>KN832555.1:3126695-3200837 GCA_000827205.1 Plicaturopsis crispa FD-325 SS-3
ACTCGCCCACCGCCCTCCTCCGTTTCCCACGCCCACCGCCCCCGCCCTCCCGTTCCCACGCCCACGCCCCGCCCTCCCGTTTCCCACGCCCACGCCCCGCCCTCTCGTTTCCCAGCCCACGCCCCCGCCTTCCTGTTAACACAGCCACTCCCACAGCACTGCGCCGTTGCGTCGGCGACAGCAAAACAGCGTATCAGGCAAGGGCTCGCCCGCCCGTACGCGAATGCTGCCGTCGACAAGCGTTACGACACCGCGCGGATGGGCGCATCTGTACCCGGAGAGCGCTAGCGAGCTCACGGACCCGCACGGCGGCGACCGCCCGCCCTCTATGCCGAAACCTCGACAATCATCCCCCCGGCTCGTTAACGCGAGCCCGCCACCCCCGCGTGCTGTCGAAGCACGCGCGCCCGCACATCGACATAGGTGCCGCGCTGACGCTGAACAAGTGCACCCGCCTCTGCGCACACCACCGGCGTCGGCTCGCGTTGGCGAGGTGCCCGCGCACCCGTGGTGACGTAGAGCCAGGCGCATCCGCATCAGCGCGGACCTGTCGCCCCCGCACGTCGAGCTTCACGCCGAGTTCGGTCGACCGAGCAGATGAGCGCGTCAGCGCAGTCCGTGCTCACGCCGCCGCCCGTCTCCCGCTACCGCTGCGGACTCAATGATGCGTTCCGCCGAGCGTCGTCCCCGCTGCTCGCGCCGCGTTCCCGTTGCTACCGCTCTGGTACCCCGCCATCTGCGCTCCTTGTCAGCGCCGCCCTACACGCATTCCACACTCGCAAGCGCACTCGCGCTACTATTCTGTATATAGTGATGTTTTGTATATTTGTCTCATGTAGTAGATACAAATAGTATTTTTACTCTACTGCCAGGTTAGTTGAGCTGAGGACAAAGAGATATTAAGCAAAAGGAAGGTATAGAAAACAAGCTCGAAAATTTGAAGTCGATACAAGGGCGGGGTATACACCCGAGGGCGCGCAAAATATTGAAGTTCAATTAGGGGCTAACGCTTCTGAGAGTGGATGCCCGAGGCATGCCCGAATAAGCGCGGATAAAGTCCAGGCATGCTTAGGGGCTGTATAGCTGTTTCTGGAAGCCAGAAAACGCGCCAGGGTTTGGTTTCAAGAATTTCAAGGTCCGACCGCAAGCCGCGCGGGCAGATCGGATCGGTATTGCAAATATTTGGTCACTTGGGATCCTTTGCATCAAGTCCAATGGCATATTCCCTGATCCTTTACAATTATTTCACAGCAATGGCTGCCTCGGAGGCCTTGTCCAGAGCTCGCTGCTCGCGCACGCGCACGGCGGGATCGTCCATGTATCGCACAGAGCGCTGTTCGTTCACCCTTGCCCTGGACACATCTTTCTGTGCAGCCGTGAAGCGCTGTGGACTCGTCAGCATAGAAAGCAGTGTGAGTGCATATCTACTTACTGATAGGCCCTTGCGCTTGCGAGTGGCTAGCAGGGATGGGGGCTGGTTCTCCGTAAGAGCACTGGTAGAGGTCTGTGAGATGCATCAGCCGACAGTAAGACGATAGAGCCAGCTTTATACGCACATAAATCGACGACACCTCTACGTCGCTATCGTCGGACGTCTCGACCTTGCGCTTCTTGCTTGCTTGCTGCTTCTTGCTCTCTGCCTGGGTAATAGTGCGAATGTGAGCTGCGTTGCACATGCGCGCAGCGCGTCGACGTACTTCGCGCGACCCACGTATGCCGTTTTCCTCATTCACGGCGGACCTCTTTTCCGTACGCTTCTTGATATGGAGTACGGGTCAACTATTGTAAATCCACGCGTAATTCGCGTCTGCGTACCTTTACCGACGCGTCAGCTGCCGCCGCCTTGTCCTCGTCTTCAAGAGACCACGGCGCGTCTTTCGATCCGCGCTTCGGCAGACGTACCGGCTTTGGAAGGGTGGGGAAGTAATTTGTTAAAACCATCGTAAAAGTGCGCAAAGGGCCAGGATGGTGGGGGGAAGAGAAGAGCGACGGCGACGAGCAAGCAGGTCGCGCCCAAATGAATACCCTTCGCTCGATGCGGACGTGGGGTCCGTGCGCTCTTTGACATACGCACAGTAGCGGTGTCGCCAATTACCTGGGGTAGGACCGCCAAAAGGATCGTCGCTCGGCGTCGTTGCACGGCCAGCTATCGTCGATGGCGATCTCGTCTGTTCTGGCATAGAATGCGCTGGGGAGACGGGAAATTCTGCGAGTCTGGAGGGCAGTGACGCAAAAGAAGAAGAAAATCAGACAAAAAGAATGGCATAGCGACATAAAACTCACTGCGACGCCCGACGAGCTCTGCACTCTTCCCGCCACTTTAGCAAGTGCAGACTTGATGCTTATTGATCTTGGAGCCTGAAGTCCTTCAAGTTGAAAGAGCCCGTCCGCAGAAGGATGTGAATCTTGCAAAGTCGCGTGGCATGGCCCGTTATGGTAGCTCGGGCATGCGCAAAAGTTGGCTGGCACTGCTCGAGCCTCGGCGAACAACTTTGTCGAATTGAAAACTACAATCACTCCGCTTCGCTCCTAGGATTGATAGACATTGTGTAGGGTGTACTTTGATTCAGATACTTGAGGATTTTATGTTTTGATTTCTATTCATCACTTTCCTCGGGTTTCACTGCTTGTTTCCACTTGTCTTCTCTGTTTCTCTACCATTCTCGCTGTAGATTGTGATGTGCACTCCTCAAGAGCATTCAAGTGGACCCGTGGCTCAGTGGTAGAGCATGTGATTCCAGCAGCATCTGCTTGGAGCATCCACAAGGTCATCCGTTCGATCCGGGTCGGGTTCAATCTTTTGCAACATTCTTTTTCTTTGTCCCTTTTCGTCTGTCGAGAGACATGCACACAGCGGGGTCTTCGGCACCGCATAGCCATGCCGTATCCTTACCTTGTATCTGGAGTACGACTGGCGAGCATAAGACCTACGAGGGGGCAGGCGATGCAGCCCTTCTTCACGTTAAGATGATACCATAGGCCTTTTCAATTCTGAGTTTTCCCAGTAAAATATGTGGTCAGCGGCGCCATTGGCGCCGCCGCTTATTCCCGTACCAGAATCATTCAAACTACTGGGGGTATTAAGAATGAAATCAATGAGAGACGAAGGGGAGACCAAGCGCACAGCGTTAGTCGAAATACCGCCACATCGCCCGATTGGGATCCCACGCGAGCGCTGCGGCGGGCCGGCGGCTGCGCCGCCGCCGCCGGCCAACACGCCAATATTGCAGTCCGTGACAATAAAAGCGCGCTACGAAATATGGTCGGTTTGCTGCTCCAGCGCTTAGACATGGCCAAGTTGCACCGCGATCGTTGGCGGTGATACTTGGACTGGCTCGGGTCTGCCACAATCCAGACCCGCCGATGGACGTGCAATCGCCGCACGACAGCACAGATACTAGATCGGCCGGACCATGATGCTACTCCAAACACTGCAGGACGACGCTCGACAGAACTTGCACCAAACCACAACATCATGGCCATCGAACTCGTCCCGTTGCCTCTCCCGCCTTCAGCAGATCCCTCGAAATTCGCCGACTTCGGACGCGAGGTTAGGGGTGTCAATCCTGGAGCGCTTTCGCCAGAAGAGTTTGAGCAGGTGCAGGATGCTTTGTACAAGGTGCGTCGATTGATTGTTAGGTATGCACGGTATGCTTATGCACTGCGCGCCTTCAGCACGACGCATTGCTCTTTCGTGACGTTGAACTAACTCCGGAGCAGCAGTATGCCCTCACCAAGGTACGCCACAGCTCGTCTTGCTCCCATTACTGCATACTCACAACGGCACAGGCCTTCGACCCTGCCTCAGAGAGCTACGGCCACGGAAATAACAAGACCGAGGGCACCAAGAAATCGATCCTTCACCCCGATCTCAAGACCATCCCGCGTGTGCCGCAGGTGCAATTAATCGGAAATGGGACGGTCTACAACCACGAAGGCCTCGCCGAGGCTATGCTCAAGCACCCAAGCCACACCACTTTCCACAAGACACGCGTCTCGCCAGAAGAAGAGGCTAAGGGCATTACCCGCTTCTACCGCTGGCACATTGACGCCGCACTGTACGACCTTTCGCCGCCCAAAGTCACGACGCTGTACGGTATCGAGGTCCCTCACGGACCGCCGCAGACCTGTAGATACGACGACGGCACCGGTGACGAACTCACCGTGCCGCTCGGGACTACTGCATTTGTGTCCGGAAAGACCATGTTCGATATCCTACCCGCCGAACTCAAGAGCTTCGCCGTGCGCTCCAAAGTCAAGTACGCGCCCCACCCGTACGTCTGGATGGCGCCTGCGCACGCTCTCTCGACTGGGCTGGGAATCGAATCGGAGGGGCTAGAGCTTCCCTTCGACGAACTCCCGCCGTGGGAGGAGTCGCGCAGGAAGACGTTCCCCATCGTGAGTCTGTCCCGCATTCTACGCAACGTTCTTTCATATTGATTACAATTTGCAGCTATGGAAAAATCCGGTGACGGGGGAGTTGCACTTCCAGGTTCACCCCTGCGGCGCTGCGGAACTCCTCGTCGACCCGCTTCCAGCGGGTGCCACACGGGAAGGGGCGCTGTTCCCAGACGGCGCGCACATCACAGATCTCAAAGAGGTCAGAGCCCTGTTGTACAAGATGCAGAGGCCCGCTATCGACCCAAAGGTGCGTTAAGTTGGGCCACACTGCTTCATGGAACGCGTACTCATTGTGCGGAACCGCTACAGTTGATCTACCCTCACGATTGGCGGGAGAAGGACCTCGTGCTGTTCCACAATCGCGGCCTACTGCATACCGTGGTGGGCGCGTTTACGAAGGAGCAAGTGCGTGCATTCCACCAATGCAATCTGGCTGCCTCGGCAGATCCGGTCGGACCAAGTGAGGAGGACGTGAAGAAATGGGCTTGAGCGTCGTCAAAGCATGTATCCCCAGCGCATATTTTACTGTTTCATTGTCATGCACCCGGTCTCGATTAACATTGCCGTGGGCCCTACGTGGGACATCCCCGAATCGTGAGCTCGAGACTGGTCCTCCTAGTTATGCGGAATGGGGGTAAGCACGAGTGATCGTCATTCGTTGTCCCTTTATCCCCGCTTTCTTTGATTCTAACTGCAAATCCGCGGAACTTGCATCGGTAGACCACTTGCACCAACTTGTGCACATACGAGCTTCAGACTGTGGTTTCCGAGTTTTCCACGTGAATGGAGAGGTACAGAACGCGCAAGAACGCGCACTGCGCCACGTCCGCATCTTTATTGCTAACGGCCAGCTGCCACCGTTGTGTCTGCCCGTCTCTGCTCGACTCGTATCTATCAATAATATTTCTGGTCGCTGGACGCCATGGCAGAACCTGGCCTTCGCCAACGGAAGAAAGACCTGTCGTCGCAAAAATCGCAAGGTTCCAAGACAGACGGTGTGCGTGGTCAAGTTCTGTGTACTATATGTGCACGGTGTTGACGCGCTTCTACAGGACCTTCACGCCGGACGCTCGACAAATTATGCAACTATACTTTCAGTGGTCGCTTTCGCGATCCTTGGACTGTTAACATACCAGGTACTTTTGTCCGACCCGTTCAGCGACAATGCATAATAAACGCCATGCAACAGTTTCCGCAGTATCCGACGCAGATCCTAAATGCATGGCTCGGATTCTCTGACGTCGCGGTACTACCTGGAACGAACGTGGATAGTGTTATTGATTTCTCGGCCGACGTGGAGAAGCGCGACGCGGTTGTCGAGGCCTTCAAGGTGCGCGGACAGCCTTTCGTTGGCTAGCACACCTGATAGTTTTTTTATGGCATAGCATGCATGGCTTGCATACGGTGTGTACCGTGCCATATTGCGACCCGCTTGCGCTGACGCGACCAGAGAGGGACGCTATGGGCGCGGATGAGTACCATCCCATAAGCCACGAGGGAACTAATTTGACCGCCGCTGGCGGTATCGGTTACACGGTCGTTGACTCCATTGACACCATGCTCCTCATGGGCCTAGACGAGGAATATCAACGGGCAAGAGCGTGGGTCGCCACCAACATGACGTTCGAGAGGGACGACAAGTTCAGCACTTTCGAGGTACGCACGCACTTCTCGCGTCGGATACTGAATTGTGCATATATTGACCTAAATCTCTCATATTGGTAGACTACTATCCGCGTCCTCGGTGGGCTGCTGTCAGCTTACCACCTTTCAGGCCAAGACCCTCTGTACTTGGAGAAGGCGACAGAGCTCGCCGACCGTATACTTCCCGCCTTCAACACCCCGGCTGGCTTGCCCTTGTCTAATATCAACCTTGCAAGACGCATCGGGATTCCCGACCCTGATTGGCCAGGTCTGGTCAGCACAGCTGAAGTCGCTACTCTGCAGCTCGAATTCAGATATCTCAGCTATCTCACTGACAACGATATTTACTGGGATAAATCGGAGCATGTATGTGGTTGGATTTATCTTACTTGTCGGGGCAGTTGGAAAGTGACCGCTGACAACACTGCGCTAGGTGATGGCCGTGATTAAAGCGGCGCGCATGCCCCACGGTTTAGCGTCGATATTCATGAGGTTGGTTTTCTGAAATCATATTGATACTCGTACTTACGGAAACGTCAAGTGCTCAGGACGGGCGTTTCGTGACATCCGCCATTCGGTTAGGGTCTCGCGGAGACTCCTACTATGAATATCTCTTGTAAGCAGGCAGACTAACATTGTGGGCATGTCAACTTACCGGTCGGACATAGGAAACAATATTTGCAGACGGTGATTATTGTCCGGCTCTTACAACATGCTTTGAATTATTGACATGTCCTTGCAGAATCGTACCGAAGAAGTCTACCGAGAGGTAAGCTCAGCCATGGTAGCCTTTGAATTTTGTTGACGATTAACCTCAAGATGTACGATGACACGATGACGGCCATCCACAATCACCTCATCCAAAAAAGTATCGCTACAAACTCCATTTACACAGCAGAACTCATCCCCGAAAGGAATGAAAAAGGCGAAGTGTGCGTTGCTTCCTCGAGAAAATTGGCTTGTGTCGATTTACATTGACATCCATCACAGGTCATGGCGCTTGACTCCCAAGCAGGACCATCTTGTCTGCTTCCTCGGTGGCTCTCTTATGCTCGGAGCCACCACGACGGGCGCAATCGTTCATCCTGTATCTATCCCTCCAAAGGCGGATGAGTTATCCGCGCAAGGTATGCGGGACTGGAAAACCGGTGTTGAGCTGATCAAGACGTGCATGGATACCCATGACACCGCTACGTGCGTAATTCTCTTGTTAACACGGAGATACCTCGCTAAGTGACTATCGACGAGGATAGCGGACTTTCGCCGGAAATTGTGTACTTCAGAATAGCCAGCGACAACATGATTGGTGGCCCCGCCGACTGGTATATCAAGGGTGCCCGGTATGTCTTCTCATTGGTTTCAAGGAAAGCATTCTGATAGCGATACCTACAGGCCCGGTGAATTCCCTCCATATGATGCGCGCTACATTCTCCGACCTGAAACGGTCGAGTCGCTCTTCATTGCGTGGCGCCTCACCGGTGACAAACGTTACCGTGACTGGGGCTGGAACATATTCTCTGCTATCGAGAAGCACTGCAAGGTCGAGACAGGCGGGTACGCTGCGATCATTAACGTCGACGAGGTGCCTTCCCGGCTCGAAGACAAAATGGAGACGTTCTTAATGGTGAGCGTCGTTTTCTGCCCTAAGCGTTGGACACGGCACTAAATGCGGACCGACCCTCAGAGTGAAACGTTGAAATATCTCTATCTCATGTTTGCGGACAACAGCTTATTGCCGTTAGACGGTACGTGGGCAACACGCCTCCACTGTAGCGTGTGCTAACCACAATATATTACAGAATTTGTCTTCAATACCGAGGTGTGTTCAATACATAGTCACGAGTACTGAACGTTACTGAAGCATTTTATCTGCCAGGCACACCCTATCCCTATATTCAACCCCACTATCAGGACGGGGTTCTCATAAGACATCGTCTCAATGTATAGTATTCCGCGAATGGGAAAAATATCAACCTTTAGGAGCATAAGGTCTTCGTGTAGTTTTACGAGCAGTCTGCATGGCGTGGCATGAGGTCAGTGTCATCCCTTCGAGATTAATACAGGCAGTGCAAAACTGAACGTTCATCCTGAACGCATAGAGAAACGTCGCCTGTGAAATGTTGGCCAATTTTTGAGGACATGGTTGTCGCCACGATATCCGGCTGCCCGTTGTGACTGCGTGTCAGCTGCATGTTGTGCCCAAAATCTCATTACCAGCTCTGTCCAGTTTCTTGTGAAGTGAAGATGTGGCACAATTCTTGACGCCATTATCATTTTCATCGTTGATTATAATCTGATGGATTGGACTAGCAGTTTGTTTTTGTAGACACCTGTGGGTCCTCCCAACCGCGCGGCCTACAAATTGTGAATCCAGTCCAGGGTCCACCGACGAGATCTCCCACTGACCCATCCTTCCAGCCTCCCTGTTTACCAATGCCTCTTTGGAAATGCGACGTAACTGGGTGCTTGCGCCCCCATGTCCGCAAAACGGGCGATTGCATCCTCTGTGGTCGTCACCTCTGTGCGGGGCACCTACAGCCTGCCTTTCATCAATGCCCAACCGTGGAGGTGAGTAGCTCTTCTAGTGTTCTATTGGTCATATGAAACAACAATTGCGTGTGCAGGAAGACGAAGCAGGCTGGGATGCTGCGTATGCTGCTGCCATGCAATCCGAGCTCGATGGACTGTTTGCCCGTATCGACCTTGCGCCTCTCCGATTACGGGCGTCATCCCTCCGTGGCGGTATCGACTGCTCCACTCCGGAACTGGTACACGACTCAAAGCGCCCCTTTGATATGATGGGGGGCATGAACTATCATGTACCTGTCACATTTGCAGACGGTGTCGTTTGGATTGCTCGTATTCGTCGTTCCAACGCCTCTTCGCCGCCCCCGCCCATGAGGGACGCTCTCATCATGTCAGAGGTCGCCACTCTGTGTTTTCTTCGAGGCACCAAGGTTCCTGTCCCCGAAGTGCATGATTTCGCCCTCGAAGGGCCTGACAACAAAGTGGGCGTGGGGTATATACTAATGGATAAAGTTGGTGGACAACCTCTACAATTCATGGACCTGGATGCCGCTCAGAAAGAGAAAGTGTTGGACCAATTTGCCGATATCTTCATCGAGCTCAGGAGCCATCCATTTCCTTCCATCGGCTCCCTTCGTACACCTGGCTCATCCACCGTTGGAGAATGCGTCGCCCAAACTGGTGGATCTATCGCCGCAGATGACACTCTCGAGTTCCTGGGCCCGTTCTCCGATGCATCGAGCTACCGCGAGGCGACTATTCGTGCACAGCTGGAGCATATACGCAATGGCGAAGCATACCCCAACGACCTTACCAACGCGTATCTCATTCACCGCTCCATGCTCGATGTTGTTCCGTCCCATTACGCACACGAGTCGAAAGAATTCTTCCTCAAGCATATGGACGACAAAGGCGACCATATAATGGTCGACGACGACATGAATATCGTGTCCATCATCGATTGGGAGTTCGCCCAGACCACGCCGATTTCGGAAGCCTTCGCAGCGCCCTTGTTTCTCATTGATATTGGGGATTATTACGACAATCCCCACAATGACCTCAGTAAGGACGAGGAGCTATTCGCAAGGATCCTGAAGAGAAAGGGCGCTGCGGAGCTTGCAAGCTTCGTTCGCAAGGGACGCGCAGAACATCGGCTTGCCCATTGCATTGGTGGGGATTTTGACGACATGTCATTCCCGAACCTTTTCAGAGGATATCGCGAGGCGTTTATTGGAAAGGACAGCGCAGACCTTACTTTCGAGCAGTGGCTCAAAGGGGCTTCCCAGGCATACAAGAACGATGAAGGCTTCAAACACCTTCCTCGACTAGCTCGATGGCTGAAGCGCGTATGATAACTTTCGGGTACCCCAGACAATAACCTCGTTCCGCACTAACTGCGCATGCGTATTGGTGTTATCGGGGTCACCGGTCACCGGTCACCCACGGTGGGTCTGCTAGTGCTGTGCATATGCATATCATAGTACAATTCTGACCCTCCTATTACAGCTCGCAAACGAGTACTCGTTCTGCATTACTGGTACATAAATGTCTGAAAGTACGTGGTTCGTGAGGTATACATAAAATCATAAACAAGATCCTCGTGGTACAAATGGTATATCGTGGAAATGCATCTCTTATCTCACTGTGTGTCGACTCACTTCCCGATGGAAGCGACCTGTGCGTACGAGGGTCCCTTGGCGTCGTCCGACTCATCGCCACAGATATGCTCCCATTGTTCTTCCATGTCGAGGGCCTCTTCGCGTACTGCGTCATCAAGTACGATGACAGAACGTATGTGGGGTATAACCTCGAAGTCCCCGGCTGGAAGGCAATATGTTAACAAATCACGACATATCGGGGTGATTGAACACGCGTACCTTTCGTCTTGCGCGGCTTCTTGGACGTGACAAGGTCAGCCAGCGTCACCTCGGCGTCGAGGCTACGTCGCGACGCATGAAACGACCCGCGCACAGGGGACATCTCGGGGGTGCGTATCCAGATCTCCCCAACCTCCCTGCTGTCCTCCCCACGATCCCATAACGCCCGTAAGTCCTTCTTCTCCGGCGAGCGTCTACTCCCCCGCTCAGGGCGGCGGCACGAGCACTTGGGCTTGCCCGGCACTGCTCCTGCGCGTGGGCCGCTCTTGGATTTGAGTGCCCCTTTCACCTCCTTCCGCTCCTGCGCCTTCCCGAGCTCAGCGGTCTTCTTCGACCGCTGGCGGTCGTGCTCGTATGCGCGTACATCCTTGGTAGCTGATGCGGACAGCGTAGAGGGCATGTCCTTCTCGAGCTCCATAGAGCAACTGTCGCAAATAGCAGGTGTGGTCTGAGCAGCAAGCTGGGTATCGGCGGCGAGAGGTGAGTTCGTGGCGGGAAGAGAAGGAGACATATTGGTGGGCGTTATAAGGAAGCGGGTGGTGCAGGGAGGAAATGGGATATGCTGGTGTAATGGCAGAAGGGTTAGAGAGACGCAGGTAGACAAGTGAGGTGGAGAGATAAGGCGGTGAGACCTGTGCAGTCACTTTAAGTCTTGTCTGGGGTGGCGCTATGTCGGATCGGCCGACTCGGAATCGGGTGCCCTTGCCTTCCGGTGGCTATCGTTATCTCGGTCACAAACGAAATGGAAACTGATTACACTTTCTGCTTGTTTCAGTACAACAGACTACAAAAACATTCTAATTAGCATGACTGCACCGTACAACTCCTCTTTCACATCTTTACTTCTTGAGCAGCGCAGGGGGGGTCAATCCCGACGACAATCCTGTCGTGCCTGCGAATGTGGCCCCCGAGCCAGCAAGCGCCTCCCTGTCATCGTGCGTCAGCGATGTCACAATAGAGACGAATATGATCAGGCACGCACTCAATGCGCAACAGTTGGTTGTATTTTGCGACACGTTCGCTACGGGCGGGCGCACCAGTCTTGATCTGGCCAACTCCAAGAGCGACAGAGAGGTCGGCAATAATGGTGCTCTCGGTCTCACCGCTACGGTGGGAGATCATTACTCCCCAGCCGTCAGATTGCGCGAGTTGTGCACTATAAAGGCCATTAGCCAAAGCTAAAACAACGCCAGTTGAGGTGTACTAACGCCTGAATGGACTCCGAGATGGTACCAATTTGGTTGACCTATAGATAGGATGTTAGTAAACGCGTCATAAGCTCCGCCACGCGCTACGCACCTTGAGCAAAAGACCGTTGCAAGCCTTCTTCTCGATGGCGGTCTTGATCCTCAGCGGGTTGGTAACCGTGAGGTCGTCACCGACGATCTGGATACCACTCTTCGCCGTGAAGTGAGTCCACGCCTCCCAGTCATCCTGGTCGAAGGGGTCCTCGATCGAGACGATGGGGTATTTCTTGACCAATTCAAGGTAGTTGTCGGCGAGCTGGACACCGCTAATCCACTTGCTGGGATCCGAGTTCGGGTTCTTGAAGTCAAGGTCGTATTTGCCGTCCTTGTAGAATTCGGAGGAGGCGACGTCGAGCGCAATCTTGATCTTGCCCTCGTAGCCGGCCTTCTTGATAGCATCCGTAAGGAGCTCAAGAGACTCCTCTGCGCCCGAGACGTTAGGTGCAAAGCCTCCCTCGTCACCAACGTTGACAGCTGAACGTGCGTATGTCAATAGAAGTCCGAACATGTAGCATGTGCTAGCTTGCCGTCAATGCCGTATTTGGCGGTGATGACCTTCTTGAGCGTGTGGTAGGTCTCGGTACCAATTTTGATCGCCTCAGTGAAGCTCGTAGCGCCGGTGGGAAGTAACATGAACTCCTGGAACGCGAGCTTGTTGCCCGCATGGGATCCGCCGTTGATGACATTGAATGCAGGAGTGGGGAGAACGAATGGTGGCTTAACGCCGGCAAGGTCCGCAAAGTGTTGGTAGAGAGGGACTCCCTTCTCAGCGGCACCAGCCTCGGCAGCGGCGATAGAGACACCGAGGATGGCGTTCGCGCCTAGCTTGCCCTTGTTGGGGGTGCCGTCGAGCTTGATGAGGAAGTCATCGATCTCCTTCTGCGAGGTGACTTTGAGGCCAGCCTCGATGAGGGCGGGGGCGATGATGTCGTTGACGTTGGCGACGGCCTTGGAGACACCTGGGATAGGTTAACGAGCAATTTCGTCGCAAAAACGGAAAAACGACGCGCCTTTTCCGACGTAGTTAGCCTTGTCGCCGTCACGAAGCTCGACAGCTTCGTGGATACCGGTGGACGCTCCAGAGGGTACAGATGCACGGAAACGTCCTGGTGCGATCTGACGCGTTAGATGGAAAAGTGAGCATAATAAATACGCTACTGACCCTTTCCGGTGTAGAGATCGACCTCGACGGTGGGGTTTCCGCGAGAGTCGAAGATCTGGTGGACAAAGTCAGCAACGTAGTGCGCGGCCCACGCGCCGTCGAGAAAAACATACCTGGCGAGCGAATATTTTTGAGATGGACATGATGGTAGTGGATAGAGAGAGAGAAAATAGATGCAATCGATCTTTTGTATGGCGTAGACAGGCCAATCTATAGCGCCGAGCACCTTTCTCACGACTCGATCATGATTATCGCCGCATCTGGACTTGGCCTGTGCAATCGCAGACCGATGCTAGCCGCAGCGGCATAAAAAGCTGGTCGAATGGACTAGGACGTAGCATGAGTTTGTGTTCAACAAACAGCGAGTCCGTGAAACAACAGAGACCGTGAAAATCTAGAGGAAGCCCGACCTCCCGAGTCCTTGCAATTTCACGGCGTCGAATGATATCACGCATCAGGACGAGGGGGAGTTTTTTAGAGACGGGGCTCGGACGGACGAAGCACGGACGACCACTGATCGAGGCGTGCTCTCGACGGACGGAGGCAAACGGCCGCAATTGAGTATTCAGACCGATGACGATGATAAAATATAAACGTATCCTGGGCGCACCAGTGACAAGCATACAACGAGTGACAACGAGTCTGAAAATTATGCCTCTTTGCGGCCACGCTTGCGCCCTTCGCCCTTCTTACCAGCAGGGAGCGACCGGAGTAGCGCCGCCTTGCTACGGTTCTTATTCTTGACGTTGGCACCGCTGTAGAAGTTGGACGCTTTTTTCTGCGAGGTGAAATCTTTGGTTGGATTTGAGCTGACGGAGAGAAATAATACACATACCTTGTTGGTCTTCATACGAGGTTCCTTCTTGTCGACCTCGGCATCATCGTCGGATTTATCTGTGCAACGCGTGAGATGTGTGGAGGGAGTATAGAAAAGATTGAAGCCTACCGTGCCGTGCCGACGATTTTTCACCGCTCGTTTCCTCAGCCATCTCCGCATCCTCGCCGTACACATCGCCCCACGATAATTCCTCCTCTTCCTCCACCTCTTCGACGTCTTCCTCTTCCTCGCTCTCTTCGCCTCCGCTGAGATCCTCCCCGACCTCCAGCGATTCCTCGTCCATCAACTGCACGTCCTCGGGCAGGAACGTGTTCTTCTGCATGATGGTCCCGAGATTCTGCTTCACGCCGAGAGTGCGTTCCTCGGGCTCCCCAGCCTTCTCCTTGCCTTTGCCCTTGGATTTCTTGGCCTTCGCCTCGGCCTGGTTCAGTTCTTCCGAACGCTCAGGCGGGGGGACAAAGAAAGGTATCCGCCCGCGTACCCAGTCGCTCAGTACGATCTTGGCCACCGAGTCCATGTCCGGCTCGCCACCTTTAAGCAGCCGACCCTTCATCCGCGCGAGCTTGTCCAAAAACACTTCCGGCGCCCAGCCAACAGAGATGTTGTCGGGATTAGGCAGCGGGACGCCGTAGGTACGCGAGAGGTATAACGGCTTCACGCGCTCCATGAGCGCAGGAATGTGGTCCGAAGGGGTGGGGAGAGCCTCCACACGCACGACACCCTTCAGGACCGTGGACGTTTGGGTATCATGCGCGGATGTGGGGACGATGCCGGGGCAGTCGATGAGGTATATTCTCCGAGTGAGCGTGATGTACTGCCAGACTTTGGTCTCCCCGGGCACGGGCGCGACACGGCACACTTTGTTGGCTTTGAGGGTGTTGATGACACTGCTCTTGCCGACGTTCGGGTACCCGACGAATCCAACGGAAATTTGCTTCTTGTCCGAATGGAGTTGGGCAAATTGGCGTAGCAGCTGGATGAGCGATCCCTTTCCGAACGAATGATTAGGCGAAGCGTGGAATGCGATGGTAGGGTAACGGGGGGTAAGATGTTGGATATAACGGGCCTGAGATAATTCGAACGGACGGGTCAGTAGGAGAGGGAAGCGCAAGTAGACGATGAGCTCACAGTAACCCAGTTTGGTACAAGATCACATTTATTGATGACAAGTACAACTTGCTTGTGTGCCTTCTCCTTTTTCATGTAGTCGAGTACAGATTGGCACATCGTTCCAAGGGGATCGCGTGCGTCCAGAATATGGAGGACGACGTCTGAAGAATCAATGACTTTGTAAAGTTCGCCGTATATTCGCCGGGAAGTCCCCTTGGCGTATATTGGTTCGTTATAGTCTGCGTGTGTTTGAGGCTCGATGATAGAAGACGCGAGAGGTTCTGAAGATGGCATGAGTGAGTGAACGGCGATGTAAACAAGGTAGACGAACCTATGACACCCTCGCCAGTGATATCCGCTGCATCAGCTGCTTCGTCCGCCGCGGCGGCACCGAGCTTGCTAAGCTCTTCAAAAGTGCCGGCGTCGATCCTAGGCTTTTTCCGCTGGGCTTTCGGACCAAAGGTATCCTTGAAGGGTTCTGTCTCGACTATGTGGGAGCGCTGAAAACATTATTCAACGGTGCCCGTTGCCAGTATACCGCGAAAACCCCATACCTTGCGAAGATTTGGGTTAGCGGCATCGTCGAGGAGAGCCATAGGCAGTTTATTGCGACGGAGGAGCACAGAGTACGGGTCATCCTTCTTGGATCCTAGACTGGTACGGAAGTGATCCAAAGCACTTTGCGAGATCACCCTGGTGTTTCCTGTGCGTATCCAGACTAATTAGTATGCAGACATGGATAAGATAATCTGCACCTACCGAACCATCGCCGATCGGGCTGCACCCGTCCGGGCTTTGTCTCATCCTCGCCCTTCTGAAAGGCGGCGGCCTGTATGATCTTTCCGTCCTTGTCTCTGACGGGCTTGCCGCCATTGAGCATTTTCAGCCGGGAAACTTGCTTCGCATTGCGGTAGAAATTTTCGCCCTTGACTTTTGCGAGCGAGATCCCGTTAGAGGAGGACGAGGAGCGCGTCTTGGACGACGACGCGATTTTTTTGGGGGTAGGAGCCATGGCGAAGTACAACGGTAGACAGTACGTTCACGATAAATGGCAAAGTCCAGGAGAACATGATCTTGAAAAATCTGTTTCCCACGCTTCATGGCTTTTTGCGAGCACGCCGTTCCAGTCGACGCCGACGCTGTGGAAATTGCTCGAGCTCGTCGTTGCTCACCGTCTTCGGGAAACAGAATGGGAACGGATTCATAACCACTTCACGAGCTCAACGTAGCGAGAAAACAACGGGTATATTTGGGGGACAAAAATAAGAAATACAGGATGAAGATGTACCAGTTTTTGTCGACATGCCGTGTCCTGCAAAGACGTCGATACGACACTTCCTAGACTGGGGTACCATTCTCGAGAGATCAGGACTCCGTGAAGAGTCACTGGCACTGTTTCGACGGTCGAGCAGACTGGCATCGAGCAGCGTGGCATTTCTCTCTGGAAGAGAAAAGAGAAAAGCAGGAAACGCAGAGACTTTATACCATTTTCGCAAGGTTCCCACGGTCGGCAACGGCGCCCTGGCTTTTCTTTCCAGTCACGTCTCTCTGCGCGACATTCAATACCTTTCGCATTTTCGACAGAGACAGCCATGTTGCGGGCACTGGTAGCGCAGGGTAAGCAATTGGAGTCGTTCAGCTTGAACCGTGCTTATTTCCCCCTCAGTTTCTCGCCCAGTCGCGTCGAGCTCGGGCGCTGCCTCTCTGCACACGACTGCCGTACAGTACGCGGCAGTGAAAGCGAAATCCGGCGCAGCTGCCTCGAAACAACGAGCCATAAACAAAGGCAGTCGGAAAGCGCACGGTCGCCCAAACGTCGTCCTCGGATACCGACCCGGCGACGAAGCGAAATGGACCAATTGTGACCTGGCGCAAATCCTCGTCAGCGAGGAGGAGCTCTCTCGACCCCACGTCGAGCATGACGCTGTGGTGGGGACCGTCAGCATCCCCAGATCACTCAACTTTGGCGTAGGCGCCGAGGAAAGGAAGGCGCTGCTCGAAACCTTGCCCGCCCTGTCGGCAAGGGTTTCTCGCGAGCAGTCCTCTGGTGACGGTACAATGGGGACGACGCGTATCGAAGACCCGGAGAAGCTCGAAAGCGCAGAGCTTTTCAAGATCGTCGGCTTTGCGAAGCTGCTAGATCTCCGCAACGCGAATGCCGGCGGTCTGGCATACGAGAACAGGCGGCGGTGTGTTGCGCTGTTCTCGACCCCGAGTAAGCCACACGATCCTGGTCGTCCGGAGGTGCAGGGTAAGCATCTTTTGCAGGTCCTCGTCGCCGTGACTCCACTGATGCGTCTCCCCGTATTCCCAGCCGCCATCCTAACGATGCGCATCCACAACCTATGGAACCATCTCCGCACGAACAAGAGGGACATTGGGAATCGGCGGGGCTTGCGAATGCTCGTACACCAGCGGGCGAAAATACTTCGGTATCTGCGCAAATACAATCGCCGACGATATGACGAGCTCCTACCCCGTCTCGGTTTGGAGCCTGCAGCGGTCGAGGGGGAGCTTCCCGTATGATCTCAGGGTTCATTCACAGTGCAGTTAAATGTATATTCGGGCATAATTTCGATATGATTACCATCTGGAATAAGTAGGGGCAAAAAACGAAACGAGCGGAACACATTATTGGTGGGTAGGTACTGTACTATATATAAGTTGCAGGTGAGGAAGACACCTGGACAAACATATTAAAAACCGGTTTACGAACGGCTTCTCTAGCGTGCTATAGGCACTTTCAGATCCACCTCCGATGTCTGTGGGTATGTCCAGGTCCTGTAACTTTGCGGTCCTTCAAACGACTCGTGGTAGTCTTTGTTCAGCTCTGGCGCAAGGACGTCGTGCCTGGTGAGAGAAGAAACGATATCAGGTGGGTCGCAGATAAAGGACGAGGAAGCACTTACTCCGATAACAGATGATCTTTCACATCGTTGAGCGTCATTAGGTCGACTTCGGATGGAAGGTCCTGGCAATGGGTGCAGCACCAAACGACGAGGTCTGAAGGGGTGTTGGATTTCGAGTGCACGCTCCCCAGCTTGCTGTAGTCTTCGCGAATCTCTTCCTCGGCGTCTAGTGCACGCGCGAGGTCATCGCCTGAGATCCGCATCCACCGGGGGTCATTGCGTGTATTGTGTGCTGCTCCTTGATGCTGAATCTACGATACACAGGTGAGTCGTGAGCATGTGCGTCAGGAGAAAATGTCGCCTACCGCGCTCCTCCAGCCGAAAACTTGCGTGAGAGTGCTGCCATCAGCTGGCCCTTGGCGTGTACAAGCCACGCACGCCAGTCTCGCATCAAGCTGGTCCATTTCGTCCACAGTCGCACTCTCGGGGTCAAGCCCGCACGCCTGCACGACCGTCGCAGCGTTCTTCCCCGCCCGCACATTGATCTTGAGCACGTTCGCCGACCACGCCTTCCGCGAATCAGTCCCATTCGACAGGCGCATGGTGTAGTCGGCGCTGGAGAGTCCGAGCCAGTCCGTGGCGCGCGTGAGGCACTGGTGGGCGAGCGCGCGCGGGTAGAAGAGGGGCTTCGAGGTGTCCCGGGGGTGGTGGTCGTGCGTCATCATGAACATGCTCAGGTAGGGGTCGTCGTCCTCGTCATCGTCGTCGTCGCTATCGACTCCAAAGAAGTTATAGCCCTGCGACGAGGCGCAGCGGCTGCACTTGAAGATTGTGGTAGCCAAGTTCAGTTTCGATTCGATGACTTCTTCGGGCTGTCCGCGGAACCCGTCTTTGGGCGGGGGCCGCCGGCGGAAGAAGAAGGGATCCTCGTCGCTGTCGTCTATTCCGCCTTTAGCTATCGCGCAACCGTATGGATGTCATGTTTTACACGTACCGTCGTAATCGCCGAGAGATTGCAAGCGGCGCACCAATTTCTGATGGACCTCCTCGCGCCATCGGCGGAATATATCGGGCAGCAAGGGCACGACGTCTGCGAAACTCGCTTCGGAGAGGTCGACCTCCGTGGGCGACTCTAGGACCGCTTTGATCTCGGGGAAGGCACAGAAATCCACGGGCTCCGGCATGATAGCCGTCAAGGGCAGCTGAGAGCGTTTAAAGGTACGGAGGGCATCGACGGCGAAGCGCTTCCGGAAAATGATAAGTCGCTTGCGCTCAAGCGCTAGGCGTTGCCTTTTCATGTCCTCCATAAAGTCAATGAGAGGCTGGCGGATATTTGCCCAGACTGAGAAAACGATGAGTAGATATTTTTGACGGATGAATGTACCCGCAACTCACTGCGGTCGGTTAAAGGCTTCGGGTCCTTGACCAACTTGTGGTTCTCGAGAGAATCACGCGTACCGAAAGGAACCAACTCGTCTCCCCATCCAAGGGCTGTCAAACGCTCGATGATGCTGTCCCCAAAGACACGTTAGCATAGGTCGTGGTCCGGCTGGAAAAGCTACATACGCGTGTCTGCGGGCACGCTTTATTTCCTCCAACTCCAGACTTCTGTCTTGGCTCTTCCGGTTGAACCATGCTTCACACAGGCGCGCATGCTGAGCCATGGATCAATTTCTGTACGGCAGCGATGATCGCTCGAGTGCTTACCACGGATGCGCTCTTGACTACCTCACGCCTTTCTGCGGAATAGGCCTCACGAGCACGGTCGTCCGGGAGTGACATGTACTTTTTCTTAACGGCTAGCAACTCGGGTACAAATATAACATCCCGTTTTCGCTCTGCAGTAGACAATGAGAATCAGCACGTTTCTTGAATCGATGTAGAGACGCACTGTTATCGTGGCGACGGGGAACCAAATGACCCCAACTTTGCGAGCTTTCACCGGTATAATCCACGAGAGGAGCCTTCCACGATTCCACAACACTAAAGGCATGTCAGAGTCCGAGCTCTTCGTATTAAAGTGGTGCGATGCTTACTGTTCCTTGGCGCAATTCTTGCAAAGACGGACGCGCAAATTCCAGTCTGGAGCGCCTCGTGTAGTGCACAGGCAGACCTTCGCGTAGCACGCTGTATGAGCGATTATAACGAGGCAAACGCAAGGCAGGCATGCTTACATGGCAATGCAAGGAAAACGCGAGGTTCGCCCACTGGGGCTCAGACATGTCGGGAGGGGTGTCAGGGAAATTGTGGGGCACATTAGCGCGAGCGGTCTTCCAAATTGAAACAGACGAGCGATGCATAAGAATCCGGCGAAACTCCTTTGACGTGCGCGCGAGGTTCAGGATGTCGAGAGGTAAAAGATGCCCGAATATCTGCGTAGAGTATGTTAACGCGAGATAAGTACGTCGACAATAAATAGAGGCGGATACATTACCTCGAAAAGCACGTCGAGTGGACATTTCATGAGGTTCGACAGTCTGCCTAGCAACTTTGTCGAGAAAATACCGCCGCGTCTGACTGAAGTCCGAGGCTTGTCGAGCGAGCCTGTAGCGGCTGCCTCGTCAGATTTGCGTTTCTTAGACGCACGCTTTGGCCTTGCAGAATCTGCAGTTGAGCAACTTGATTCTGCCTGCATTGCGTTTGTGGTGGTGGTTAAAAGGAAAGAAAGGGCCCCGGCTGAGAGGTCTCTTGTCCATGGAGCCGGAGACAGGGGAAATTTCATCTCGGATCACCCCCACGTGATCGTCGCGACCGGCTTTCTCGTCAAAAACTTTGTCAAAAATATTTGGAATTAGATAAATTTGGGAACTAGGAAATTTGCGGGGAAAAAAGAGTACGGAAAGCGTTGCTAGCGCGCTTGTGTCGTGTACAGGACAGGTACAGGAAGCATAGAGACGCGAAATCACTGGTATGTCCACCCGTTGATCCTGAATTCATTGAAATTTCACGGATTCGTAGTCACTCCGCGGCACGGACCGCACAAATAGAGCTCGGCATATGCAACATCTGCTAGAGACGGTGACTTAGAATCTTAGCTTGTAGAAGTCTCTAGTACTGGAGAATTTCATGTTCGTGTTACCCTCTGGATGGAAGGAATTTAATATTCAGACCAAGTGGAAAGAGGTGCAAAGTGGCGTGGCAGTGGCGCGAGGCTCGCCAAATATTGCTGTTTTCACTCAGCAAGGCGCGCGTCGATTTCTTACTTTTTTTTGGCAAGGGCTAACCCTAGCGTAGGACTTTCTCCTTCGTCCGCTTTCCTCCTCGATTTCTCCACAACCGCTGCTGCTATTGCCCCATGCTCTTCTGTTATGAGGTCTACTTGTCTGTACCGAGGTCTAGGTGTCACTTTTACCGTAAATTTTGGGCCAGAACTCGCAATATAGGATCGGAACCTGCTCGAGCACACTTTCTACCAGATGCAATATGCACACACGGCCAGACGGCTTCACTATCACTCCAGTATGTTGAATGAGATGGCTATAGATTCTGGGTTAGTTTTGGGAGGTTTAGCTTTGCTCTAGGGCACTTGGAACAGTCACAGGGTGAGTTCGTCAACTGAATATAGTGGATTTGCTCGTGTAGAGGGATGGAGCGGCATTGGAATGCATATATTCTTCATTATAGTGTGAAATACACGAGGGATACATACAGTGAAGACCCCCATTTGAGAGCCGTAGCAATCAGCTACTGTAACGGACGAGTTTTCGTTGCTCGACGAGTAGCCCTGGCCAGTCCGACGGCGCCGCGTTGGGTACAACGTTCTTCCTGCGCGCGCACGGTATCCAGAAGTTGAAAGAGCCGTCGTGCCGTGCAGATAACGAAATGATGCACTCTGGCAGCTCGCGACTGGATATTGCGAGTCAATATGTTCGTAGGCCAATTGAAACATGTCTCTCACTTTGTATACCTGTTACGGCCCTTGGTTTGAGCCCCATGACTCCATAGAGGGGCAATCCAGAAGGTCGCCAGATGCAACGCACTATCGGGCAATATGGAGCCTCGTCTACGCGGTTGGCGCTACGGCATACGGCCTGTGAGCAGAGAACCAATATACATAGTGCATAAAGACTCACTATACTCTTCCCACCGATACCCAGACCACACATCGTGATTGTCAAGCGCGACGGAGGGAGCGATCGTGTGCAAGGAGCGTTGTCTTGCTCTTCCGGTACTCCAGGAGCTCATCGTGCCATGGCACGAGTTCTGAAGCAGATATGCCCGTAGAAATGGTATGCACACATCAGGCTACATTAGGATACCTCAGAGCAGAAGAGCTTTTGACGATAGCAGCAGCGGTTGTGGAGAAATCGAGGAGGAAAGCGGACGAAGGAGAAAGTCCTACGCTAGGGTTAGCCCTTGCCGAAAAAAGTAAGAAATCGACGCGCGCCTTGCTGAGTGAAAACAGCTATAGTCACGCGTACGCGACACCGATTTCTGAATCTCTCCGAGTCTTGTTTTCATACTTTCAACACCGTTCAAAATGGCAACAACGAACGATATTGCTGCTTGTCTTACTGCTACGCTGAGCCCCGACACGAATACGAGGATATCCGCTGAATTGAAACTTTCTGAACTCTCCGCTAACCCAGGCTCGTTGACATCCCTGACGCTCTTACTTGCGCTCTACTTACCTCCTCGGCGCGTTCCACAGAGGCTGGATTATCGTTGTCCCAGCTGATCCTTGCGCAAGCGGCGGACATCTCTCTCCGGCAGATGAGTGCCACGCGTCTTTACCGTTTCCGCAGTGACTTGATAACGTTTTGACCGATAGCACTCGGCGAGCATTGTGCTTAGAAAGTACGTGACGGAGCGATGGTCGCCATATTTTATTTCGTTCAAGGGATCGGCGCCGCCAGTTGAAGTAAGTCCTCATTCGACGCGCCGCGAGTCTCGTGTGTGCTCATCACTTTGGCAAGGTAAAAACCCAGATACGACACGCTGTTTTCCAAGGACTGTCCGACCCGAACCGCAAAGTGCGGACGGCCTGTGTAAGGGTGTTCGTTCCTCGTGATATTGCCGACCAGTCCTCATTCTACGACAGGCTCACACTCTGTCATCCATAGCAGCTTGCGATTGGCCTGATGAATATCCAGAGCTCTTATCCGCGCTCATCACATTGCTATCCTCCAAATCTCCCGACTCTGTACATGGCGCCATGCAGGTTCTCACAGAATTTATCAAATCTGATCTGACGGAAGACCAAATCTTGCCTGTCCTTCGACAACTCTTACCCGTTCTGCTCTCTATCTTGGGTTCCGCGGAGGTGAGAGCCTCTTTATCATTCGTCCATTGTTCCGCATACCCAGATGCCCTACTTGACAGCAACATACACCTCTGACGCGTTCCCGGACCGTTTCGGTGTTCCGGCAATGCGTAACAGCGCTCTTTATTGTGAAAGAAGCGCATCCCCAGGCAGTAAAAGAGGCGACAGCCTCCGTCCTTCCCGTGTGGTTGGACGCATTCAGGGTTCTGCTCAACATCGATCCGCAACAAGATGTATCGAACCCCAACAGTTGGGATGGCTTAGCCATCCGCATCCAAATTTTTAAGGTGACTTCATTCCATATGTCCTCTATCGCATCCTGATGATTTGTTTGAATAGACCCTCGATAACATCTACACCTCTTTCCCGCGCGCAATGGCTCCGTACCTCAACGACCTCCTAGCCTCATCTCTAACGCACCTACGAGCATATTGGCCGACGTTCGTGCACTATTACATATCCTCCTCCTCCCCCGTCCCAAATTCGTCGGAAGATGATTCGATCGAGCTTCCCCAGCTGCTTTGCCCCATAATCGACTTTATCTCGACAGTGGCGCGGGGAGGCAAGGCTAAGGCGTGGTTCAGCCAGGAGAACCTCACCTCCTTGATCGACGCGGTATTTAATTATACTCAAATGACTGACGACGATGTGAGTGTCATATTATCTCATTTCCAGGTTTGTATTCACGTATACGGTGGTCACAGGAGGAAACTTGGGCCAGTGATGCGAATGCGTTCGTCGCGCAAGAAGACGACGAGACACAACAGTACAGCGTCCGAGTTGCCGGGTTCGATCTCCTTGGTGTAAGCCATAATCTATCAAATGCATGTAGGACATGAGCTGATACGCATATTTTTCTGCTCTCTCTCTCTAGGTCCTTACAGATCGCGCGCCCGCTCAGACTGCAGCCACATTCCATTCGACGGTCCACAATGTGGTTTCGAACTCACATCAGTCGAGAGACGCTGGCAATCGAGATTGGTAAATACTAAATACCATATTCCTAATATTTCTACTAATTGCAATGCACCATAGGTGGCGACCCCTCGAAGCTGCTCTCGCGGCCATTGGCTCCCAAGCAGAAGCAGTCCTCGATTGCGTCGATGACGAGCAAGATGCCGGACGCCCGAAGCCCATAGATATCGAGTATCTTCTATCTGACGTCGTCCCGTCCGTTCTATCTCTTTCCGGTGCGCATTGTCGCCTTGAGTGCTGGGACGCCTCGTGCTGACTATTGAACGGTAGAATGTCCCTTTTTACAGGGCCGAGGGTTTGTTTTTGCTAGCCAGTATGCGAAACTCTTGCCCGTTGAGTTGGCGGGGAGGTATTTGGAAGCAGCGATCCATGTCATCGAGGACACCTCCGCAGGAATCCCTGTCAAAATCTCGGCAGTTAAAGCTGTCCACAAGTGCGTGCATGTATGTCTCTTCTAGACCCGATTTGTAGCTCAACTTGTTGCTAGTTTCTGCCAAGGAGGGGAAGACTCGGCCCTCGTACCGTTTGTCCCACGCATAGCGAAAGACTTGGGTCCTTTCCTCATGGCGACTTCGGACGACACGCTTGGTCTCGTTCTTGACACGTTGTCCGTGGTCGTCGAGGTCGACGGAAGCAAATGGATCACTGCCGACCTTGCCAACTCATTAGTCCTTGCCGTGCTGGAGGTATGGACCAAGAATATCAAGGGTATGCCTCGCTCATCTGTCTTGGTTTTCGTCACTACTGAACGGCTTCATATCAGACCCAATATTCTTGTCCATACTCACCGAGATCTTGGCGTCCCTGGCGTCATCGTCCTCCGCCGGTGTATACGAAACGGTTGTAAAGCAAGCGCTTCCAACCCTGTGCACAGCTCTGGGGTCTGCGCAGCCCCAAGAATCTTGGGTCGCTGGATCGTCCATTGATCTTGTCAGCAGCCTTGTCCGGGGTGCGCCAGATAGCGGCCTCGGCGATGGTTTCTTCGCGCTTCTTGCTCCTCCTTTGTTCACCTGCCTGAAGGTAGCAGAAGACCGAGATGTGCTTCAGGTGCGAGCAGACCAGCACCCTTGAGTGTTCTCCGCTAACTGCTGTGCTGCGTGTGTAGAACGGTGTAACCTGTCTCACGCTGATCATTCGCAAAGACTGCAACCAGCTGCTGTCCTGGGCGGATTCGAACGGACAAACCGGCCTTCAAAATGTTCTTGCTCTCATTGCTCGGTTGCTCGAAAGCCAGGACGAGTCGGGTGGCCTTGTGATTGGCGACCTGATTATCCATCTGCTTCGAAGGGCCGGAGAGGCAGTCCTCCCTGTACTGCCCGACCTTCTACGTGCAATGGTAGGAAGAATGACCAGTGCAAAGACAGCGACGTTCTTACAGGTACGCTTCAGCATCGTATGTATCGTAGGGCAAGATCGCTGATTCGTCTCATCAATTAGAGCCTTGTCATCCCGTTTGCGTTTTTAATTCACAACCAACGGGACACAGTGCTATCGCTCCTTGAATCCATGAACGTTGACGGTCGCACCGGCCTGGATATCCTCATCCAGACCTGGTGCGAAAACGCAGAAACCTTCCAAGGCTTCTGGCCCACTCGCATCAGCGACTTGGCGCTGTCGCAGCTCTATGCGGCGGAGCGCCCGAGTCTCCAGAGTCTGATGGTGAAAGGAGACATAATTTTCAAGCCGGAGACTAAAAATGGTGAGTTGGCCGTACCTTTTCCTTTCATCGCCACTTCGTTCAACGAATATGCCGTCTGCGTGCTAGTCATCATGACGCGGTCGCGAACAAAATCCAGTATGCGTCGTTATCTGGCGCTATTTATCGTGTCTTCTGACAACGGCTGAAACTTGTTTAGTGCCTCACGAGTTCACGTCGATACCGTTCCCGGTGAAGGCGATTAAAATCCTGCTGCACGACATCCAGTCCAGCGGTGAGTCCGCGACGTTGAATGCGCGGGGAGGGAACCTCGAAGTTGACTCTGACGACGGGGTGAGCGTACCTCCGTGTATCGTTTCCTGTGTTTCCGTATTGATTGCTCCTTTCAGGACGACGAATGGGCTGAGGATGAGGCCAGCAACCAAGGCTTTGAGAAGGAGGAATTCGCGTTCTTGTCTGAGATGCTTGGCCCCAAGGGTCTCGCCTTTGACAATGACGATGTTCTAGACGACAGCGACGACGAGGATCTCAAAACGGATCCTGTATCCCAGATGGACATGCAGGTGGGTTATATATCGTATGTCGTTCACTTGGATAATGCTCATGCTCATTCCAGGGACACCTCGTTTCGTTCTTCCGAGAATGCGCGTCGCGCAACACAAGCAATTTCTCGGGTGTCGTGGATCAATTGACCGCGGAGGAGTCGATGGTCGTTCGTAGGGTCGTTACAGAGACATCCTGATGTTATCCTTGCATATAGATGTACAACTGGAACCCAGCGTAAGTGACCCCAGTGTGTACCAAAATCAATAGGATGGTCAAGAAAAACATTCCTGTGCGCATGCAAGTGGTATAGATAAATGATATGATGCCTTAGAACCCGTCCTTCCCCATGTCCCACTCTCGAACGGAGCCTTTCTTCTTGTACTCGATATCCATGATGCTGACCGAGTCACTGCCCCATCTCCCGGAAACGTTCTCTTGCCCAACGGCGGTCTTCTTGTCCTTCACTTTCTCCTTGGTCAGACCCAGCCTCTCCATGCGTTTCTTCTCCTCCTTGTCCTCCCTGCGTATTCGGATAAGCTCTAGCATTGCGTCCCATCCCTCGAACTCGGCATTATCTATTAGCCCGGAGCTGGGTACTTTGGGCGCGGTGAGGGGTGCGACATCGAGGCGGGGATCGTATGATGCCTCGAAGTACTTGTCCATTTTGGACGGGAGATGCGGGGCCGGTGAGGGCGGCGAAGGGGAACGGTGTAGAGCGCGCGAGGCGGACGTTTGCTTGACCAGCGTGGAATCGGGTGTTAAGCTCCGACTGCGCATATCTTCTACGTCGTCAAGAGGGTCTGCCCTAGTTTTACCCTTGAGTTTGCGGCGTCGCGCGCTGTCTGCTTCGTGGTCGGATGGCGAGGCCGATGGTGTCCGACGGTGACGATGACGCGTTCGGCTGGAATCCTTAGCGTCGGTAGGAGAGTGGCCACGTCGTCGTGGAGAACGGGAACGAGACGCGTCGGTAGGAGAGCGAGATCGTCTGGGCGACCGCGAGCGGCTGGAGTGGCGTCTCCGCCGGGAGCTTGGATGTTCACGACTGCGATGCCTTCTGTGTCGTCTCCGTTCGTGGGTGTGTGAGTCCTCGACGTCCTCGGCGTCACTCCTCTGTCGTGAGGGGCTAAGTGTCCTGTCCCGCTTGCGCGTCGACGAGGATGTCGAGCTACCCTCAGCCTGTCTCGAGCGTCTATCGTCGTCTCTGCGGCGACTTCGGTCGGCAGACCGTGACCGCGACCTATGATGATGCCGTCGGCGTTTGCTCGAGCGATCTCTCTCCCTGTCTTCCTCCCGCCAGCTCCTCTCTTTCCTTTTTCCATCTCTCTCCCATCCTTCCGTTCCCCTGCGGTGTGCGCCACCCATGAGCCTCCGCATTCGCTCGGCATCCACTGCTTCCTCCGCCCTCGCCTTCCGCTCGCGTCTCTCCTGCTCCTCCCGCTCCCTCTTTATTTCCTGGGCGGCTAATGCCTGTGCTTTCAGTATGGTCTTGTTATGGTCGTCTGTGTTGCGAATGATCGAGCTGAGGAAGCGCTTGTTTGCTTTCGGCGCATTGCTATCGCTGCGGGCATGCTGGCAGTGAGAGATCCAGTATATTGTCAAATATGAATATTTGCTTACCCGCCATCGGGGGAGATGTACGCTCTAAAGCCCTCCTTCCCGTATCGCTCTGCTTTCTGTTTCGCTTCTTTGAGAATAAGTTCGGCGACGTGTCGGTCCAAGTCATCGTCCGTCACGGTATTTGACACTGACGTGCCCATAGATGCCCTGACGAGGTCTGCTACCGACGGTCTTGACATGGCGGTCGACAAGCAAGTTCAAGAGAAACGATGTAGTCAATAGTAAAACAGACGCCCTCAGCCACTTTCAATACTGCATATTTGCTTGCTGGTGTTTGACGAGTGGCAACCGCGCGCACTGGTCGGAAGTTCAGAGGACGCGCCGCGGCGTCCCGGTCCTGCGTCCTGTCTTTCATCGAGTTTTCAGCTTTGCTTAAATATACTTCAAATTTACAACCTACAGTGGGCATATTCTGAAGGCAGAACGACGCGCTAGGATTGCTGAGGCTCTCAAGAGACAGGTATTTACAAACTCGACATCTCTGTCGCTCACGTCTGGCGCTCATAAGCAACACCACTGGCAGGAAAACGCACTGTCGAGCAGGAGAGTTTCTAGATTGCCTCCTATCTGCTGCCCCTCTGGCCCATCAGATGCCCTCGCACTTCCATCGTGACGAGGACGTATTGCCACGCCAGGGCATGGCCGATGCCGAGGACACCGCACCTTACGGGCGACTCGCGACGGAGGAGCAGTACCCCTGCAGCCAGTGCGGACATGGTCTCCACTTTTTCGCGTCTCTCCGCCTATCGTTAGCCGCCGGGTTCAATGCAGGACAAGAGGAGGAGCCTTGGGCGCGATAGAACAATAGCACGCGCAAGGGATTCCTACGCGACCATTACGCCTCCACCTGCTAGCCTTATCCGTGCTGACTGTGTACACCCCACGAACAATGCACTAGGCCATGAATGGGAAACAACCCAGAGTGGGTGCGTGCACCATGGTGGTGCTACCCCCGGTATGTCGAGTTTGATTCTCCATATATCCGTTCCGAGCGTCTCAAATGAGCGCTCATTTGAGACGTCGTCGATCCGATAAAGTAAGTAGACTCGTCCGAGGGCACGTTTGTGGTATGAATCAATACTGATGATCAACGATCTTGGTATGTTAATATAATATCGTTGCCTGACCTGATTATCTATCTTTTGACATTGACACCTTGCCAGCCGACAGAAGCAGGCCCCAGGGTCTGCTACATGGTCTCCAAATATACGACGTATCTACACAAGCAATATCTAGGAAACTCCATTTGTACTAACCTCGGCGCGTAGATTGAGTATGTTCTGGACCCGGGTAAGTTTGTATGTTGCAGCTTAAGAGGATCTCTCGCTGCAACAGTTATACTTCCTGCAAACAGAATGGCGCCCATAGTTTCACTAGTCGAGGACACAGTGTCACCAGTACGTCGTCTTTCAAAGCAATATGCTCGTACTTCAAATTCTGATAGCTGCGCAAATTTTAGACACTCTCCGACAACCTTCAAGCTGCAAGGGATGTCATCCCATCGTTCCTTAAACGGTGCAACATCCCATACACACATCTGCCGTATGACTACGCATTTGAGCGCGAGGTCTATGTTGAATGTGCTCGTCTCGGCTACGCCACGGAGGGGCCACAGGCCATCCCCGGGATATTCATCCACAATGGTGTCGCGGTAGCTACGACGATGTACGCGCATCTGCCGACCCAATCCGGCCGCATGTTCGTATGCCTATACAGCACGCTCCTGTTCTACGCGGAGGACGTCCACGACAAGGACGTCAGCGCCGTCAGGGATTTCATCGACCGGTTCATACATAGGCGACCACAAGCTGATACGGTTCTCAATAACCTTGCGGACTTCTTGGGCCGCGTTCATGAGTACTTCGTGTGTAGCTCCGTTCATTATACCCTTCTCGCACAGGCGCGCTGACTGTACAGCTGAAAACTTAGGATCGAATCCGCGGGAACATTGTACTCAGTTCCGCGTTCAATTTCATGACCGCGATATTGCTAGAACATGATACGCAAGGAATGGAGGTGAGCTTGTTTGACTTGTATGCTACGTGATATTGCACGGGTAACTGATCGACCGACACGCAGGTGGAATTTGCCGCAAAGGATTACCCCCAGTTCTCTCGCAGGATGTCTGGCACCGCAGAAACTTACGGACTCTGCATATTTCCGGGGGAGCTGCCTCTGCAGTCATTCATCCAAGCGATGCCCGACCTTGAAATTTTTATAAACGGCGGAAAGTAAGTCCGAGTCATGCAACGCTACGAAACATAAGAAGCGCGACTCACATCTTATTACTGCATATAGTGATCTAATGTCGTTCTACAAAGAGGAACTAGAGGGAGACGAGGTCAACCAGGTCTCGCTGATCGCCAGGTGCAGGCGTATCACCAAAGCCGAGGCCCTTCGCCTTCTCGAGGATGATGTTGTTGCCGCGCACGATAACATCTTGAAGATATTGGCACCGCATAGGGATGCACTGAGCGCGTTCAAGCATTTTGCTCAGGGATATGTAGCCTCTCATGCGTCGTTGGAGAGATACAAGCTAGATGAGTTGGATCTTTAGGCCTTCATGTTTGGAGAGTGTATTGGTTTTTTTAGAGCGTACATGCACGTGTCATTGGTTTTGGGTCAGAAGCTGGAAGGACGCGCTTCGCGCCGCCACCGGCGTCAATTCTTATTCGTCTCTTTCTGAGTCTTTCATCGAGCTCTCTTTGCTTTGCTAGACCTCAAATTTCTAACGTACGGCGGACATTTCATGTCGACAACAGGGAGCGTTGCGGGCAGTAGTGCCGCGCTAGCAGATCATGGCCCAGAAACCGCAGCACAAGGCATCTCTGCCGCGGAGGCTGAGGCCGTGGCGAGGCGCGCAGAGAAAAGGAAAGTAAAGGCAAAACAACGTAACAAGGCTGCCGAGGCTCTCAAGGAACAGGTATGTGCAAGTGTAGCGTCTCGGTCCCTCGCGTCTGACACGCGACGCACTCATGCGCCACCAGGGAAATTCGCACTTTCGAGCAGGAGAGTATCTGGAAGCAATAGAGTTGTATGAGCAGGCAATGCAGAAATGGCCCGACAACTCGGTCTATGCAGCAAACTGTGCGGCTGCGTGGCTCAAACTTGAAGAGTATGTCTGGCGTCTCTGCAGACCTACTAAATGTTGACCAGCCACACGCAGATACGACCGCGTTCTTGATGCTTGCCTGATATCTCTCATCATGGACCCAAGAAATGTAAAGGCCAGGTACCGGCGGGCTATCGCGAGAAAATTTGGCGGTTTCTACAAAAGCGCTATGGTCGGTCAGTCATATCAATAAATCCAGGTCTGCGTGAAATTGCTCATGGTCTTCAGATCTCTCCATTGCCAGAGACCTTGAGCCGAACGATGCCAATGTTCGTGCTGAATTGTTGACTGTTCAAGCACTCTATGACTCCGGCGAAGGCAATGATTATGACCTCACGATGCAAGAGGCCGCCTACCCACCGCCCGACGTCTATGACGATGACGGCGACGATCAGGAGGAGCGTTCGTCCTCTAGTGATGACGATCATGAAGGCAACGGTATCGCATGCAAATTCTACAACCACGATGGCTGTACCAAAGGTGCTGCATGCGCCTACTCGCATGCCCCCGACGAACTTAGTCGGCGAGATAAGTTGTAAGTGGAACAGTGCACATTCGCAAACTCGTCCGACTCATGTAAGCACTCGCAGGGGCAAGAATGTTTGCCTATATTACCTACTGGGTGAATGCAAATTCGGCGCCGAGAAATGCAACTATTCGCATGACAAGCGGTTCCTACCCAATCTCAACTTTTGGAATGATAAAGCCAAGGTAGCACAGGAACGGGATGGGATACTCGTGGAGAAGGAGATGTACAAGGAAGTCGTGCCTCCCAAACGGGCTGGCAGCTCTTCATCCTCTTCCAGCCGCCCGAGCCGCGGTGCTCGAGGAAGAGGCAACGGGAGGGGTAGGGCGAGGGGTGGAGGCCGTGGTGGAGGCCGAGGGCGGGCGACACGAGGGAAACATCGTAGCGCCTGGGATGATAACGACGATGAGCTTGAAGAACGGATGATGAACCATGGGTTCTCCAACAGCGAGGTGGAAGAACTCCTGTGCCAAGGCGTGAAGCCGTGGGACGACGATGCTTGGGTGAGCCTCAATGTCTTTCCATTGCATCATACTTATTGACCATGAAATGATTTAAACGCAGGATGTCATGAACGTGTTGAATGGAAATTTCTAAGGTCGTCTACAGCTTACTACAAACTCACTGGCTATCCTCCCGGATACTTACAGAGGCGTGCACCTCTCCCTCAAGGTTCTATGATACGCATATTACATGATGCTCAATGTTTACGAATGTTCACGATTACAACTTTTCCCTACAATACATACACTTTCCGCAGTAACGTCCAGAGCGCCGTGGTGGAAATCCCACCAGTTTGTGCGCGATCCGTACAAAGAGATTATTGCACCGTATCATACATACAGACTACCGTCCAGTGCCAAAAAGTCAACCCTTTGGTCCTCCGGCCCATGGGGTTGGACTCTCCTCCACCGTCCCTGTCCTCGCCATCGCCGCGCCTATACCAATGGTATCAGCCAACAAGTTCTCGCCCAAGAGCCTCAGCTGCCCGCCGCGTGCGTTAGCCTGCTGCAGCCGCTGCGCCGGCGGCACTCCGAACAGCGTCTCCTCCTCCCCACCCGGTCGTTCGTACTCGTCCTCGAACGAGTCGTCGTCAAAGCCATCCCCTTGCTCATCCTCGCTGTAGCCGCGTGCGAATGGATGGATGGGCGCGACGCCCTCGCCCCCCTGATCTTCGCCGAGCGAGTCACTGGAATTATTCGAGGAGCCGAAGGAGTCGTCGGATCCGGGCTGGTGCTGGGATGCCATCAAGAACGCGGCGGATGGATGTGCGGTGTTGTGCGGCTCATCGTCGAGAGAATCAGAGTCAGAATCCGAGTCTGCGTCTGCGTCTGATTCGGGTAGCGGGATGACAGTACTGAGGTCCCCGTCGTCGTCATACATGTATCGCTGTTGGTCAGGCGTTCTAAGCTCCTGCGAAGAGAGGGGCGGCGGCATCAGTCCGTGGCTATTAGACACAGAAGAATGCGAGGGAGCGGCAGATCCAGCGTGGTTCCCTGGCAGGCCAACGCGGCGCATCATGCTCTCTAGGCTGGGGTCGAGGCCAACACTTGAGCTGCTCTCCATTCCTGTGGGGTATGCATGCCGTGTATAGCGTGACAGTGAAGGTGGAGTGGGCACGGTACTCATGCTCGATTCCAGGGCCCTGGTGCCCTCATGCCCTCCGTACATGTCATGGCTACCAGAGTAACCACCGCGCCCAAATAATGAGAGTGCAGCGCCGCCACTGCGCCGCTCGACATCTTCCATGATATTGCGTCTTATGCGGTCCGCAGCCTCGTTCTTAGGCGTCTTCCCTAGGTTCGGCAAAAGCCCGAGACCGATGGACGATCGCGGTGGACGCGCAAATTTGACGGTGACAGGTGGCGACATGCCGTCGGGGAAATCAATGGTAGAGTCATCAAAGGAGTCATCCTCGTATGAAGGAGGTGGAGGAGCAGTGGGTGTTGTGGGTCTGTGACGCGTAGGGTTCCTTTCGTAACGGTCGCGGCGGGGAGACGGACTGGGAAGGTCAGGGATGTTCCTCCAGTTGGCGCTTGGGGGTAGGTATGGATTCTGCACATGGGCAACAGGTGTTTTTGGTTTCGGTCTGAGGTGCAAGGGCGATACGCCGCTTGGGTGTCCCGGGCGAGGTGTAGGGAGCAGGCTCGAGGAGTTGGATATGTCCACGGATTGAAGGTTTTGTCGAAGCACATTGCGAAGGAGCGGTTCGCCCGACTCGCGTCGTTTGCCCTTGTCAACGCGTTGTGACGGCTCGCGATAGACTACGGAGGGTGCTTGCGACGGCTGTTCATCCCTGGTCAGACTTTGAATCTCCCTATCCAACCGCACGAGTGGAGATTCCATGGAAGCCGTCCAGGAAGGATCTTCGTCTGAGTTCTGGCTCACGAAACTGTCCTGTGCACGATGCCGCGACGCAGTAGCTGGCGTTGAGGATACAGCGGCATGCGCAGGCATAAAGGAGCTTTCAGATGACATTGTACTGTTATGCTCTTCGTGGTTTTTGTGGGCTGTCGATGTCTCAGGACGCGAACCATCATCACTTGGCGTGCTTGAGTCTTCTTGCTCAGATTGCGATGGGTGATCGTTCATAGACGAGTAGTCTTCGTAGGTCGGAATGCGCACTTGCGCTGTTTCCTCGTAGAATGACGTCCAGAACTGGTAGGCATTCTCAGCAACATCTCTACGCGCGATCGAGGACGTACTCACTTTGGCGGCCTCTCGAACAGGCTCGGTACTGACGGCGTAACGCTTCACGGCGGGCAGCAGTCGCGTAGACATAAGATGTTGGATCTTTGAAAAGTTCGCATCGATATTCTGGTCGTTCAAAACGCGTCGATTATTCAAGTATCAACGAAGATGAAGGATACACGAACCTGGAGTTTGAGGGTTATCAGCTGTTCAATCTGTTCAATTTGGTCGTTTACGGGCGCTGCATTATCCAGCCCGGGTATGTTTATCGACGCTGGGTCCTGCGAAGGCTCCCATCTCGGAGGATTGGGAGGAATGGGCTTGAGTTTTGGTGTAGAATCGGAGGCCATGAGGGTCAGAATCAAGGCGCGTTCTGATACCGCGGAGTCGGTGCACGCGTTTCGGCAACCAAGTTTTTCGACGCGATTTCCTGCTACTGACTAAAGTCGCGATTGCTCTTGCACAAAATGAGCAAAATACAACGGCCTCCGATAGCTACATGCATCCATTGATTGTCTAGCGTGTGAGGCCCATCGTAATACAAAGTCCCTAGATATCCAAACAAGGAAGCCTTTATGAAGTCGTACAGTTCACAAACACCTCCTCAACATAGTCTGCAATCAAACGGTGGGTCTCCTTCGATGGATTGCTACGCGCAATGTTGTTAATCAGCCTCAGAGATATATACTTTCATGGCGCCACTCACCCAGGTAGCCAGTAGAAGGTATGCTCTGGGTCTGAGCACGCGCCGTCCGTGGTGGTGTCGTTGACCAGGCACGCTCCGGGGCTCGTGTACCCGAATGCCTTGTATCCAGGCGTTGTACCCAACACACCATCCCATATGGTTTTCAGGTCCACGAACCCGACATTCAAACCGAGCTGAGTGTGTAAGGACTGCAGACCTGAAAACACGGTCTGCTTGTACTCATCACCCAGGGCGGTCGAATTACCGCGCCCGTAGTTGTCGATGACGAGGATGTTCTTCGCAAACGTCGGAGAGGAGGAAAGCACAACGAGGTTGTAAACCAGGTCGGAGCCGATCTGGGTCAAGTTTTGGGTGCCGTCTGACTCTACGAAATCCCTGGTGAGAGGGGAGGGGTCAGCGACTGTCCTCCAGTCCAGGTTGACAACAACATACTCGATGCCAAAGAACACAGTGTATAGCGTGGTGTTAGGATCAGGATGCACGCCTTGTCCAACGAATGTGTTTACTGCGCCGCCGGAAGTCAGTGGCCTCGCTGACACGAAAGCGCCGACTAGGGCGCAAAAAGAGACGCCCGCCCGTTACTCACTCTGCGTGACAAAGTCCGAAGCTGTGTTCTCTGTATGGGCCCATTGCGATACATCTATCAACGCCCCCGATGTCTGTCGCAGATGCAATGGAGCAAGCAGTGAGCCAAACGAAATTAGACCGTGTATAAATAAACTCAAAACTGACCGCGTAATCCTGTAGCGCCGCGCCTGTGTCGTTGGCGATGTCTTCAACCCAAACGGGGCCGTTGGTACTACGGCCGCCTGCCTTTGGATTCGGCGGGACGACTATGGCGGGGAGCAGTGCAGAGCCATTGTGCACGCCGCCGTCGCTGTACGAGTCCTGCATGTCCATGTTTTTAGCATCAGCACAAGGACGGATGGTTCTGCATGCACACCCCGAAAGAAACGATCGTCTTGTAAGAGCTCAGGCTCCCGAGGCCCGCGTTTAGATCGCTCGGTGCGCCTGAGAGGTTTCCGCAATTGGGACCTACGGCAAGGTGGATCCCGTCGTTGATGGTATTCGTAGAGGACGAATTGTCTCTAGGAAGAACAGAGGCAGAGACGAAAGCCGTGGACACGAGGAGGGTCATAAATTTGTGGCGTAGCATATTGAACATGGAGAGAACTGTCTTTAGACGTATCGAAGCGCCATCTGAGGTATTTATGCATGCGTCCTCGAGCATTAGCTGGATACGGACAGCTCGATGCGATGTAGCGGAGACAAGCCCAGGTGCTCTTCCCGTCAAACAAGTGATCGAATGCGCGGCTCGCCCTGTGCTGAGTTTCCCGATGCGAGACGTTGGAACGCGGCATGCATGGTCGACGGGCGACAGTCGCTAGATGTCCGGGAGCAGGACGTCAATGTGCATCTAGTAAGCTCCTGTACATGGCAATGATGTGTACTCTGTAGGAATGACACGAGACGAAACACGACTGCGTACCGGCGGATCGCGATTGGACAGGCGCCTAAAATCACGGTACTAAAACTCGAGCAGGAGCATCTGTCGGATGAACACTGGATGAACACGACCCATGTACGGGAACAGTACGGGAAGATATCATCTATCGGCCGCCCGTACCTGTGCACGAGTTTGCATTGCGTTGAGAAGAATGCATCTAGTGTGTCTAGCCTTCGAGCCCAGCGACCCGCGGACAGGAACAAGACGCGCAACTCGCGAGGTGTGACGTGGTCACCACTGTAATGACGCCTTCAAATCGCCGAGTAAAATTCAGCGTGGTATACACTTCCAGAAAAAAAGAACGCACAGTTGTACAAGAGTCGCCGTATGCCATCAAGCGTGCAAACTCACAAGGGACATGACCCGGACCATGAGATTCACGCTTGAGCAGCCGCTTGCCAGATATCTGAATCATGGGACTAACACCACGAACCATGTACCATTTGCGAGAAATTTGGATTGCAGCATGAACGCAGGAGTTAAGGATTGGTTAAGGAGGAGGCAGCGTAACGGGTACCTATCGCGCCTCGGCTCGGATACGGAAATATCTCGGATAATTCCGAAATTACTGTCGCGTGGTCTAGAGACTTTTCCGCGGAAAGTGCGCCACATGCTTTCCATCCTTCTCATTATCGAAGTCGACATGTTTTTAGGATCTCATTCACTGCGAAAATGTGCAAAGGAGTCAGAAGCCTCTTTGCTCGCGAGCGGACGCATGTGCTCGCGGCTCAGAGACCCCGTCGGTGCGCTCTACCGATGAACACCTGTGAACTGACGCCTATACATAGGTCGGGAACGCGGCTACAAAATGTTTCGCGTCTGCTATGGACGCGCTATGACATTGTCGTGTCTCTGTATCGTCTCTGACTACTATGCACTATCATGGTGCTGCGATATGTGCGTTGGTGTACCTCGTGAATAGTGCTCTAGCGCAGAGCGGCACTCTCGGATTGTCTGACGGTTTCTTATCATTGGACACGCCTTCATTCTCTGTACAGCTTGTCAAAGACTCTCAGACACTGTACTCCTTGAGGCCCACTGGTGCGGGATCCTTTGATTTCATCCCCTATGACAAAATGGACGCGCGTCAGGCTGATGGAAACTACCACCTCGGCGACATCACCTTCCGAGCACGAGCAGTCGGTTCGTCTGCGTGGGCCAGTGGGGACACATCTGCGTCGCGAAAGAAGGTGACCGCAATTTCTGTATCTGGGACCAATCTATCTGCTGCGAATCTAGCGCCCACTCTTCCGGAAGACTCCCTCTTGAACATAACTCGGCGTTGGGTGGTCGACGACGGACAGTTCGAGTTATTATTCGACATCACGAATACCCAAAAAGTCGCCGTTGAGATCGGCGCTCTGGGAACTCCATTAGAGTTCAACAATGTCTGTCTATTTTCGTGCTAATCTAACATGTCGCGTACTAATTCATTTCTCCCATTTCTCCCGTAGATTTTCACCGGTCGAACAGCCGCTGACACGAATGAGAATTCTAGTCTCTTCGACCCGTATATCGGAAGCGGAGCAGGCTATGTTCAAGTCACACCTTTACTAGGAACCCTCCCACCACTCGTTGTCGTCCCTGTCGGTCAGTCTCCCCTCGAAGGGTGGCGCTTTCTCCCTGAGGACACATCTACATCGCTCGGATACCAGTCTCAAACCTTCGAGGGCCTGTACGAATGGCAGTTCCACACACTCGCATACGCACAGAACGAGTGGGCGGACGTCTCGCCGTGGAACGCGCCGACATCGGCAGTGCTGCAGCCAGGCGAGACACGCACATATGGCTTGCAGTTTCGGCTGGCGAGCTCTATTCGGGGAATCGAGGATGAGCTGCTCAGCGCAGGTCGGCCTGTAGCCGTCGGTATTCCCGGGTACATACTCTCCGAGGATATCGCCGGGAGGCTATACCTGAACTACACCGCATCTGTGCAATCAATATCAGTCACTCCCGCCAGCGCGCTGAGCGTAGCAGAAGATCCCGACTCCTCTCCACCTGGATGGGTGGCGTATACCGTAAACGGAACATCCTGGGGAAGATCCAGGATATCAGTGAACTACACCGACGGCACCACCCAGACTGTACACTACTACGTCACGAAACCGGCGGCACAGGCCATCAGCGACCTCGGGACATTCCTCACCACTGCCCAGTGGTTCAACGACTCATCTGATCCATTCTCACGTTCGCCCTCAGTCATAAGCTATGACCGTCAAGTAAATGCCGTCGTCAAGGATGAGGCGAGGGCATGGATCGCTGGGCTCAGCGACGAAGCTGGTGCCGGGTCGTGGCTTGCGGCAACAATGAAGCAATTTGCCCAGCCAAGTGCTAGCGAGGTGGCGCAACTCGAGGAATTCATTGATAAAACAGTTTCGGGGACGATCCAGAACGCCAATGGTGCGTGTCCTTGAATATATTCTCGAAATATCGCTGACTTGCCGTTCGATATCATCCAGGGACTGTCAAGAAGGTGATGCATACTATATGGGGAGCCTATGCATATCGATCTCACTGACAGTCCTTCCCATTTATAGTCTGTCTACTTCTACCAGCCCGACGCTGTCCCCAACTACACCTATCCATCGGACATCGACTACTCACAATGGTGGTCGTGGAACGTCGCAGCGGCATACGCGACTGATCGTGCGTACGACTATGTGCACGTTCTATCAGCATACTGGGCGATTTACCGTGTCGCGCGAAATTACCCTGATACGACCAAGCTGCATACATGGCAGTGGTATATAGACAAGGCCGTCGCCACTGTCGCAACGATGACAGACGGTGCAGTCGGGTATGCCGACGATGGGCTCATGGAGGAGACAGTCATCCGGTACCTACTCCAGGATCTGAAACGTGAGGGGCTGGAGGCGAACGCGACTTTGGTTGAGGCACGCATGCGCGCGCGGGAAAATGTCTGGGCTGGGGAGCGGTATCCGTATGTTGCACTCTCTCGTTCTTATCATACCTGTTATACTGCTAATATGTATGCCTTCGATAGCTTTGGCTCGGAGATGGCATGGGATTCTACTGGCCAAGAGGGCGTGTACGCTTGGGCGACTTACTTCAACGACACCACCACCGCAACAAACGTCATCAATTCTATCCTCGCGTACCAGCCATCCATCCCGCACTGGGGGTACAACGGCAATGCGAGACGATACTGGTACGCCTCCTGATGGTATGTGCACACAAAACGCTGACTGGTAGGTTATCAGGGACAATGTATACGGCGGGAAGCTTCAGCGTATCGAGCGCCAGATCCATCACTATGGGAGTGGTCTGAACGCTATACCCCTCATCACTCAGTTCAGATCATCGCCCGACGACTACTACCTGCTCCGTGTCGGATTTGCTGGAATCAGTGGTCCCTTATCGAATATCGACCAAGACGGGTTCGCTTCCGCGTCGTTCCACTCATTCGCAGACACTCTCGCATGGGACGCCTACTCAGGCGACTACGGCCCGAATTTCGTGGGCCACGCCTTGGAGATTGGTACATACCTCATAGACCATCCGACGTTTGGCTGGCAGGCCTTTGGCGGGAACGTAGTAGCGACATCCCCGACCGTAAATGTGCTTCCACGGGACTCGCTGAGGCGCCGCATCTTCATATCACCCCTCGGCACACTCTTGACGCTTGACGCGGGTGCGTTTTCGGCGTTCTCGTACGATCCATCTGCCAAAACACTCCAGGTCACGGTGGTGCCCGCTGCGGAGGGCGCAATCAATGCTGCTGCAGCGCCGCACGGCCGCCTGGTTGTGGAACAGATCGTAGCTGGGGGAGCCGGCGTGTTAGTACCCACGGGCAACCTCACCGTAGATGCGGGGGCGTACGTGGTCCCGTTCACATCCGGCGTTGCGCAGGTCATGCTCAAACCCTCTTGAGGTATCGTGTCTGAGTCTCATGTACAATATCTCCAAAAGTGAAAATTCATTTCGTATACTATGCATTATCGTACACAACGCGTCTTCAGACAATGTCGTGGCAGAATTCGTGACCCTCAAATTACACAGCCTCAGCTGCCTGCTTTTCATCGACTTCCCGCACATCAGCGGACGTTTCTGTCTTGTGGTCTTGTAGCTGCTTTTCAGTTGGTCTCCACCCTGGAGTGTTCCATGGTCGGATATTGGCGCGATACATCTCATCGACCTGCATTTACGGTAAGCAATGAGACTTTTAGGAAATCCGTGATCCAAACACACCTCCTCCAGACTGAGTCCCTTCGTCTCCGGAATGGCGAAATACACGAAGACGTAGCCAAACACCAGCATGCCGAAGAAGATAAGCAAGATCAGTGGGCCAATTCTGTGAGCGGTCTTGTTAGCATGCTAAACGAAAGTATACGTTAACATGCTGTTGACGTACTTGGCCGCTATGCGGGGTGCGAAGAACGACAGCAGGAAGTTCCATATCCAATCTGCAGCCATGTCAGCTACTATGGGTTTGGATGAATCCACTCGACTCACTCGTGGCACTTCCGAGCGCAATGGCTTTCGGGCGAACGCGCAGGGGGAATGACTCGCCGAGGTACACCCAAGGCGTGGGTCCCCAGAATGTAGAGAAAAAGAATACGTGGAGGACAGCAAACGCGATGAGAGTGTCTCCCCCGGCTTTGTTTCTTTTCGTCAGCTGTGCGATGGGAGTTCCGGTGGCGGCGAGCGTGAAGTGCCCAACTAGTGCGGCCTATGGTTGTTTCGTGAGCGATTCGTCAACTCGTCATGGAAAAGACGGCACTTACGATGATAGCACAAGTCGCTTCACCGATGGAACCTACTAACAAGGTCTGAAGCCAATTGACCCGTCAATATGGGGCCGTAAGTGAGAGGTCGTAAGATACTTACGCGGCGGCGTCCCCAAGATTCAATCAGGTACAGCGCCGGGACTGTTCCCACCACGGATACGGCTCCCAAGATAGTTTGGATGACATATGGGCTCAGTCTGTAGAACATCAGCGATATGTACGAAGGCGCCGTAACTCTATGACACGCACTCTGTACCAGCCGACTTGAAGAAAGTGTCACCGTAGTAGTCTGTAGTTATATCCGTCAATATCGAATGAGTACGCGCGAGAAAATCCAGAATGCGCACAGTAGAAGTTCTGTCCGTTCAGCTGTTGGATGAACTGGAGCATCATGCCGTTGACAGTGCGCTTCCACAGGGCGTTACGCGTGGAGAAACATTCCAGCCATGTCGCCTTTCCTCCCTCGTTCTCGGCTTTGATGCCTATCTCGAGCTCTTCGACAACTTCGGTGACTAAATCATCGTCTACGGGAACACTGTTGAGCTCTGCAATAACGCGCCGTGCTTCGTCCTCTTTGCCAATGCCGAGAAGGTGTCGGCTGGGTGGAACGAATGAGCAGCTGTCGTAAACTCGCGCTGAGTAGCATTACTCACGGAGACTCTGGCAGGAAGAATATTCCGGACATAAGGATGAGACCCCAGAGCATCTGGAGGCCCACAGGGATCTTCCAAGAGGCCGAGTTGTCGATCGAGTGCGTTGCAAGGTCGATCACATAGCTCAAGAAAATCCTAGGGAAAGTGAAGCTATGTTAGAAGAATGAAAGCATGGAGTCCATCTCGAATGCGTACCCCATGATCACCTGAAGCTGGTAAACTACCAGCATTGACCCACGGATAGCTTTGGGCGCGGTCTCGCCATTGTACAATGGGACGATGGCTTTGTAGGCGCACTCAGTTGTGCAGTACCCCGACGAGATAAATGAATCTACATACCTGACATAGCTCCAACACCAAGGCCCGCGACAAACCGGCCGATCGTAATTTGCACGATGGAGTACTCAGTAGCCGTTTGGATGACAACACCGATCGTGAATATAGATGACCATATAATTCTATGGACAATTGTAGAAAATGAATCATCGGACTCGACAAAGTAAATGTAGCACATACATAGATCCACGTCTGCCAAAGCGATCCGACGTGAATGCTTGACCGAGAGAGCCACTGCAAACAAGTCGTGTTAGACTGAGTATGTGTGATTAGTTCTTCGGTTGTGGATGCTTACACAAAAGTCCTGAGTTCAATAAGAAGTGAGTACTATATGTTTCTCAGATCTGCCGCATGGACTTACCCTGCAGACAATAGCGACGTGATGATAGACTGTCTGGAGCTCGACAGGAAATATTCGCCGTCATCTCCAAGTTCACCGAACCGGCGTATAAAATCCGGCATGATTAGACATCCCTGTTATCGAAACGTCAAGACGCATACATCGACTGGCGAGAAAAGTACTCACGGAAATAACACCAATGTCATATCCGAAGAGAAAACCTTTCAAATGTGTCCCAAATTCTGAACATGGACGTCAGGGAGAGCGCAACCAAAATATCGGATGAATGATACTCACAGTTGGTGATACATAGCCTGCAGTCTTTATATCTACCTCCTGCAATAGCACATCGCCTGGGTTACATCACGATCTGCGGTAACTGCAGCTCGGGTGCACGTACCGAACGCGATGAAGATGGCCAGGATGATAGCCCTCCGATTCGTAGGAACCGCGCGCGCCATAGCTGCTTCAAATTCCAAGACGTCACACGGGGTACAAAAGGCGCAAGAACCAGAGCTCCTGGGGACGCGAAGGCCCTCCACGGTTTAAGTATGTTTACTTTTGGTTCCGTGTAGAAGGGGGGCCCCACGGCACCGCTGCGACGATCTTTGCCCGCATCCTCCGAGGTCAGATGGTACTGTAAAACCTGGGGTAGCGGTCCGTGCACGGACCGAGGCGTGCGATGCATCGGAAGTCGAGCAGTATCTGAGTCGGAGGCCGTTAATCTGGTTAAGCGCTCGTACGTTTGCTTGCGGCGGAGGTAATGATCGTGGGTGAATGAGGAAGGAAGGAAGAATAAGGCCGCCGAAGAAGGGCGTCTGTTTGTAGCGTTCTGATGACGAGAAACCAATGAAATCGCATGCTCGACATGCACCTGGTGCATACGTCAGGCATTGTTTGAGGCTACATACACGATACGCTGCAACATATTGCGTTAGAGTAGATGCCAGTGTAGAACGAACTCAATGCTTACTTGTACTGTAGTACCCGACGCGTCAAATCCATGAGCATCCCTGACTGCACAAATGCCTCTGTAGCGTAAATCACAAGGTGGCTCCGGTGCGGTATCGTTCATGATCAAGGCGTTGCGTTTACCGGGGTACCTGCTCCCGGCGTGCTCAGGCGCATGATTTTCTAGACCAAAATTTGACCACCGCGACGGTCCAGATTCCGCTTCCAAAAATACTATCTCGTAGTTTGGCATCTACACATTCCATCCGCGAGAGCCAGCAGCATCGAACAGAACGACTCGGACACAAGCCAATATCACAAAGAGTGAAAACAAGAAAGTAGAGAAAGAGACTCAACGGCCCGGGGCGCCACAACGGTCAACGGAAGTAAATATTTTTTCTCGCGATCATTTCCCGTCCATTTGCGGCGGCGCTGCCAGTGCGTCATTCGTTTCCGAGCTTTCTCTCTTCAATTTTCGTCGACGCTTTTCTCGTCAGCTCACGATGAGTCTTGAACGACTCAGATAGACTGTATGTACTTTGTTCATAACTTTTTCCAAGGAAATTTGACTCGTCAAGGGGAAATCCGACTCTGTATTGCAAGATCAACGCGGTGGACTGCGTCATGACCTTCGCGAGCTTCGCAATCCAGGCATTGCAGTTGATCACCCTTACGGTTGTCCTTGCGGCGTCCGCCCTACTCTCTGCGAGGCTTTTTGGACACGCTGTGTCTGTCGGGTGCATATGTCTCTTCTCCGTCCACAACATCAAATATTCGCACAACACCACCTTGACGATATCATGCTCGTGCGCGCGCTTCGCATTTCACATACCCCGCCCTTCAAATCCCCGCTGGGGATCGTTCACAGCGTATGACTACGACTACAGCGACACCGTATGCCGCGTATCCGTGGCGAAATTGCACGCGGATCTGTGGATATTCCCAAAGGCATTTAAGCACACAGCCGGGCCGTGGACATCAGTCGAGCTCCATGACTTCAGACTGCTGGTCATATCCTCGAAGACATTCCCGGGCTGGGTGGCCGGCCTCCGTAGGAACCTCGTGAACACCATACTCTCAGGCGAGTACCTCCGTCTCGACGACTTCAAAACATCCGTCGTTTTGGGCCCAGACGCCACCAGCGGTGCAGATCGCTACGACCAGCCTGTCGAGAAGCCCGTGATCGAGGACGAGCGCACAGAGCCAGACGACGACGAGGCGAGGGTGTCGGCCTCTGCGCGGCATTTCCATGTGCGGAACTGGCAGGGGCGGAACTACATGTTCGGGGCGATCGACGCGCAGCTGCGGCGAAGCTGGGTCGACGATCGCGGATCGTTCGTGATGATAGCGGAGAACAGCGTGTGGGCGAAGGTGCAGAGTCCGGAGGAGAGGCAGATCACGCCCCTCTACTCATGGCGGTATGCACCGTCCCTTTCATATTCGAACGCTATGAATAGGTCTGATAGAGTTTCCTCGACCGCAGGCAGATCCCGATGTCTATTCTCTACTTCCCTTCGGATCTGGCGAAGCTCTACTTCGATCCGTTGTCCTTTGTAGACCTGCACATCCCGCGCGCCGACATCACCTTCGATGATTTCCGTATGCGCGACGCGGAGCTCGTTCGACAGTGCGGCGAAATGGTAGCGCGGAAGTTTAATGAGGGCGGAAAGGAGCTGACGGGTTTCCTTTGGGACGTATTTCTGTCCGCATTGCTTGAGCTCACGGGGTAGTGGATCCTTTCTTTCGTCCGTTTACTCGGACATTTAGACAATACTCACATCTTGGACTTTGTGCACTGTAATGATACACGCTTAACATAGGATTAGACCTGTATACCTTCGTACAGTACATACATGAGCACTATACATTGTACAAACACAATATGCATGCGAATTTGCGATCATACCGACGTTGTGCATGAATATTAGCGCATCTTGAGGCCGAGGAGCACGATGGTCGAACACGAGTACTTAGGTGTAACAGCATAACATTACAGGCTAATTCCACCTCGACACAGTCGCAGCGGGGATCAGCTATTACATTAAAGGGGTAGATACCAATACTTCTTCACAACAAGGCGCGAGAATACCAGTTCCGCTCTACACTAACGTATAGTCCGCTGTCATAGTCCGTTGTCGAGCCATGCTCGACGAGATCTCGTCACTGACGAATCCTAGCGAGTGCTCGAGCTTAGCTCACATGGCCTGGCCGAACTGGAGGTACAATCAGCCAAGTCGCGTGAAAGGTATATCGTCATGACTCACATAGGCCGAGGACGTATTACCGCTGCCGTTAGACGACGCGGTAGAAAGCCTGCTCGCCTCTTCCACGCGCCCTTGCGGCGGCGGCCGTGCAGTCGCAGCAGCCTCCGCCGGCTTGGGGTCACTGAACGGGTCACGCGCGGCCGGGGGCGCAAACGACATTGACGGGTCCCAGAACGGATCCTGCTGCGCGGAGCTCGCGGGCGAGGGCGCACGCGGGACGTCAAGCAGGTTCGGGACCGGCTTCCGCTGGATCGTCATGGGCGCGGGCGACTGCTGCCGCATCGGCGGGGCGGGCTTGGGCACGAACGGCGGCTCAGGCGGCGGGAACGCCATGGAGATGCGCATGACGTCCGATTGCTGTCTCAGCCGGTGGCGGCGGCGCAGGAACAGGGTCGCGAGGACGGCAATGATAGTAAGGAAGGCGAGACCACCGACGACGCCTCCCGCGATAGCGGCTGTTTTCTTTGAGGGGCTGCGGACAATAGTTGGCTGTAAGCACAACACGCGACACTACTAACAAACGCACCCAGAGCTAGAGCTCAAAGAAGCTGAGCCGCTCGTTTCCGTAGGGGCGGCGGTTTGTGGCACAGAGGTCACGAACGTCGAACCCGCGCTCGTAATGGTGAGCGGCACGAATTGAACTGGCGGCATGGTAGCACCGTTACTTTGCGTCGGCTGGGCGTTTGAACTAGGTGATACCAGGAGATGAGTTAAGTAGGTGTAAGTAGCGACACCGATACTCACGTTGCAAGTGCTATAACTCGGGTGTTAGATGCCAGGCCGGTAGTATTCGGACTGTCGCTGCCACTCTGCGATTGCGTCGCACTCGCCGAGGTGGTGCCAGTGGTCGAGGCTGAAACACTTGTCGAAGTGGTCGCACTCGCGGACGATGAACTGCACGCATGACAGAATGTAGGGTTTCAGCAAGTATTCAAACACAAGACCCGATATGAACATATTCACGAAGAAGACGCGCTAGAATCCACAGAGCTGGTAACGGATGTGGCCTGTGTACTGCTTGCATCGGAGGAACTCGATAAAGGACTAGGTGCAGGTGTGTTGTCATCGGACGCATCTCCGTCACCAGACGCAGGCGAAACCTGAGTAGGCCTAGCCAATTACATTCAGCGTGGGCTAGTGGCGCAGGGGCGGATATCAACATACAAGGGCGCGTCTGCTACTGTTACTGTAGCAGTGTCAGTCGTAGTGCCGGGCAACGTAAGGACCGGAGTGGACGAAGAGGACTGCGCTACAGAGGTGACTGCGGCCGGCAGGGACACGACAGGCTCTACAGGTTTCAACGTAGCCTCGGGCGTTGACGCTGGCGAGGAGGTGGTGGTAGGGCTCGGCGTACTTGCATCAGCAGTAGTAGTAGTGGCGTCAGCGGTAGTAGTGGGATCGGCGGTGACGGTAGTTGTCGGGGCCGCTGAGGAAGTCGCAGAAGAATCGGAATCGTCCGTGCTTGCACTGGGCGTAGACTTGGCAGTCGATGCGGTCGTCGTTGCAGGCGTGCTGGACGTGGCTGCGGCTGAGCTGGCCGTAGATGAAGTAGACTGTGCTCCTTGGTCGGCTGGTAGCGCCAGGGGGCAAGCGAACGTGAAGATTCATTAATTTCAACCTCGTAGCGCATGGCAAGTGGGCCTCACCATTTCCAGCGGGCGTGTCATCACTGTCCGAAGCATCGCTGCGCCTCCAGGACGCAGGCCTGATAATAACTGGGGCCATAATGAATGGAAAAGAAAGAGAAAAACGAGCAAAGAGTGAAGCTGAAGGTGACCGTCGTGGTGAAGGTCCCTTGAGCGCGCACTGGCCGTTGCTTCGACGGCTTTGGTCTCTTCGGCGTTCCGGCCTCAACTGCAGCGTTCAGATTGCATAGCCCTCATCAAGCAGCCACCAACGCAACATCTGTTCTCTCCAGTGATCAACATAGCCGTCTACGGCTAGGGCCCAGTAACGACCGTGGCTGCTCCAGAATAGCGTACCAAATCATCGAACAACCAGTTCGCAAATCATGATTTCGACGACGATCACTTTGGGGATCTGCACGACGCATTTCCTCTCTTTCTTGACCACAACACCACTTCGTTCAACAACATAGCGCATCCTCGAGCTCGCGATGTCTAGGGTGTTCTTCCCCGCCAAAGACTAGCCACCTTGCTCCGCACTTGCCGAGAAAACGTTGACCACGACTTGCTTGGAGGGACCCTCTCAGGACCTAGCTGCTCATATCATGATCTGCCCCGGCAAAAGGTCGTCGACGTAAGAGTGTCGCTGGCGTCCTTTCTCGATCGTCCGAAATGTCCAGCTCTCCTCGACTACTAACCGAAGGGGGCAGACAGGTCCCCAGGGCTGCAACGTCCGCGGGATGTCAACGCGTCAGTAATATATTGGTGCGCCACCTTTTCACTAGCGATTGACCGAGGCAACATTCTCTCGTAACACGCTCAAGCTCTTTCTGCAGTATTGGTCTCACGAAACCGCACTAGGCCTAGGGAGAAACGCGTCAAATGGGAGAACTCGATATGAGACATACGCGGCGCGAAACACGTCCGAACCCCGTATCTGAACACCGTTTAGGATGGCATGGTCGCCTCGCACAACTCTGAGTGGCCGACCCGAGACGAGACAGCCTGCAGCGCTCCAGCGTTATCACCCGCCGGATGCACTAAATTCCCCGGTAACGCCAGAATGATTTTCCGGTCAACACACACCTGTCTAAATTTCTTCCAGAACGTTGTTCGCGTGCATACGGTATTCCACAGCAGTGACTACCCCTTAGCCCTGGCACATGTGTGGCATTCACACGATCCTCCACCCCCGAGACGTCATAGCACAATCGCTGCTTGCCATCGGCGGGGTTCCATCCTCGACAAGACCCATTGTCTTCATATTAATAACAGAAGAGGGACTGAGAAGGTGCGAGTGTCATGCCAGTTTCCCAATGTCTATAGCTTTTACTTGATCCGGAGAAGCTTGGTTGCTTGAGATAGCAGATGCCTCATCGGATGATAGACTTCTCTATAAATTCAGGCACCTCTACGGCTAGCAGCGGTCAGGTAAGTCTTGTCGACAGGTGCTCTTTGTACGTCCATGTCAGGCGCCGTACTGATAACTCTCCAGGCCCCGCTGCAGGTTCCTCCGCTCTGAGCGAATTGGTGAGACCGACGGGGATGCAGAAACGCTTCGAACATTCCACAGGAAGCGTTCCATTCGCAGGTTTGCCTCCGTTTACGCATATCTCGGAGGATTGTGTACACCCGCACGCGTCGCCGCTGTTCTGTAATAAAATGCCACGCACTGTGGACACATTTTTCGCACATGAAAGTGTGAACTGAATATATTCTATCGGTCTAAAGACACCATAGAGCGTGCAAACCAGGTGCAAACTGCGTGGTGCAGCGCCGTGCACCGCGCGCTGGAAGCGACCCACGTGGCCAAGAGCCACGGAAGTTGAGCGTCCCCAGATTCGATTGTGAACCGGAAACGGATTCTGTGGAATCTTCTCAGTTTTCTTTCTGTCTCCCGCCGACTGGGTCCTTGTATTTATAAAAATTCGGTCGTTCGTGGCTTGTCTTTCTCCTCTTTCTTCCCTCTCAAAGTTGCCGCAAATTCACGAATGGGCAAGGACAAACGCGAGCACCGTCGCCCCAGAACGCTCTCGGACCCGTTCGCGGCAGTTCTGCGTCCCCCGCCCGATGAAACGCCAGAACAACGCGAGGACCGCTTGATAGCTGAACAGGAGGCAAAGAAAGTGAGCGATGGCATCGACGAGCAGATCCGCAACGAGCGCAACGAGAAGAAACGGGGAAAGACAGAGGTCAAAGTGCTCTTGCTGGGGCAGAGCGAGAGCGGCAAAAGTACCACCTTGAAGCGTGAGTGTTTTGGTTGCGCTGTTTGTCTAGCACCTTTGTGTGAGTGTCGGAATGGTCCCCCACTGCTTTCCAATTTTTGGGAGAGCATTTTGTCTCGTCAATGGTCGACTGACGCGTCTAGTTTCCTTGACACGGTACGTGGCATGCCATTATCGAATTTTGTCTTGGTTTAATGTTTTCGAGTTGGCAAAAGGCGAATCCACGTCTACTGTGAAGGACTTCCGCGTCTTCCGGTTTCCAATTTCAAATATTCGCTGGCATAGCGTAAACGCCCGCTCTATCCGGGAGAATGCCAGTTCGCTCTATAGCGTCCACAGACATCTCTCGCGGGGGCGCAGACCCTTCGCACGCATCTTCTCGCGCTTTTGACCGTGGCCATTCCGATGCTGAGCACCCCAATCATGCGTTCGACTGGTATTGACATATTCATCCGCAGAGTTCCAGCTCATGCACACTCCTGCCGCGTTTCACGCTGAGCGCATAGCGTGGCGGGCTGTTATCTACTTAAACTTGGTCCGATCTGTCCGGAGGTAAGCGATTTGGAGTTCAATCTTTCACCGTCAATATACTGACCTCGTCCTTACAGGATACTCGACGCAATTGCGCCAGAGGATGCTCTAGACGAGACAGAGGAGGGGGACTCTGCGGAAACAGCTTCTATCATCATATCGGCCAATGGGCGACCGGCGTCGGCCCTCTCAGGGACGCGAGTCACCCGCTACGATGCGTATCGACGGCGCCTTGCTCCTTTGGAGGAACTCGAAGAACGCCTCATCCGACTCCTCTCGTCTCCAGATGAGGACGAGCCTACGCATCTCGGGCCCACACCACAAGGCTGGAATGCCATGTCGAACGGTGGCCATGGGAACGGAGGCAGTAGTAGCGGGTACTTTCAAGACCGTCCTTCGCCTTCCGTCCACATCCCTACTTCCAACAGCAGCAGCAGTAACAACCACACCCCATGGGCGGCAAACGTATCCCCTCTATCCGCGTCGACAAGCTTCGGCTCGTATCCCCCCTCGAGTAGCCGGCCAAACGCAAAAGCTAAGAAACAGGAGATCGCCGTCCATACTACCACCAATTGGAAGAAAGCGTTCTCATTGGGCGCAAAGACTACTAGCCCCAAAGGCGCTGATACCGGTGAGATTGTAGGCTGGTGGGAGGACCCAGATGACCCCGTGCATATGCTGAACGCGTGTGCGCCGGTCATGATGGAGCTATGGCGGGATCCTGATGTTCGCCAACGATTAAAGGAGCGACGTCTACGGTTCGAAGAGAGCAGTGGATTGTGCGTAGGGTCGCTGTGTAACCTTGGCTAGTAACTGACGGTGCCATCAGCTATCTGGACGAAATTCCTCGAATAACAGCAAAGCGATATATTCCTACCGATGGTTTGTCGTATTCAATGATCACGATTGTCACGGTGTGGTTGACGTGGCATAATGCAGATGATGTACTCAAGGCGCGACTGAAAACTCTGGGTGTCGTCGAGCACAAATTCGCTTTGTCTGGTCCACACAACCGTGGCGTCGAATGGAAAATATACGACGTAGGTGGGGCGCGAAATCAGCGTCAAGCATGGGCACCTTACTTCGAGGACGGTTCGTATGACATGCTACTCTGTTTCAAAACTTTGGCTAAAGAGTACTTTTTTGTAGTCAACGCCATAATCTTCTTAGCGCCCATATCGGCTTTCGATCAGGTCCTGTTAGAGGTATGTGACAGCGCATCGTAAATCGTATAGCCCGCTTACATCGTGTAAAAGGATCCTCGAGTCAACCGCTTGGAAGACACCTTATTGCTCTGGAAGTCCCTCGTCTCGAATAAACTTCTGGCGCGCGTCAACATAGTCCTATTTTTGAACAAGATTGACCTCCTTCAGGTATGCATATCAGCCTCTTCGCGTGTGTGCCCTAGCTTATCGTGATGTCTGTCCACCCAGGCAAAGCTCAACGCGGGCGTGCGGCTAAATCAACATATGTTATCGTACGGAGACCGAACGAATGATTTCGACTCGGTTGTAAAATGTGCGTCTCTACGCGCATTCTGGCTTGCGTTGCTCGTGTCTTATTGCTCGTCCCTGGGGCTGCTTAGACTTCCGGAACAAATTTGGCGCTTTCCACCAATCTTTCTCTCCCAACAAAGAACGGGAGCTTTTCAGTGCGTGAAAGTGCGACCTTGCTGGGGGCTTGTTTTGCTGATCGACTCCTACTGTTCTCAGTCCACTTGACAGCCGTGACAGATACACGACGGACAGCCACTATAATCTCGAACGGTGCGTAACAACACATTCTATCAGCCTCTGGTACTAATGGCCAACCTAGTGCGGGACATGATCGTCCGGGCGAACCTGAGAAACCTCGCCCTCGTATGAACCCCACCCGCTACAACACATATGCTCTCCGAACTGCTGTCTACTGCAATACTGCCTCCCGTGCTATGTTTTCCCCTGCCCTTGCTTTCTCTCGTACACCTCCTTTCTTTTTCTTTGCAACATCTTTGTTTCACTCTGCACATCGTATATATACATCATCCACATCGGTCTGTCACTAATGGTCATATCTACTTGTTACCATCCCTTTAATATGCTGCTCCCCTTCCAACGTTCCTTTTTTTCTCCCCTTTCCGCGACTGCGACTGCTGCTAAGCCCATACCTATAATCCACATGTACTTGTCCTGCCCTACCATTGTAATTGCATCTGACCGTGTGTGTTCGCAGTGATGGTGCAGACTACCAAACGCTGTTAGACGGTATATTGCAATACACCGGTGACTATGTCCTCGGACGTCGAGGGGGTGCACAGTGCGTTAATAATCCTCTTACTCACCTTCAGAAGTAGCAGCCTGTGAGTTTCAAGCGTATAGCTCGCCAGTATACGGGCTGTACGGGTGCCAGGGCTGCCCGCCTCCGTCGCGTATAACTTGCTCACAAAGCTATCGGCCCCGACCAAGTCCGACCACTGGCACATAGACTGGAATGCTCTTAAAAGCGCGACTCCCATCTCTTTCCTCTGCACTTACCACCCGAACTCTAGTCGCATCGCCTGCAAGACAACTCCCGAATTTGCAGCTGTACAGAAAGATGTCAACCGTGACTATGCACCCCTCCTTGACCCCCGTGTCTACCGAACGTGCGTACATGCCTGTCGCGTCCGTATACCAGATCGCGTGCTGAACCGATGATGTGTGCGCTACAGATGCTGTCGCTGCCATCGGGCCTTACTCCCAGGCGATCAAGGTCGGCGACCTCGTCTTCGTGTCCGGATGCGTGCCGCTCGACACGAAGACCGCGCAGGTCGTTCCGGGCGGGATCAAGGAGCAGGCCGAGCAGGCCCTGCGCAACCTCAAGGCCGTCGTCGAGGCGAGCGGCAGCTCTCTGGGACAGGTGGCGAAGACCACGGTGCGTAAATCGACGGGGCTACTCCGAGTCTGAGCGTAGGGCTGAATGCGGCGGTGGCGGGATAGGTGTTCCTGAAGAACATGGACGACTTTGTGACGGTCAATGGGATATACGCGGCGTTCTTTGGGGACCACAAGCCAGCACGGTCGGCGGTCGAGGTTGCGCGGTTGCCGAAGGACGTGTTGTTCGAGATTGAGTGTATCGCGAGGTGCGTGTATGTCTACCCCTTCCTCAAAACCGCTGTGCTCACGCAGAATGTCTAGCACTAAAAGCTGAAGGCTCAAATGACTCATAGTCGCAGCGTGGTTTGTGCTGGTCCAATGTAAGAAAGAAATGATAAGAAGTTTCCGACGTTTTCAAAGCTTAGACCGGCGTTTGAGGGACGCTGAGTAGGGAAAATCGACCACAGGGAGTATGCAAGCCAGTCCATGCCATTGAAAACATCAAAAATACATCTCACATAGCCTCAATGACTTCTTTCAATTTTACTTCGTTTAATATCTCGAAGCCCTTGTCCGATGTCACCTGAAGACTGGGATAAGCCCAGTGTGACTCCAAAGCAAAAGATAATTTCGGCACTAACCTGAGCAAGTTGTACATTATGATGGTCGAGCTTCTCCTCCATCACTTGCTTCAGCACTCGTAGCGTCAGTGTTTGTGCCTCCTGCAGTGTCATTTGCTAATTCGGGGCCACGGGATCAACATGCAGGCAGAGGATTGACAACGCGACCGACTCACTTTATGCCATTTATCTTGTAGCTCGCTTTGTGCCGCTTCGGAACCCGACCCAATCGCCTTTGCATCATACCGCATAAAGGTGCCTGACGGATCTGTGTGATATCTAGAACGTGTTGTCAATACACCCCAACGATCGTGGACGAGAAAAGAAAACTCACAGCTGCGGCCCCTGCTCGTCGATCCCTGCAATTAACAATGCCACTCCGAACGGCCGACTCATCATCGCCTCCTCATCGTGCACACTCTCTCCGAAGCGCAGCGCGAGATCACACACCGCCTGCGTCACGCTCTCGACCTTGATGCGCTCGTCGTACGTGAAGGAGTGGTTCTGCGCGGTGACGCGCGCGTGGTCGATCATCGTGCGCGCGTCCGCGGTGAGGCCGGACATCGCGCAGCCGAGGTGGGCGTCGATCTCCATGATCTTCTCGATGGACGCGGACTCGAGCAGCGGCGACTGGACGCGCTTTTCGACCGCGAGGACGACGCCCTCCGGGGTGCGAATGCCGACTGTAGTGGATCCAAGCTGCGCGTTTACAATGTTATGAGTTTGTTTTCGGTGTGGGGTGTCGATCCCTACCTTGATAGCCTCGATAGCGTATTCAACTAGATAGAGGGGTCAGGAGATAGACTGGAATGAAGGCCAAATTGTGCTTACCTTGGAACAGACGCCCTTCCGGGGAGAAGGTGTTTACACCTCGGTCTATTTTGTAAGTTCAGCATTCTGAAACGACTAGGACATGAAAGCACTTCATTTTACCATACTCTGATCGCGTTAGGAACATTTCTGTAGATGACGAGAACGATTGGCAAGGACGAGTAGGAGATGGTAAAGTGCGAAGTGCACTGGACGCGCGTCGGCTCACGCGTATGTCCTTGCAGTCGTGGGAAATTGGACTTAGCCTCCCGTGGAAGTACTTTGGCTTTTGGACTCCTTCATTTCCACATTTCCTCTTGGACCTTGCCCGTTTATTCAAGTCTGTGGCCGTATCTGTAATGTCTGGTACCTTCTGCATAAAAAACGCTCGCCATTTTACGGACGCACGTTCGACGACGTGAACCAGGAGACTTCCCTAACCTGGCCAAAAGATCTGGGATGACGTCGGAGATCACTGGAACACGGCCCTCTGTAAAGTCGGCGCGTATCGATTTCTTCGACCGCAACCGCCATGTCGACCCCGGAACTCAGCCCAGAGGACTTGCAGTCCATCCTGACCTTCACGGTCGACCTCGCGCGTACCGCAGGTGCGCTGATCTTGGAGGGATCAGCTGCCATCCTGTCTACCCCGCCCGATGTCGGCGAGAAGAAGAATTCTGTCGACCTCGTTACGGAGTATGATGTGCGCGTGGAGGAGCTCGTGAAGCAGAAGATCAGCGAAAAGTACCCGCATTTCAAGTTGTACGTATCGTCTGGACTTTGTTAATTGAAGAGGGGAGACCCAATTTAAGAGGATTACTGACGGAATTTGTAAATGATAGCGTCGGCGAGGAATCGTATGCAGCAGGCTCGCGGCCGCCTCTTACAGACGAGCCAACATACTGTGTAGATCCCATCGGTGAGCAACGCAGATGTATCAATTTTGCTTCACGGAATCTAGAATTGTTGGACAGACGGGACGACAAACTTTGTACATGGCTTTCCGTTCGTGTGCATCTCGCTGGGCCTCATTTATAAAAGACGGCCTATCCTCGGTGTCATATACAACCCGTTCTTAGATCAACTCGTGCGTATTCATGTCTGCTACAAGTGTTCAAGGTCTCCCGCTCACCTACACACAACAGTATACTGGTGTTCAGGGCAAGGGATCCTATCTCACCTACGGGTCCAAGCCGCCGCAAAAGCTCCCCATCGGCGCGCCGAAGCCGCTCCCTTCCCTCTCACAGGCACTCGTCGGTAAGTTCCCCTGCGCCGTGTCTCTTCCACTGAGTACAAGTTCCAATGAGCGTGCATATAGCTGTTGAATGGGGATCCGACCGCGCGCTTGATGTCGTTGGCAAAAAGTCTGCGTCGTTCATGCGTCTTGCGGGCGATCCTTCCCAGGGCGTCGAGCGTGGGCGCATGGCACACTCCGTCCGGTCAGTGGGAAGCGCTGCCTTAAATTTTGCCCTCGTAGCACAGGGTGGCCTGGACACATACTGGTTCGTTGACGTCGTCTTCAGTTTGCCACGGTACTAATTTTATTTCTGGTTTGTAGGGAAATTGGATGCTGGCCTTGGGATGTCTGTGTAAGCATTCGGTCTCATCCCTCTATGAGAAGCAACACATATAAATATTTCGACTGTAGGCCGGTATAGTGATCGCCCAAGAAGCCGGGGGCGTCGTGACGGGTTCCGCCGGTGCATATGCGTCGTCGCAGGGCTCCTTCGACGTTACGGAAGAGATTCTCACTGGACGCAAGTATCTTGTCGTCCGCGGGATCGCGGACACACCCGTAAGTTGTCGCGGCTTTGAAGTGTCGTGCCCCGCTTATCCCCTATTCACTTTATAGGCAGAGAAAGGCCTCGATGCCCAGAAACGGATTGTCCAGGAGTTCTACGATACAGTCGACGATGTTGACTGTCACTGAGCCCAATGAACGGGCCAGTGAAAATGTGTACAGAATAGAAATGTATGAGCCGTTCCGTTACGCCACCATTTTCCGAGAACCACGTTTAGTTCTTTGTGCTCACGCACATTCTCCGACGACCACCTGCATGATCTGTTTTCGCTGATTCGACTGATAGGCAATGCCGCCGCAAAGGAAGGCGAGACGAGAAAATCGATGGCTTGTCGATGATAGGTTATCCGAACTTCCGGTCGCGACTTCCGTACCGCGCTCAGTTGCACCAGCGCCGCAACTTTTGCAGTATATATGACGTCGGATGGCAAAAAATGGTGTGCTCTCTCCCACTAAAAGTACTCCGTCTCGCAAGCACTGCGTATCTTCCTTTCAAACCACCACTACCACCCCCTTGTAAAAATCTGAACATACGAAATGTCTCTCGGACGCACCCAAACTCTGTAAGTCGCGCCGTTTCGAAGATCTAGTCTGCGATACTAACGCTTGTGCAGGAACACCGGTGCTAAGATCCCCACCATCGGCCTAGGCACCTGGCTTAGCGCCCCGGGCGAGGTTGAGCGCTCTGTCGTGCACGCGCTCAAGACAGGCTACAGGCACATAGATGCGGCGCTGATATACGGAAACCAGGAAGAGGTAAGCAGGACGCTGCCAGGATTCTACACTCGCATACTCACTTAGGTCGCCGGTAATCTTAGGTTGGACGCGCTTTGGCGGCAACCGATGTCCCCCGGGAGGAAATCTTTGTCACGAGCAAGCTCTGTACGCGCCCGATATTTTTGAGTGTGTTAATGACGCTAACACGTTCTGTTGCGTGCTAGGGAACAACTCGCACCGTCCCGAGCTCGTTGAAGCCGACCTCGACCTCACGCTGAAGCAGCTTGGATTGACTTACCTTGATCTCTACTTGGTCCGTAATCAAACCGTTATCGCTTGACGCCCCATCTAATCTTATCCCCGCATTTAGATCCACTGGTATGACACCATCCGGCGCCTGCTACTGACCTCGTTTGTTGACGATGCATCTGCAGGCCCGTACCTTTCAGGCCCGGCAAGGAGCTGTCGCCCACCACACCCGATGGCAAGGAGGTCCTCATCGACACCGACGCCCCCTCCATCACCGAGATCTGGAAGGCGGTTATTGAGGTCCAGAAGACGGGCAAGGCCAAGGCCATCGGTGTGTCTAACTTCACGAAGGAGCACCTCGAGAAGATCATCGCGGCCACTGGTGTCGTCCCCGCCGTGAACCAGATCGAGGCGCACCCCAGCTTGCAGCAGGATGAGCTCGAGGCGTACTCGAAGGAGAAGGACATCGTGATCACTGCATACAGCCCTCGTACGTCCCTTCTCGTGGTCCTACGCGTAGTAAATCAAACGTGCTGAGGTGAACTCGTGCAGTTGGAAACAACGTCACTGGCAAAGCACGGGTGATCGACCACCCCCTCGTCCAGGACCTCGCCAAGAAGCAGGGCCGTGACCCCGCCCAAATCCTCATCGGATGGGCTGCGCACAAGGGTAAGCTTTTAACTGCATCTGTCCCCCCAAAATCCCTAGCTTACGTCGCGGGCCTGGTCTACAGGATACACCGTCATCCCCAAATCTGTCACGCCCTCTCGCATCGAGGTAAAATAACTTGTTTACTCATTCCTGATAGCCCTTTACTGACATTCGACGCAGAGCAATTTCCAGGACTACATACTCACCGACGAGGAGTTCGAGGCTATCTCGAAGATCGGGCGTGAGAACCCCATCCGGTACAACATCCCGAACTTGTATGCCCCACGGTAAGCTTTCGTTGTTCCTCGCTCTGGCTAGTGTGCGACGGTCTGATGATGCGCTTCTAGATGGGACATCGACGTTTTCGGTACCGACGAGGAGAAGAGCGCGAGCAGGAAAGTGTGGTAAATCATAGTAACCCTAGAAGAATGCGCTTAGATGCGTTTGTACCATTGCGTCTGTACTAACTAGCACGAACATTTGGCTTGAGTCGACCATGAACATTACCTGTTAGTTTGAGCACGCATGTCGAGCAGATAGACACTGTTAAACGAACCCAATAAAAATGATGTCCTGCATGACGATGGTAAGATGTCATTGAGAATCTGGAGCTCTTCCACGATTCACAGGGAACACAATAAACCTAAGAGGCAGGTTCACTCGTCTCGTCATCGCCATCACCATCGTCCTCCTGCAGCCACCCTTCCCAGTCCCTGAGCACCCTGTTCAGTTCGGATTCTTCGGGCAGCGCATATGGGGACTTTTCCGCGGCATCCGTGCTGCTCCTCCCGTTGACAGCGGAGTCGATCCGAAGACCATACACACCTTCCACCAGCGCCCTCCGTGCAAATGGAACCAATACGCGACTGAAGACCTCGCCGGCCGCGCGCAGAATCTTGAGCTCGCGCTCCGTGTTCGCGGCCGATTCGTCCGCGGCCTGCTGGTACTCGGTCGCGTATGCCAGGAACGCCTCCGATGTCTGCGCCAGGACGGTGTCGAGGACGTCCACGAGCTGGCCGAGGATCGAGACTGGCGCGAGAAGGCGCAGGCCGTTAAATGTAGTAAGCAGCGCGTTCGTGAATTCGGCGAGTGGGGGGTACGACGCTAGGACCAACGGGGCGACATGCGCGGGTGACCCGCTCGGTGGCGGGGATGTGGGCGGCGAGTCCGTGTGGGCACCCGCGAATAGCCATTGCGAGGGCGATACCGGAGGGACGGTTTTGCCTTTTGTCGCGCTATTCCCTTTCACGCTCTGTATCCTCTGATCCCAGCTCTTTCCTGCATCGCGCAGCTCGTTCTCGACGCCCTTGGCCACGGCGTCGCTGAATAGCCCACCGAGCAGTCCGCGGAAATCCATCCCCACGCGTGCGAACGCGGTAGCACAGTATGTGAGCTGTGTGAGCAGCGACGCGTATGCAGCGGGGACCTGCGGGAGCAAGGTGGTGAGCGTAGGAAGTAGATGTGTGTGCAGTGTGTGCGAGGTATACGTCGACAGAAGCGCTCGCAGCGGCACGGTCGATACGGCAGTTTTCGACGCAGCGGCGGATTTGAGCGGCGAAGATGGGGGATTTGAATGTGTCTGGCGGTCCTCGAGGAATATAGCGGTGTACTGGGTGATGATATCGTATACCCCTTCTCGCCACGCGTCAATATATCGTCGTAGATATCGCGCCACGTCTTCCCTTTCCCGCTCATCATTAGAGACCCCAGCACCAAGGACACCACCGACAAACGACTCTCGCGTCAGAGCCTCCAGCGCCTTGCTCAAACATTCGCCCCTCCCCGTGACGAACGCCAATGCAAGCTCGTCCTCCTCTAACACCCCCATCCGCCGTATGAAGGTCACTGCCTTCCATAGTGCCGGCAGCTTGCGACCGGGCTCGCGAAGCGTCGCAAGGAGCATGCCCAGCATCGCACGGACAGACTGGTCTACCTCCATGCGCACGTCGCGTAATATCGCGAGGTCGGCGCCCGATGCGGCCGCCGCGGAGACGTGCGCGGCGAGGGACAGGGCCTCTGCGAAGTACCCGTTGCGTACGCACGTGTCGATGAGCAACGGCGCATCGAGTAAGTCGCGTATTTTGTCGTGCTGCTCGAGCACACCGCGTGCCTTGGAGCGCTGTGCGAGAACAGGTTCGGTGCGGGACTTGAAATTCGACGTGGATGTCTCTAGCGCGGGCAGCGACGATGACAGCAGTGTCGAAAGAGAGTTGGAGAGAGCGTCTAATGAGGAATTGAGTGCGGAGGTTGTATTGTGCAGAGCGATGAATGTTGGGTAGGACGCATGTGTGAGATTCGTCAGTGACGAGGTCAAGTGGTGCGCGTGTGTCGCGAGCGAGGGGGGCTCCGTAAGAAGTTCCTGAAGCGGCAGACTCGTTAGGCGGTGCAGATACTCGTTAGTTACAGGATTGTTGATGGCCGAGGGGAAGATATCCGCCAATGTTGCAGGCTCCTGGGACGAGGTAGACGCCGCTACAGCCGTGGCCTCCGCCATATCGTAGTCGAGACCTAGGCCGCTGGTCCTCTTGCTATTACACAAGCCAGCCTTTCAGAGTAAGTGCACGCGTAAGAAAACCAAGGAACAGCGATACCATACCTGCAATTTTGAAGGTGGCCGTAACGGTTAGTGAGTACAAGCTGCAAGCACGGAAATCAGAACGCGGTCGATGGCGCGTCGACTTTGCTCTGGACGGCCATCATCTCCTCGTCTATTGGCTACAGGACCTCTTGTATTCATAAAAATCGTAAAGCCTCTCCTTCTTGGAGCGATACACGAATGGGCCTTAGCCCCCTCGGTGTAGTTAGAGCGTACCAGCTTGGTCTCCCCGATGCCCGCCGTACTAGCGCCCATGATCCAAGATTGCCTTGGGCCAAATCGCCGCTATTCCAGCATGCGGAGGACCTCGTTGTTTGCCGCCGCGATATTCAAGGATATTCTAATCCTCTTCTACCTCACACAAGCCGTACACGAACCCAAAATGCTGTGGAATGCCGGGCCGTGCGTGTGTCATTGAGGTTGCTAAAAAGCACAGATCGTCTGCACGCCGACATGCAAACGGTATCGCAGGCCTAAACACTACCGGTCCAGCCGTGTCAGACAGTGGTCCAATCTGGTGAGTGGTTTTCTCACTCCTTTCCGTCAAACTGCATTTTTGTTACTGCTTCCCAATCTTCCGGCCGAATGCGCAGGTGAGCACAGTCCTGCTTGGGCATCCGTTCATCCCAAATGCGTGCTGCATGTCCTCGCAAGAGGCATATGGATCGCTTTACTTGTGCTCGCCGACTATACGTGTTTTCTTAGCGCAGATGCTATTGGTCCAGGCATTATGAAGACACGCTATCGACGGCCTGCTGCGATGTGTGCCCGGATGGCATGGCTTCTCGCCCAGCTCCGTTTATCGTCGCAGCACACCTCCTTCACATTGCTCCTCCTGTGCGCATGTACTTCGGCTCCTCTCGTAGAAGTGCGGCGTGAGTCATGTCTGTGATCTCCTTCTGCATCGCTGTTCATCTTACTCTCCTATGTCAGACTCTTTTAGCACTGCGAATACTGAAGTCGCGTATGCGCATATAGCCGATCATGTACTGCTCTTATGACTCGTCTTCGCGAGGTCAATACAAGGAACGTTATACCTGGTGAAATTCCCAGCGCATTAACGGGAAATGAGTCGAGTCGTCGCCTGAATGTCAATCGCCACCGATGTTCCTCGCCTCGATGATCCTCGTGTGGAAGTCTCCGACTTTGTGACCGCACGATCGCGACCGCGGAGATGTGTATGTCCAAGAAAGTTATGTGTAGCCGAGCGCCACCAAGTTCCAGCCGTATATGGTCACTTGACGACACAAGACAATAAGAAAGAAGCCCCCGCGGAAATTCGCAGTCCACACCTCCATACGAGCTCGAGCATCAAATTTCATAGATGGCGGTTGGTGTTGGATATCCTCGCCGCATCTTTGCTTTTTGTTCTCTTGTCACCAACCGATATACGGTCTCGACAATGCATGCGAGCAGATCTAATGAGCAGGCATGCGGCGTCCGGAGACAAGGCACAACGCTCCAGTCGAGGCCGTAAATTGGCGCGTTATTGGGCTATAGATCCGATCTCATCGTGTTCGCTCCGTCCGAGTCATGGAAATAACGGAGGAGATGACTGCAACGATTGGGCGGGGAGAAAATGCGGCGCAAAGATGCACGCAATACGCCGCACTTTGAATGTACACGGGTCGATTCAGTGCTGCAGTGGCCTCGGTGCACGCACTCTGTGCATGTCTCCTGTCACGCCGGGCCAAAATTATCAATGCAGTGTGCATGTTTATACAGGACCCACAGGGCGCCCATGAATCACCGCCGGTCTTGCGCCAGTGTACGTCCGTGAACTGCCGCATGGCACGGCGACAACTTACATACCGACCCTTGCCAAGGAACCTATACGAGAATACACCAACCCCCTCTGGTCTGCAGACTGGAGAAACTGCGCCTTCCATACGTATCCGAGACCGAGTAATACACGTGAAAACTCGTGTAACTTTGTGAAAATAACGACTACTCCCAGTTAAAAAAATGGCCGTCGACTCAGAGTGAGTATATCGCGCAATATTCTCACATATATGGGCGCGCTTTTCGGGCAGATGAGCGGGAGGCGAGCACTGGCGAAGGCGGCAAAGTGACGGAGGAAGAGTTCCGTCTTGACGGCAAAACGAAAGAGGAAACGGCGCGCCGGTAGGTAGGGACATCTCAAATTCATGGCTCGGCACTTTTTCCTTTCTTTTTGTTTCGGACTTACACGTTTTGACTATGGCTGGCTTGCGAAACTCGCCCACTGCCAGTATAAATATGCAGACAAAAGCTGTAATGGCCCCCCGTGTTCCCTGGACCAGTCCCTCCGTAGTCCGTTCGCACAAGACGCTCGATTTCGCAGAGTCGCCATGGGGTTCTTCAATTTCTTTACCCTGCCTTCCGCGTCTCGGGTGAGTTCTATGTGCTCGTTATCCAGAAACAGCAGCTCACAACTTCGTAGGCCGTCGAACACGCTGTATCATTCGACTTAACGACAAACCACCCCCACCGCAATGTACGCTCCCAACGCGCACCGCGAGCTCTCGTTCGTATGCCCATGGAAATCGTGCTCCACATCCTCGAGATCGCCTACTACAACGACGACCTCGAATCCAACGACAGGCTCATCGCAGACTGCTCGCTCGTATGCAGAGACTGGGCACCCGCCGCGCAGAGACTCCTCTTCCGGCACGTCACCCTCCGCACACACGCCGCCTCGAATGCATTCCAAAGCGCAGTTGATCGCTCGACGGCGCATGGTCGGATGTTGGGCGATGCAGTCGTGCGTATGCGCGTCGTCATCGATCACAACCAACCTACTGGGATATCGCAGCGCTCGTTCGCACGCGCCGTGAGGCTGTGTCCTAATCTTTACGAGCTCAATCTTGCTTTGTACGGATATGCTGTTCCCGGAAAGGACGCAGTTGATCGTGCACGCCGGACTGAGCCTTGTTTCGATGAGGAGACGCTTGCTATTCTTGCATCAGGCCCCAGCATCACTGCGCTTCAGTTCAGTAACTGGTCCGACAACCGTCAATCCATCATCAGGCTGTTGAGCGTCTGGCCGGCACTGCGGTCGCTCGCCATCAGCGGTACCGCCCCGGCGCTCCTCACCGATCCGCTCCAGCCGTACCCCGGTCAGTTGGACGAGCTACGCATGAACTTCCAGAGCTCACCCTCGGTCGACTTCATGCATTGGCTGCTCCACTGCTCCGCCGGCGCGCTACGGATCCTCGAGCTTGAGCGCGAACCATCAACGGATATTCTCGACTACATCGTCGACCATCACGGAGACCAGCTCGAGTCCCTTGCGCTGCCCACCTGTGGGTCACACGACCAGGCGCTCGCTGTGCAGAAATGCCAGCAGCTTCGTGAGTTAAAGGTTGAGAACCCGTGGGCCTCGCCCATGGTCTACCGCCGTCTCCCCGCTGTCGTCCAGCACATCGCCTTCGGGCTCGGTCGGGAAACTGCTCTGCAGCCCGTCATCGATACGGTCAAGTCCCGCGATGATCTCGCCGTGGTCACCGCGCACGTTTGGGAGGGCGGCGACTGCCACCCGCAGCTGTCGGCGCTCAAAATTGCGTGCACCATCAGAGGCGTCGAGCTTAGGTTTACGCGCGATATACGTACCTTCCGTGGCATTATCGTAAGCTCGCGTCTTTGTTCTCTTGATTTGCCCACGATGGCTGACCCGTCAGATGGTTTCTCTAGCGCGGTGATCCGGTCCCTACCACGTCTTTTCCGCGCTACAAGGCCTTCGAGAACCTCACCCGGATGCGCTGCTGCGTCTAGACGCGTACATCTATGTATCATATCTTCCCATTTACGATCACGACACCGGACATCTACGACTCATCTTTTTCTATATCAACACACATTCTACTCCTCATCATCGCCTCATCTACAACATACGCATATATGGCCATATCGCATAATAGACGGATCTCCGGAGACAGCAAGCTGCCGTGGAAGGGACCGCAGAACATTCTCTATCATAGCCACTTACCTTTCGTTTTCTGACTCGCGTCTAGTATTAATTTGTGGTACCACATCTCTATCTCAAGCTCTTTACCTACCATTTACAAGCAATGTCATTTGCAATGAGTTCTTGCATACGTCTAAGTCAGTTTTGCCTTTTCGCCCTCATGACTGAGCAGGACCAGACTGAGCCCTACTATCATTAGGGGGGAGTTGCAAAGGGGTATCCAGTTGCAAAATCATCGAAAATATTCGTAGCACTTTCCTCCCTTGTCCTTTCTCCTTCATATTTTACTCTCGAGGTCCTAAGATACTGCCCTTAGTGCCTATCAAGTTGAATTAATAAAAACGGGAGTGTGTGGCTTGTACTCGAAGCAAAATGGTCGATACAGTGGTTTGCAAAATGACACTATTCCGTTTATCTCTCTCGAACGGCTGGTTCTTTCGACCCAAAAAAATCGGGTACATAATTCTACAGCATGCTTTGACATCTATGCGAGCTTCCGGGATGAAAGGAGGTGTAGAGCAAGTACTGGGGACGGCTTTGCAGACGAGTTGCAAAATGGCCTGGCGCGTGGCACGTGGCAAATTTGGCGCGACGGACGTTTTGCAACTCTGTACCCGCGTAACCAAAATCTGCATGTTCGCACTCCTTGAATTTTCATACCATCGCATCGTCTCCTTTCTCTTCCGAAAAAATCGCATCGTGTAGCCAGAATGGCATTGCATGAAACTGTAAAGAAACTGGGAGGAAATGTGCAATATATTGATCTTGAGAAAATGAGAGGCCGAACACTTTGCAACTCCCCCCCAATGATAGTACCGCGCCGACCCTGCTCTTTGTTCAATTGGCTGGTTGACGCCGCCGCCGCCGCCGCCGCCGATAAGGGTCCGTAAAGGTCGAGGACCTTTGAAAGCAAGACGGCTATGGTATTTGAAGGCATATATTCAAGCACAAACGCAACACGAAGCGTCGACGGTACGTGTACATCCTTGTGCCGGCGCCACTGTGTGTTCATACATCAGTCACCGTCGAGGCCCCACTACCGACCTTCGAGCTGTAGAGAAGTCGCGGTGGAAGTCATATCCTATACTTTCGGACATAATGCGTCGCTGGAATTGCAGGATCACTGCTGCTGCTCCAGGGCACCTTCGCGGGCAGGCACTGCTGGCTGTCTGTTAACATGGATGATACAGCACGAGTCTGACGTCTATTGGGACTCACAGTCGCGTTGTTTGGAGTACCTTTTTCGTTCCTCGTCTTCGCGCAGTTGGTACCTGTTGAATCGGGCGGAGGGCGTGGTCTTACAACCGAGCTGGGACAAATCCGCCCGGCGTGTTTTCACCCGACGTCCCCTGTCCCTTAACCATGGCTGCTCGACACTCCATCTGGTGGCGGTGAGTCGACCAGACGCCTCAGTCGATTCATATTCTTGGAGGTGACGGTCCCCGTCTCGTTGAAATCATTCATCACGGCGAACGTCGCTGTTTGCATTTCCGTGGCCTTGGCTTGCTCAGCGGCCAATTTCTGGACCTGGACGCTTTCGAGCAAGCCTTCGCGCGCCTCTGCCACTGAGGTGGGATCGTTCCAAAACGCTTGGTTGGGGATGAACCGCTTGTCGTGGGAGCGCTTGCATTCGGCGTCCTCGAACTTGCACTCGCCGAGCAGGTAATATAAACAGACGTTTTTCCCGCTGCCAATAGATTTGCATTAAGTAGTATGTAGACCTTGTATCTGGATTTGCACTCACAGTTTGTCCCGCATGCTGTGCTCCTCTGGGGCATGCGAGTACGCACACGCCGCGCCCTTCCGACAGCCATCGTGGTTGTAATCCCTGCAGGGCAGTCCGTTCCCCTCATGCTCGCAGTCGCTTGAATTAGAATGGATGTCTTCATCGTCGGCGAACATTCCTTTGCTGGCTAAACGTGGATACATGGCATCTTCGATCGATACGGAGTGGTCGACACTCGCGCCTGAGAGGTATAATTTGGAGGCCTCAGTGTATTGAATTTCAGCGTCGTTTCCTGTCGGAAGAACTTCTTTGACGGCTTCAAAGTCTGAAAGAACGTGAGCATGCATGCAAGGGGTATTAGAGGGGACAGCACCTACCGAGCATCGCTCCCTTATATTGGCACATGTTCTTCCTTGCTACTCCCCGACGATACCTAGCCTTGATATTATTTGTATCGATACAGAGAGCCATTGTGGCAACGCTTTCGGCGCGAGGATAACTGTGACACAGGCGACAAGGAGGTCAATTAGCCCCATAGGCATTTATCCATTTGCGCCATACGCACTCTTCCAGCTTAAGCCACGCCGCTGCAGAATTGGATGCGTAAATCGAGCGCGTTGGACATAGATCAAGTGCCAGAGCGAAGAAATGCGCGGCATTCACAAAGTCCCCTGATCTGAAGGCAGTATTGCCCTAACGGTGAATATGAGCGTCACGATTCCTATCTCCCGCGCAAGTCCTGTGTAGCATGCGTACCTGCTTCTTCAGCTTTTCCGCATCGTTGGCACATATTTCTGCTTTTATCCTCCGCTTTTCTTCGCGCTTTGCTACAGCCTCTGCCTCTGCAGCAGAAATGCCTCGCGCTGAGGCATTCTTGGGCACCTTGTCGGCAATTTTCTTCGCCCCAGCGCTGCTCATGTTTCTGTAGCAAGATGCTGGTGGACAAAGGTTGCGATAGCTTTCCTATGAAAGAAATATCACGGTAAGTGGGAAACGCAGGAGAAACGCGAGCCCCTGACTGACTGCGAGTGACCGAAAATCATTGGCACGGGGTAAGTACCGAGATCCGATCCGGGGCGACGGAGCGCCGAGGTCTTGACTCTTTCTTGCCTTCACTTTTGGTTTGAAATTATCTCGTTCGCTTTCCTCGATACTTCTCGGAAGAAACTCTGAGCACTGCGAGCCCTGACATACGCTCTATCGCGGCTTTGTGCAGCATATGCACCGTTGGTTGGCTCCGAACGGACCATTGTACAATATATTATCTTCATTTCGAGCCTCTGTGATGCCTCGGCGGTCTCCCTCCTCTTCGCCTGCGCCGCACGCAACAAAACGTCTCAAGCTAGTCCACTTGACGCCGGAGAGTTTCAAGGATGGGGTGTTTCTCGCCCCCATGGTCCGATCGGGTTCCCGTAAGTGATATACATTTGGTATAGTGCTTGCTGTGATACTGATGTTATCATGGACAGTGCCAACTCGACTATTTGCGTTAAAGCATGGGGCATCGCTTGTGTGGGGGCCAGAGATGGTAGACAAGGCTATTCTTCACGCGGAGCGAGTGGTCGACCGTTGGTAGTTTCCTAATATACAATCGTCACTGGCTCATCATGGCCTCTTCATAGCCATTACGGGCGTTGTCTCATACAACGGAAAAACTCGCGCGATGTTTACGACCCATCCTATCGAGAAACCATACTTCATATTCCAGGTCGGCTCCGCCGACCCCGATCTCGCCGTGCAAGTCGCAAAAATCGTCCAGCAAGATATCTCAGGAATCGACCTCAACTGCGGCTGCCCGAAGCCTTTTTCCACTCATGCAGGCATGGGCGCAGCCCTCCTGACGAATCCCGACCTTCTTTGCTCCATTCTGACGGCCCTACGGGCAGCTATGCCCCCGGAAATTACCGTATCAGCGAAAATCAGGCTGCTTCCGACGCAGGAGGAAACCATGAAGCTGGTGGAACGGATAGTAAATACGGGTGTTAGCGCTATCACCATTCACTGTCGCACGCGAAATATGAGGCCTAGGGAAAAGGCCTTGGTAGAGCGGTTGCGAGAAATCGTCGACTTTGTGGAGGGACTTGGCAAGGGGATCGCGGTGATAGAAAATGGTGATTGTGTTGGTTTGGAAGACGCGAAGAGGATACGCGATCTTACAGGTATGTTACTTGCGCCGTCAACATGGGTTATGGCTAATATCGCTACGAAGGAGCGCATTCTGTAATGATCGCTACTGCCGCTGAAGCAAACCCGACATGCTTCTCTTTAAACCCTCTGAAAGATGTGGAGCAAACCTTTGTCCCTGCCTATCTTCGAGTGGTACGTCTGCTTGTAGTTGGTGCAGTAGGTATGGGATACACCACTGACTCAATTCCGCAGGCAAAATATCTCGACAACAACCTATCGCTGACGAAATTCTGCGTTGCACAATACAAGGGCGAGCACATCAAATTCACAAAATCCCACGCGAAGCCGTATCGCGAAACCCTGTCCCAGGCCAGAAGTTTCGACGACCTCACCAGCATTGCAGGCGATTGGACAGGCGAGGATGAATTCCGCCAGATCGTCCACGCCATCGAGTCGCGTCCGAGGGATTACAACCCGTATAATCTACTGCCCGTCAGTCCCGCTAGCGAGGAGGCTGGCCAGAAAGAGGTTGTTGCTAGTGAGGCCCCGTTCTCGACGCCTCCGGAGAGTCGCGAAAATCCGGAGCCGCCATCGTTGGGGGCGCCATTGGTGGCTTCGAACGGACGTGTCCATATCCCTGCGCTGGTATCAGGTCACGATGAACCGACGCCCACACCGGGTGGAGGTGTGGAGATTTCCGCATAGTAGTTCTTGCCGGGGTTTGTTCTTAGACTTGTATTAATTGTAGGTGAGCATATCGAATGTCATACCATGCTCATGTTTTGTTATCCAATTGCCACGGAAATCGAAGGTTGAAGGCGAAGGCCTCAGCGCTCAGCCAGCCCAGAAATGAAGCCAAGAGGAGGGGGTTCGTTCAGCACTCAATTTTCAGATCATTTATCTTGCGCGCAAGTAAATAAGATCATGAAGCGACCCAAAGGTCAATGCAAATAATTATGTGTTGCAGCAACGTACTAAGTACGAAGCGTGGGGGTAAATGGAGGTGGGGTATGTACAAGCAGTTGCGTGTCGATCGTCGAGATACAAGGATTACAACATATCTTGAAAGGTATAACTTACATCTCAGGAGAGGGCCGCGAAGCCGACCTGGCTGTTGTCGACGTCGAAAACGGTGTACACGTTCTGCATGAAGACGTCGCTGCAAGTGGATTCGGATCAGTGATTTGTCAAGGAGGACGGAGAGCACGGCGACATACCCAACGATCCAGAAGCCTTCGCTGGCGGACGAGGCAGCGATGCCACCAACACAGTCCGAGGAGCCGGATGAAGCGGGGCCGAGGTTGAAGGTGGACGAAGAGACATCAAAGCTCTTGCCGTTGAAGGTCAAGCTGATCTGGGGGATCGAGCTGCAGGGAACTGGAGAAGAGGGTTGTTCAGACCCGGTGCAGACGCGCAGTTGGAAAGCAGCTTACCGGTGTACATGCCCTCACCGAGGCTGGATGCCTCCTTGGCGCCGTCGATGCCGGCGTAGAACTGCTTCACGCCGTCGGAGTCACCGACGATGAGAGTGGTGCCGGAGTCGATGATGGCGGAGGTGGAGTCGACAGCGGACTTGCCGCCGACGGAGATGCCGTCGAGGTCGACTTGCCAGTAACCCTATCAGACCGAGACGGTTAGTGTCTGTCCATATCATCCTGTACATAGCAGCAGAGCGTACCTCCTGGGTGACCTTGGCGTAGGTGAAGTCACCGCTGTACGCGGAGCTGTCGGTGCCACCGACGGTGAGGCCGGCACCAGACTTGGAGAGCTTAAAGCCGAATTCTCCCTTATCAGTCTGGCCGTCTTTCATGAGCACCTGGAAGACAGGGTCCGCGTTGTATTCGGAGATGGACTTGAAGCCCATTCCCATGAGGCCGTCAGCAGGGAATTGCTTGCTGCTGAAGCCGGTGCTATACTGCTTGGCGGCACCGACAGTGGCCTTGCTGCCCTGTAATCCAAAGTCTCATCAATAACTGCATTGTGTGGGGATGAGAGCACATATAAACGCACGGTAAGGCCAGAGATGGTGACAGCGTCGTTGTACTGCTCGCCAGAGACAGTGGAGCCGTCACCGTACTGAAGGCTGAAGTCCTTGCCAACATCAGACGACGACGAGCTGGCCTTGGGGTTGTACGCCTTGTGGCCGTCGCAGTTCTCAGAGCAGTCGGGACCGGGGAGGAAAAGGTCGCTGCTTCCGGTGTCGAAATCGACTGCATTGAATTCGTCAGTAAAATGGTTTATACGAGGACGATGAGAGCAATTACTCACCCTTGTAGGTCACGGGGGGTGTACCGACGGAGATTTCACCGTACCACAGCTGTTCGCTGTCGTCGGTCAGGGCATCCGTGCCAGTCTTGCGCTTGGATTGGCTGCTGGAGTTGCGAGCCAGGGAGTGCACTTGACCGGTGTTGCGCTGGTAGGCAGCGAAGCCGTTCTGCACTTTGCTGCAGGCAATAGTTAGAGCATAGCTATGAATCCACAGCGACGAGCATTGCTAACCTAGTAGCGCGAGCAAGCTGGGCGCGGAGCGCGTCAGCGTTGACGGAGCCGTCATCCTTCACAAGGTTGTTCCTCCTGTGCAGGGGGATCGTGGCACGGGGCTGCTTGGCGACAGGGGTGGCAGTGGCCAAGAGGGGGAGGACAGCGAGAACGGTACCGATAGTGAAGTGCATCGCAGCGACTACTAGTGAAGGTAGGTGGACACGGATGAGATAACCTGCTGTGGGCGGTTGGAGGAACTGAACAGAAGTGTCCAAGGCTTTATAGGTTTGGGGAGCTACGCCTACGGCATAGCGTCGAAGTGAAGGTCAGAACGTCCAGATGGTAGCACTACGTTGGTCACATTACGGTGGAGAGCTGTATGATGGGCGCTTAGGCCGTTGAGCCCCGGAAGGACGGTCAAAATCAATTAGATCTCACTGAATTCCAACATCCTTGTGCTCTTCTAGCGTCGTGCAGGACCCTTAACGCCGCGCACAGGCGAAATCGACGCCTTCCAATGCCCACCAACATGGACGCGTTGGAGCGCCTCGCCTAATTATAGAATGCGGGGTAAAACCATCCGGGTGATTTTATTTTTCAGATTGATCCGGGGGTTGACCGAGGCAGTTCATGTCATTGGGCCTGGCAGTGCACTGGCAGCATACAGCATACGATGTAGCAAACATGATTCCAAGCTGCAATGGAACCCGGGAGCCTGTGAGAGGAGAATCAAGTGGTTCAGTATGCGCTGTCATAGCTTTGGTCCGAGTAAGTGCACTTCGTATCTCGCGAAGAGCTATGTTCAAATGGAGATAGCGGCTATGCAGTCGACGACTCAGCGAATGCTGGTCAAACGTTTCACGATTTGCAGCCATGGCCGCGCTAGCTATTATCCACGTGCTCGAGATGAGATAGCTCCACAACTGTGCATGTCCCATTATTACTCGATGCAACGATGTAGTGAGTATGCGCATGCACCTCGTTTACGAGTCTGAAAGGAGGTACTTACATCTGACGCGTCGACGTAGAGGCATCCAACCACGTTGGACTCTCCGCCCCTCGAACCCGTGTCCACCGTCAAATGGATCGGCATGAAACGCTTGCGACGGTTCCTTATCATCTCGAGACACGACGACTGGAAATATTGGGCACTATATTGGATCTCTACCCACTAGCACAAGTGTGTCCACGCGATGTGACCGCCGGCAGGTGCGCATGCGCTGAAAAACTCTGCGAGCTATATCTAGACGTTGCTTCATATTATGAGGTGCACATGGTGACAGATAACGTTGGCAGAGACTTTCACCGTTTAAAATAGAATGCACGCTTTCGAGCCTCAAGCGACAAAGAGGCAGGGCAATCGTCACCAGCCGCCAGACCCACGGACCTCCGTGTCCAAACATTTCCGAAGACCGAAATGTGTCTCCCCAATCCCCCAAGACGCAAGCGGAGGTACAGGCGGTTGCTCTTCGGTGCTAGACAAGAAGGGCTCTATGCACACTTTGCCGATAGATATGAAGAGGTCCTCGAGGACCCAAGTTAATCGTGGGCCAGTGAGCTCTATCGCAGGTTCTGCATTAACCTCCAGTAGCTGAACTTGAAATAATGGTCTAGATGGTAGGGCAGACGCCGGTATATCACGGGCGGGGGTATGCGAAACCAAGAAATCGACCCCGTAGAGTTCGAATGCATTCGGTGACGGCTGCGAAGCAAGTTGTCTGACGAATAGAAAATCTGACAGAGTAAATAACGACGTACCTGGAAGTGTACAGGCGTTTCGATGGCGGCTTTGAAAGTCTCAGCGAGAATCTCTGCTACCTGATCGACGACGGCAGCAACATCGGCTGCAGTCAGAACGCTCGCGTCTTCTGTCGATCCCTGCACGCCGGAAAGTATGCGACAGCCTACAAGTTCATCAAAAAGGCGAACACCTTCCTCTCCGCGGTGCGTCTGCAGCGCCGTATTGGTCAAATGCGGCGCAAGGTCGATATCAAGGGGCGAAACGTTGGTGCTTTCGACAGCTTCACCGGGCGTGGTGTACGGAACAGATGAAAATAGTGCGAGGATCCGAGGGCAGAGATACAAGGTCAAAGCGCCTTGGGCGACACAGTAGACGCGCAAGTGAAACTGCACCGCGTGAACGTTAGTGAGTGATATTTTTGCGAGTCGATCATCGCCGAACCTTGTGTCCTTGGATGGATTCTGTAGGCTTCGGACTGTCGTGCATGTTAAGTGGAATTTGAGTGGGATCTAGAAGCAACGGGGACGCTAGATATTCCTAGAAGTAGGATAAGCACATAAGTGTGGGAGGGGGAGCAGGCCGTTGTACCTGGACGATGAAGTGCCTCAGCTGTGACGTGACTACAGTCGTATCAACATTTTCCTGTTCAGAATCTTCTCCGTCAGATTCGGTATCGCTCTCGAAATCCTCGAAGATTTGTTGTAAAGCCTCTTTGCTGTTGAACAATCGGATGCCCATACCGCGATCCGCCATCCCAGGTTTCAGAATCCACCATTTCGTTGCGTCGCCGAGTTCTTGGCCGAGCTCCCAAAGCTCGTCGCCCCACATTTCGTCGAGTTCGTCGGCGAAGGAGATCTCCATTTCCCAAGTTCGAGGTACGGCCGCTTTCAGAACAGAATCACCGTGCTTCGTAGTGTAAGAGTGAAGGCATCGAGACAGGAAGTGCTTGCGGATAAGCGCCTTGCGAAACGTGTAAGACGAGGAGAGCACTGTGTCTCGTTGACTGTTTGCAGAATCGTGATCGATTGCATCGTAGGTAGACCACTGCACAAGTTTGGAGAACTGTTCTGGTGGGTCTGAGACCACGGTCAAGGGCGATTGAAGCGCGCCTAGCGATTTCCGGACTAGTCTCTCCGTTAGCGGAGCAGAGGGCCAAGACACGTAGGCCGTGGCATTTGAGGTAGACATGCTGAAGGGCGCCTGCCAGTGGTCTAATAGATACGATTGTAAGTTCGAAGATAGTCAAACACGAAAGGATCGTACCGTTCAACTTCGTTCAATCTTTTCTCTTATAACCCGTGTCACGCAGTTATAGCTTTCGCAGTATACAGAGATATCGTTGAGCGTAACGCTCGCGTCCTGTATAACACTCGCGATAGATAAAGTCGAACTTGACAGAGGACTCAGGAAAACATGAAAGTAGCAGCTTGCAGCCAATGAGCGTCGCGGATCTTCAAAATCTCGGCGGCGTCGACGAGGACCCCGGCTTATGCTGATAGAGGTTGTATCCTAAAATCAATGATTTTGGCCCTTTCCGTCCGCATGATTTTTGGCCCGTTTGCGTCCGCATTAGGATCGGACTACCATTTTTTTGTAAAATCCGTCCGCATTCGCGATATATGCTGTCGAAATCGCCCATCCGTCCGCACCCCCGCCAAATTATGGATACAACATCAAAACCGACGCACCTCCGCCTCGCCGGGGGGTCCGACGCCGGGCCGACGCGACCCCCGCACCAGCGTCAAGTACTGGGGCCGGCGGCGGCATGCCTCGCTCACCAGTTCCGTCCCAGGCTCCTACCCATCCGTCGCTTCGAGGGTCAATAAAATCAATGTTAGGACGATGAGTTGAATGTTCAGTGATATTGCGGCGTACGGACATCTCCGTATATTTGAGCTCCGATACAAACAACTTTC
>KN832555.1:3201396-3340995 GCA_000827205.1 Plicaturopsis crispa FD-325 SS-3
AAGTATCATTGATTTACTACTTGCTCGTTTCTACGAATTTTTTCAAACAAAAAATAGGGTGCACTAGCGCTCAAAAAATAGAGTATTCTACTCTGTACATGTTGCATGATACGTGCAATGACCGTTGTGCAAATGTGTCCGGAGGATCAAGCAAACTGGACCCCGCGGAACGCCACATCTTTGTTTACTCGTGTATTGTGCCATCCGTCGCTGAGAGGGTCAAGAAAATAAGAGTACTGAGTTTGAAAGTTGTTTGTATCGGAGCTCAAATATACGGAGATGTCCGTACGCCGCAATATCACTGAACATTCAACTCATCGTCCTAACATTGATTTTATTGACCCTCGAAGCGACGGATGGGTAGGAGCCTGGTTCCGTCCGCACAGGGATCGAACGTCGCTACCGACGGTCCTCATCCGTAAGGCGGAAAGATCGTACATTTTTCGATTTTTTGGCCTTTCCGTCCGCACTGGGATCGAACGTACGCGGTTTTTTGGGGCCAAATCCGTCCGCATTAGGATACAACCTAACATAGGATAAGCCGGGGTCCTCGTCGACGGGACTCGACGCGCAAGAATCACATTCCCCAAGGCTTGTCTCCTCCGCCGTCGACGTCGCAACCGTTCCCCAACGCCTCTAGTCCTCCTCGCCCAGGATTGTATTTATCGCTGCTCGTCGTACAGCGTTGTGGCTAGTTCCTGATGACGAACAACTATGTTCTGTCGCTTCAGCCTACGTTCACGCAGGGTCTCATCCTGGGCCAGCTCTCCATACTGGTCCTGCTCACCCTGATCCTCAAATATCTCTTCCTGGACTCGGCGGAAAACCCGTTCGAGACCTCGTCTTATCACCCCCAAGTCGAGAGCGAGTCGTCATTGCGGAAGCACAGGAATTTGACGCGAGGGCCGGAGGGTATCGTCCCGGGGGATCGTGCGGAGTCGGCAGGATGGTTCAATGTCATCTTACAGGAGGTGTGTAGTCTTTGAACATCACCCGCTATTGTTTTGACCGTTCAAAAGGTCGCGGAGACTTACCGCTCGAAGTTACGCGACGATTTGTCGGGCGCTGAGGGCGATGAGATTGCCCGGAAACGAATAGAGGACTACGCGAATAAAATAAGACCGCCAGGATTTCTGGTGCGTGAGGTCCTCTACTTCCTCGCGAGGGGTGATACTGATACCTGCTGCCGTAGGATCACATCAAAATACATTCCGTCGACCTTGGCGTTTCCGCACCTCGCGTCTCGAACGCGCGCCTAAATTCCCCCAAGGTTCCAGGAATAAATACAGTCAGTATCCTGTGCTCACCTGCGCGTGTTGGCGGCACTGAACGCGCTCTTACAGGAGATAGAATTTGACTCAACGTATACCGACACGATATCCGTGTCCCTCTCAACCTCCTACCTATTTAATTACCCCATGACATCCTTTGCACGCCTCCCAGTCTCGCTCACGATCTCTCTATCCCTATTCGAATCACCCGTATGACCTCCCCTCCCACTGTCCGCGATGCTGTGCTCACTGTTGAATATGCAGATAACTGTAATACCCCCATCGCCTACATCACACGCGCCCGTACTCACCCTCACCATCCCGCCGACATTCACGCTGGACCTCAAGACGACGTCGCTCATGGGCAGCCGCGCGAAGCTCGCGAACGTCCCGAAGCTGCACGAGCTGATCCAGCACCAGGTGCGCCGCATACTCGCCGCGCGGGGGACGTGGCGCGTGGTGCTGCCCGGTTTGGCGAGCGTTGCGGAGGCGCAGGCGGAGATTAAGAAGGAGGAGGCGGAGGGGCATGGTTTTTCATGACACGATGGTTTACGACCAGTGCGTTGCGCTTATGTTTGTTTTGATATGAATGCTGATAGTGACGACTTGCAGGGCAGCAAGACATTTTCGTATCTATCTCGCAATTTCTCGGATCATGTTGTACAATACGCAGTGCCATTAGGATAATACATAATGCGCCCCCTTCACAAACGAATGTCCTCCATGGTCAGGGTCAGGGGGCGGGCATAACAGCAAGCGTATTTTACGTTGGCTTTGTCCCGAGCAGGTGTGCGGACCGCGGAGATATACACGCCAGAGGTACAACAGTTCGCGGGCCAATGTACCTCGAAACACTCTTCTCTGTGGTGAGCATCTCCTTGCGATGATCGATGCAGGGTGCAATGCGAGAGACTAGCACGAGCACATTTCAGCAAAAACGGGGAACATGCCCAAAGCAGTTCACACACCTAACACCAATGCACTTTCGTCCGCGAGCGAATCCAGTACGCGAGGAATCATATCCCGAGCTCGTCCAACCACAGCTCCATCTTCGTGAAAGCCTCTTGCCCGTCGGTCGCCTGCACCACGATCTTGTCCACGCCTGGATCCTGTCCAAGACGATGTTCGGACCGCAGCATCTTCATCTCCCTTGGGGTCGCCATTATGGCAATAGGAAATTTAGGCTGTAGGCTCAATGTAAACAACACCCAAATGAACGGCTCGTCGAGAGAGGGAGTAACGCACCTCGAAATCAAATTCTCTCAAAGGCGCGTCCCCCGGGAACAGACCCCGCTCCGCCGCAGCCTTATTCGACGCAGGCGGGGATATTAAAATGAGCCCACTCGCGGGGTTCGACGAGATATACCTCTGCGCCACCAGCGCGCCCGCCGAGCGCGCGATTATGACAGGGGGGAAAGGGATCATAGACAACCGCACGACGCTCTTCATCTCGTCATCGAAATGCTGCATCAGCGCGTCTGCGTTTAGGGCTGAAGAGGTAGAGGAGGGAGAGGAGGGAGAGGAGGGCAGAGCGAAGTCGGTCTCGATGCAGGTGAAGCCTTTTTCGGCGAACATGGACGCTAGCGCGGTCATCCTTTTGCGTATACGTAACGTTGAATAAAGACGAAACGGAACGCGTGAATGGGCGAGGGAGGGGTGGGGGAGGAGGGGACGCGTGCTCACCCTTCGCCGGAGTCCTCGTCCCATGCGCGCGCGGAGAGGAACACGAGCGGCGTCGGCACCTCGCGCGGTGCGGACCTGGGCGGGGTGCGCAGGATGTAGCTGGTGGCGGATGGGGTGGATAGGCTGCGGGAGAGGGTGAGGTGGATTTGCGTGGAGTGGAGCGGGCGCGCTGCGAAGAGGAGAGCGGCGGACTGGAAGAGCATGCTTGCGGTGGGTAGGTGAAGGGACGTTGGGTGTACGGAGAGAGTGAGGCGTTGCTGGGAGTTCAATGCAGGTTGAGAGGTGTCGTAAGTAGTTATAAACTGTCCAGCAAGCAGAAGGACAAGGTTGATTTCACCGTCATTGGCCGAATGTGATGCAATGCCGAAGTTGAAGTCTGAAGTAAATAAATTGACATTTCGTAGCAGAACAGACTTGTCGTGTGTGATGGAACCGATGCAATTCTAAAGATACAAATGCGTAGCTAGTATGATATAATGCCCAGTGGTATGAGGAGAAGAAAACCCGAGACGAGTGCCCAATATGTACCAGTGTGAAATCTATGATAGTGAGTGGATAGTAGTGAGTGTCCGAATCCTGTTCATGAACGTTGCGTGTCCTCGGTCCCCAGCCGCGAACCTACGCTTTGCCAGCAGCGGCGACATTGAGTTTGGCGAGCGATGCAATGACGGGGATAGCGTGGAATGCATACGCCACCCATACCACTACAGGAACGAGACATCAGACTCTCTTCCGTGTCAAAGGTGGGAGGCAGAGAGAACGTACTGGTAAAGCCGTTGGAAGTGCTGGCGATGAGCTCTGGCGCGCCGTTCCCTTGAGACTGGATGCTGCTGTTGAAGTCATCCACAGCCTTCCCGAACCACATGCGCACGATGAGGAACGATGTCAGGCCTACAAATCGCTCTTAGCCCGTCGTACTATGAAAACCAAGACAGAGGAAATACCTATTAAGAAGCCAAAGACGCCAATCCAAGCAGAGAAGCGCTGGATCATCGGCTTATCGAGAGCAGCGGAGAGCTTTGCGCCCATTTTGTGGCGGAAGGAGATGAGGGTGAAGGTGAAGAAAAACATGACCGAGAAGGCGAGCGCGACTCCGACGAACGCCGGGGTGCTTGCTGCGGGTGCGGAGAGGAGGAGGTTTGGCGCGTTGCTTGGGAGGACGGAGGTGTCTGTAGAGTACCTTACTCAGTATAACGTCTTAGAGAACGGAGAGGAAGGATACACACCGTATACTGGAGAAATCGTGGGTAGGGTGCAGCTTACATCCCCATCGTTGTTATGTCTGGAGCAAGACCCTACAAACGGACATGATGAGCACGCGAACACGGCATGGATCGTTCCAGGACGTACCGAGCATGCCAAGGAACAGGCTGGGACCGTCGACGCCCTTGGAGGATGAGGGCTGTGTCAAAGACACGGAAGGCGTGACCACAAGCAGCGCGACTTGGCTATGCAGCATAACCACCGGCGACACGAACGCAAACACGGACAGCAGGAGCGCCGTGAGCAGGAGAAGGGGTGCTAGATACAGCACGACGGCTTTTGAAAATCCAGAAATCATGATGATGGCTGATGCTCGAGGAATTTGAAAGGGTGAAGAAATAGAAAAAAGCGCTTGGCTTTAGTGTTCAGTCGATGAAAGAAATGAAAGAAATATCCAGTCAAGGATGTGGTGTGCGCGTCCTCACAAAGAACGGCGAGAGGGAAATGGGAGGGAAATGGGCAAGCTGAGGAACACACCGCATCGAACAGCAGGGTTATATACCGCCCACAGGCTCAATTGGTAAAACAATAAAGGGGCGGCGGCGAAGAAGGCGTCGCGTAAAGAACAAAGACGGGCGCGCGTTCCTAGTCACGTGATGTCTGGTACATTGTTCTCTTTTTTCGTTTTCGTTTTCGTTGTCGCGCCTTGAATATGTAATCAATTGTCGTGGTCGTCTGTATTCCATTGCGATGGGATGGAGCACGCGTACGTCTTGTTCTACGTCGCGAATGGAAGGTCCCCGTCGCCAGGCCTCGCACAGCCGGCGATGCGACAACAAGGGCCTGTGCGCTCTCACGCACGAGGATAAGTACTTTGTGTCTCACTCTGTCAAATAACGTTAACATCGGCGACGCGCATGGCCGTTGCAAAGGAATGAACACGTACAGTGAACTCGCGATGGAAGCAAGACGACACATAGGTTCTCACGAGTTATACCTTTTCAGGCTTCTTCAATCGGAGACAATCCATGCTAGGCTTGTGAAGCAAAAGCAGAGGCTATGTAGAGTTGCTGGACATGGGTATCGCAAAGTGTCATCGTCGGCATAAACGAGAAGAAGAAAACACGAGTCGCGTGGCGGCGTTGAGTCTGCGAGGCTGTCGCCAAACACACGTCAATAAACCTGATTTGGAACTCGAGACTTGACAATTTCTTCGATGCAAAGCAAAGTCGCAATATTGCACTTTCGCCATTTTACCTCCTCGCCATGTCGCATGCTAAGGACGACATCCCTATCCCACCGCCCCTCGCAAATCTCGCTACATTAATCGAGGAGAGACCGGAATGTCTTGCTTCGAGGAGCAAGGACATCCAGGCCGCCGCACTGGACGCGACAAAATTCGTATTTGACTTGGGTGAGCACCATCATCCACCAGCTCTACTATACACCCACTAAATGGAAGTTTTGGCGATTTGCAGCCGTGAAATCCGAGGCCGGGTCAAAGGCGCACATCGTCGACCTCATATCCTCGTTAACGCCCGCAGAGGCTCCCCAGACGAGATCGCAGGCGCGCGCAACTTCAAGTGGCAAACGGAAACGCAGTCCTACGCCCCCACCGCCGCCTCCGAAATCTATATTCAAAGAGACGCCGCTGACGGCGCTTTTTGTGGAGGGGATGAATGCGGACCAGGTTTGGGAGCAGCTGGATCTGCGTGCGAAGAGCGTGTGCGAGATGCTGGAGGAGGCGCTGGAGGGTGGGCCGGGGAAGGAGGACGAGGATGAGGATGAGGATGGGGAGGGTGCGGATGAGGAGGATGAGCTGAAAAAGGCTCTGCAGGAGCTGCGGGAGCAGATGGGAGAGGACGTTGATTTCGACGGAATGGACCTCGATGGACTCGAAGAGGACGGCAGCGATGAAGAGGACGAGGAAGAGGAATCTGAGAATGACGGCGACGATGCTGACTTGGGAGAGACGACGATGGAGCTACGCGACCCCTCAGACGACGAAGCCTCCGAGGACGCGGACGACCATCCGCCCTCCATGCTCGACGTCCTCCAAAAACGGCGTCCGCCAAAACGGAAGGCAGGCGGCCACCCGGTGCTCGACGACGGATTCTTCGACTTGGCGGCTTTCAATGCCGAAACCGAACGGGCCGAAGCAAGAGCTGTCTCGAAAGGACGACTGTCGAAAGGCTCGGACGACGAGGATTCCGATGACGAGGGAACTGTGGACCTGTTCGCGCCGATTAGTATGGAGGAGGACTTCGACGAGGCGGGCTCGGAGGACGGCGGAGAAGGTATGTATGGCTATGCGTTTCAGCATTGTGCACATTAACATCTCCTCGCTCGTTACAGATCCAATGTACAGAGACTTCTTCGAGCCTCCACAGCGAAATGCTACCAAAAAAGCAATTGCCAAGCCTTCGCCTACTATCACTAAAAGGACTAGCAAAGTCAGGTTCCACGAAGAGGTCAGGGTCAAAAACATCAAGGCGAAGGGTAAGAACCTTCCCTTGAATGCGATGGAGGAAGACGAAGAAGACGAGGAGGACGAAGAATATGATGAGGAGGAGGACGATGGGCTGGAAGGCCTCTCGATGAAGGAGTTACGACAAAAGATGCTCGAAGCAGAGGCTATGGACGAGGATGAGGACGAGGACGGCAGTGAGGATGAAGAAGGGTCCGAAGATGACGAGGGTGAAGGAGAATCAGGATCAGACGACGACGAACCCTCCGATGAAGAGGACGATGATGGACGTGACACGATTGAGCGCCTCAAGGATGACTTGTTTGCCGAAGAGGAGGCACCCGAGCCAGGTCAGTCGACCCGTCATGAATACCCACATCTCTAACACTTCCCTTCCCAGATTTATCTACCCACGAGAAACGCATGGCGTCTCTGAAAGAGCAGATATCCACCCTCGAATCAGAGAATGTCGGCAAAAAGGACTGGGTGCTCATGGGCGAGGCCACCTCGCGCGCGCGCCCGCAAAATTCGCTGCTCGAGGAGGACCTCGAATTCGAGCGCGTCATGAAGGCCGTCCCGGTGATCACCGAGGAGGTCGTGCAAGGCCTCGAAGAGCGCATAAAGGCGCGGATATTAGAGGGTCAATTCGACGACGTCGTCCGCATTAGGCCGCTCGAGGACAAGCCGTTCCTCCCGTCGAGGGTGTTTGAGCTGCAGGATACGAAGTCCGCGCAGTCGCTCTCGCAGATATACGAGGATGAGTACTCGGCGGCGGTGTCGGGGGGCGTGGCTGGTGAGGACCGCGACGGGAAGTTGAAGAAGGAGCACGATGAGATCGAGAAACTCTGGGATGGCATATGCCACAAGCTCGATGCGTTGTGCAATGCACATTACATGCCAAAACAGGTAGACTCGGTTCGTTCTAGTCTGTGTAAATTGCTCATGATTTATTATCCTGCAGCCCAAAGCGACGATATCCACCATATCAAACGTCTCCGCAGCATCCCTCGAGTCCGCCCTGCCCACCACCAAATCCGCCTCCACCATGCTCGCACCCGAAGAGGTCTTCGCGCCATCACCCTCGGATACGCGCTCTCGGAGCGAGCTCACGCCTGCAGAAAAACGCGCCCTGCGTGGCAAGGAGCGTAAAGCACGCAAGAAGTCGCGCGACGCGCTCGAGAAGAGCGTGGACAAGTACGCGAAGAAGGTCAGGGGAATTGGGGGCGTGAAGAAGCAGAAACAGGAGGCGCTGGAGAGCGTGGTGAAGAAGGGTAGAGGCGTTACGGTGGTGGGGAAGAAGAATAAGGATATAGTGGGTAAGGATAGGAAACGGAGCTGATCTTGGCGCATTGTACGGTCCCTTCGCATTTCACCCTCGATATTTGCTGTTTTTGCTAGCATGAGCGCTCCGTACCCGAGCTGTACTTATGTACGGTGTACTAGCTATTTTTCTTCACGATTTTTTGCGTGTCATTTTCAGAGTATGGATGAGTTTGGAGGTAAGAGCGGAAGCACTCATGTACTCAAGAACTCACGTGTAAAGGAATTGGCACCGCAACGGCCTGATCCTGAAACCGTACAGCAGAACAGCCTTTTCAACCTCTTTCTCTCTACCTTCAACGTCGCTGTCCATTCGCTACTCATCATGTCGTTTTTCAGGCGCAAGGAGCAGAACTTGATACCACCCGTCGCCGAGCCGTCTCGCGGTGGTGGAGGCAGAGTTTCCCCAGGCCCTGCAGCCCCTCCTAGTTACCGATCTAACGCCAGCACATACGTGCCCAGCCGCGATGGCGATCCTTACAACGGCCCCAGCGGTAGGACTGGCTCCTACAGAGGCCCCAACAGGACCGACTCCCAAGGCTCGCAGGACGGTGCTGGCAACGCACCCCCGCCAGCGCGTGATCGCTACAACAGGAACAACGGCGTCGGCGACGTCTACTCGCGCGGGCAGGGTCGACTCGACGATGACAGGAACGAGCTGTTTTCAGGGTACAATCCACAGAAGGCGGGATCGGGGAGGTTCTTCGATGGGCCTAGCCCGGGCAGAGAGCCGCCGCCTGGTGAAGAGAATGATGAGGACATCGAGGGAATCAAACAGTCGACCCGCTTCACGAAGCAGGAGAGTGTCAACTCGACCAGGAATGCTCTCCGGCTGGCCCGTGAGGCCGAGGAGACTGCTAGGAACACTTTGGGCAGACTTGGAGACCAGTCTGGTACGATAACATATGCACTCGCTTTCGTCACGCCTCTCACTGTGATATACAGAGAAACTGGCTAACACTGAACGCCACCTCGATGTGTCCAAGGGCCATTCCGTCCGTGCCCAGGACAAGACCGACGAGCTGAAGAAACTCAACCGCTCCATCTTCCGACCCGCCATCACGTTCAACAAAGATGCCAAACGTGCCGCTCAGGAGGCTAAACTAGCCGAGCGTCACGACGAGGAACGTCGGGAGCGCGAGAAGGCTATGATGGACGTCAGAGAATCCCAGAACCGCATCGGACGCGCTGCGACCTATGGGCGCGGGGGCGATGATGAAGAGGGCCTGGGAGGCGGAGGGAGCCGCTACCGGACAGAGTCGCAGCTGGCTGCACGCAAAGAACAGAGGAAGCGCTTCCAGTTCGAGCAGACTGCGTCGGACGACGAGATTGAAGACGAGCTGGACGATAACCTGGACGAGATCGGTGAGGCGGCGAAGAGACTGAAGGCTCTCGCTATGGCTACGGGCAGCGAGCTCGATGAGCAGAACAGCCGGATCACTAGGATCGACGACAAGACTGGCAAGTTGGACTGGAGGATCGCTAGGAACACTGAGAACGTACGTGTCGCATCCTGTCCGCCTCCACCCCCGCTAATCATGTTTCGCCTGCAGCTCAAGAGGGTTAAGTGAAGTGTCCACGGCTGGTGTCTCAGCAGCGGCTTCATCTCATTTTCAAGGCGGTTACGCTGCGGTCGGTCTGCATTTTGGTCTGGGATTATGGATATGGTTTGCGGCGGTCTGATCTACTAGAAATATGGCCCTCTCCACGGATCTTATGTACAATAGTTTGGACATTGGTATACATTCACTGGGATTTTTCTTGGATCGTCGGGGCACCCGCTAAGCACCAGCCGGACACGACTCGGAGCCACAACGCGACGCGGCCGACGCCGTCGCCGTCGCGTCGCACACGCGTCGTCCCTTGCCAAGCTACCCTGCCTTCGTCCATATCCTGTCTGCATGTTATTCGTCTGACCTAGTACTGCTGCTGCACGCTCTCTACATATCTACGACCTACGAAAGCTCGGCGAGCTGGAGATAGGTACCATTTCGCCGGTTGGCGAAACTCAATGGACGGCGGATCTGGAGCCACTCAGACGAGCCTCAAATTCGATTTATGGTATGTCGTGTTCTGTCGTGTTCTTTGTCACTCGATAGAGGAGTCATTGAACTTCCTGGATTCTACCGCCTGCGTAGGAAACGACTTTTAGATGAGCAGACAGGTATGTGTGCTTTACTCGATTGGGTGGATCCCATGCCTTATTTGTAGAGCTGACCTGTGATCAGTTCTTTTTCAGAAGACTGTCACCGAAAATGGCGCCCTGGAGAGTCGCGTCGAGGAGCTCGAACGCGAACTGTCCGTATGGAAGATCGCGTTCAAAACAGCGGACGAGGAACGGCTGCTCCTGCGGACATCAGTGTCGAAACTAGAGCGAAATATAGGCTCCTTAAAAGTGAGCTCAATCATCCCTCATTTTTCTACAACTTGAAGCTGATGGGACGCGCTTCGCAGGAAGATAATCCGCTACTCCTGTGCTTGATAGATGGGGACGGGAACATATTCTCGCAGGATCATATTAAGCTGGGACAAGCGGGTGGACGACAGGCCGCCATGCTCTTGACCAGGGGCCTGACAGACCACGCAATGAGCCTCAACGAAGGCTCGACGGGTAGGGGCCAGGTATGGCTTACCGTGTACTGCAATAAAACAGGCCTGCTGGACACCCTCACGAGCGCGAATATCTGCACCGCCGCGGAATTCGAGGCGTTTGTCCTGGGTTTCAACCAAGCTTCCCCTTTGTTCTCGATCTCTGACGTTGGGAGCGGTAAAGAGGCGGCGGACGCAAAAATAAAAGGTCGAGACGAGGCTTTTCCATCTCGCCTCGAAAAGACTTGGACTTACCAATGGACACATCGACAGAGTGTCTTCGCGTATTTACGCGTTTCCCCCAGATCTCTAAAGTCTTTTTCGGAGGTTCGTGCTTTCCGCACTCTGGAGGATATGATCCAATGATATTCGACAGGTGGCCACGATAATGGGTACACTTCCACCCTTAATTCCCTCGAGAACGAGGGTTTCCTCGGTAAGGTCGTTCTCCTACGGGGGTATAAAGACCTTGCCGTAGAGATAAAAAACCTCGAGCTCCCCGAGCTCGACATTGAGGGTATCTTTATGCCAAGGCGGCTCCCTCCCAAACCGAAGAAATATGTTTCTCCGCCCCCAAATGTGCCTGTCCAGCCCCACGATTTCGAAAAGTTTCGGGAATCGTACAAACCACCGCCCCCGCGCGCCCTTAAACCACACCTGGTATGTACAGTTACTCCTCCGTGTATTATTGCGTCTGCTAATAGGCCCATTGCGTGCAGTCCCTCGCTGAGCGTAGGTCCATGTGCCGTGTCTCGCGACGATACGGATGATTGACGCCCCTCCTCAGAAAACCCGCCGCCCTGTAACTTCCATTATCTGATGAAGTGTAGGAGGGGTGCTAAATGCCAATATGGCCATGACTACGCCTTGAGCCCGGAAGATATAAGCGTAATGCGCACGAACGCAAGGAAATCGCCCTGTCCCCATGTGAACAAAAGTCCGTGCAATCCTTCTCTGCATGTCGACTGAGGTGTACTGACGCATTACGCCGTCCTTGTAGATAAAGTCTGCCCAAATGGCGATGACAATTGCTGCTCCGGACATTTCTGTCCAAGGGGTCCCAAATGCTCGTATTTTAAACAAGGCAAATGCAAATTCATTGGCCGTATGTTTTATTCGCCATCTGGACTTGCCGCTGCTTCTAATGAGCTTCCCAACAGGTGATATGCACAAACGACGTCCTGTGCAGCGCGAATCTTCATCTGAGGCGGCGTCATCCATAAGTGACGGTCAGGTCCTCGCAAATGTTAACTCAACCCCCTTTCTTCCGCCTATCCCTCTCAGCCCTGTGATAGGTCTGTCCGAGACCGGCGGTTCACCAAAGAAGCCCTCGCTGGAGGTTCCTCCGGCCAGTGGTCCCGCCGACTCTGCTCCTTTGTAGAACCCGAATACTACTCATTTCCTGGATGAAATCATCACTGGAATGCTATGCCTAAACCTCGCATCTCTACAACTCTAAGGTCAACCGCCCTAATAAACAGTTGAAAGAATTATGCTAAGTATTTACTCGCGTCGCGGTCGACGCGATCACGTGGGAGCAATATTTGGCCCGGCGTTGAAGGAAATTCTTCTCGTCTTGCCACCACAACGACCAGCTACTGATTCTGACACCACCTGCTGCATATATCTCGCCATGTCTTCCGCGTACGAAAAGCAGCGCCTCGCTAACATCGCGAGAAATAAAGCCCTCTTAGCCTCTCTCGGGCTCGACGAGCCTGCATTCAAGCCCAAGGAGAAGCCACGCGCCCCCAAGCCAAAGACCAAAAAGCGCAAGCTGCCGGTGTCGGAAGAGAGCGAAGAAAATGGCGATGAATCTGCGTCCAAGGTATCACGCGCAGACTCATGCGACGACGCGTCTGGACGGCGGCGCAGCCAGCGCAACGCGGGGAAGGTCATAGACTACAATGCTGTGCAGGCGCCCAGGCTCCCAGCATTCGCGTCTCCTGGCGCGCAGAAAAGGAACGAGAGGGGCACCTCACCCAGCCGTAAGGTTGGAACGCGCCAGCACGACCCGTGAGTTCCATAGTTTCTGCTCGCAGACACTGTTTTGAAGGTTGCGCATAAAGTAAAACATTTGGAGCTATCCCGGGAATCAAGATAGGAACATGGTGGGAAAAACGGTACGGTAACACTCTCCATTGGTATATATAATAAGACGCATTGATCGCTTTCGATGATGCAGAGAGGAGTGTAGTGCTGATTCCATCCACGCACCATGGGTGGCCGGAATCTCTGGCGGGGACCAAGGCGCGTATTCTATCGCGCTGTCCGGTGGTTATGAAGACGACGTGAGTCAACCTGTCGCTTCAATCACACGGAGCTAAGCCTTTTTCGTAGGTCGATATGGGTTATGCGTTGTAAGTGTGCTTCTCTCGCTTGTATCTGTCGCAGTAGCTTAAATAATTGACAATCCACAGCACATATACGGGCTCTGGTGAGCATCGCCCTTTGCTTGAGATACCGTTCCACCCTCATACTCTGTCCGCACAGGTGGCCGAGATCTGAAAGGCACAGCGAACAACCGCAAGAATGTTCGTGGATGTTTGCGTGCTGTCTCTTGTCCATTATTGACTCTTTTTTTCTTTGTAGCTTCGTACTGCCCCGCAGAGCTCGAACCAGTCCTTCGAAAACAGTTTCAACAAAGCTCTCAAAGTGCGCATCGCATCGTCCTGTCGGCATTCCAGATCTTCATCAACGCTGACTCCTGTTTTCTAGATATCGTCCGAGACGAAGAAGCCTGTCCGCGTCATCCGTGGATACAAACTCAAGTCCCGTTACGCGCCGTCGGAAGGCTATAGGTAATCCCGCCTCTCGTCTGGGGATTTGAAGACCTCTACTGATATACTCCGCCTAGGTACGATGGCTTATACAGAGTTGAGAAGGTACGTGTTGCGGCTGTATGCTGCACTCATGCCGCTGTACTCATTCTGCATTTTTTAGGCCTGGATGGAGAAAGGCCTGAATGATAAGGGGTACCTGGTATGCAAGTTTGCATTTAAGGTGCGTCAGGAGTCTTGATTTCGACGCCTGATGTTACCTACGACTCACCCCTTCCAATGTATAGCGACTTGATGGGCAGGCTCCTCTGCCAGTGAACGACGAGGACGAAGAGGAGGGCGAACAGAATGAGGACGCCAGCGACGGGGACGACGCGGAGGCTTCCAACTCGGGCAGCGACGAACCTGCTCCTGCTGCGGCAGAGACAGAAGAGTAAATGCGCCACATCTTCAGAGGATATGCCGGTCTGGTTCGTTGATCGGTCTATGCTCAGCGCTGAACGTTTCTTCTTGATACCAACATCTTGCTTTGCTGGACGGGACGGGACTGCCGAAAATGTACTTGAATTTTGCTATCGCGCTTTGATTATTTGCTTTCCTCTCGTATATATACACCTCATACATTGTACACAGTACACAGCGATTCGTCGTATTCAGTAGCATACTTACACACTACAGTAAATAGCCTTAAAAATGGAATTGACGTTACAGGTAGACCCAGAGCTCTAAGCCTGCCGGAGTGCTTCCTCCACCACCTCCATAAACACCTGCGAATCCGTCGTACCATCCTGTCTCCGCCGCCCACTCTTCCAAAGCCGGTAGATTGCTGCGATGCTGTCTTTCAGCGGCGCCTCGTCGTCGTGCGTGCCCTTTATTCCGAGACCTTGTGATTCGGGAGATATATGCGGGACGGGACCGGTCAAGTTTGGAGCGGGCACAGTCGGCGAGCCCAGCGAGTTCTCGCGGGCTGGTATGGTCCGTATGCGGTCGGCGAGCACACGAGGGGACGGTGGGTCACCGTCACGCGCATACGGATGTGCGTTCGCGTAAGAAATTTGGACCGGCTCATCCGCATGTTTTGTTAGAGCAGGATTAGAAAGCTGCGATTTTGAATACGATTTACGTATGGGCGAGGGTATCGTCGAGTCGCCCGAGCCTTGAGATACATAAGGATAATCAGCAATCTATGTTTTGGACATTGGAGGAGATGGTTATGAACCGTGAACACCGCCGTACTGGGCCCAGTAATCGTCTTCGGTGGTAGGCGTGTCTTTATTTTGGCCGGCGAGAGCATCTTGTGAGCGGTCATCATCGTTGTCTTCGCCCTCTCCGGCCCCGTATGCGCCCCAGTACGCATCATCGTCTACGGCAGGCGTATCGATGCCTTGCCTAAGTTCTCCAGCTCCGGAGCCACCAAGGCTCAAAGATGTCGCGTCCCCGAGGGAACTATGGCTTCCGGGGGGAAACGGCATCAACCCCGCGTCATGGTATTTCCACCCATCCAGTTCATCCCACTGGAAGACTATCCGCAGACCATCCGTGAGGCGCACATGCGCATAAGAGTGCTCGTCATCGGAGAGGTACCGCACGGAGAGCGTAGCGTACGCTTCGTCGTCTACGGGCATCACGTAGGACTCGAGCCGGTCCACGACCTCTCTGCGATCGGGCGAGGGCCAGCATAGGTATTCGGATGGATCTTCAGGAGATATTTGGAGAAAGTGGTGGCGTTGAAGGAGGGATTTGGAGATGAGATGGGGTGGGAGGGGTTGTGTGAGTTGAGATGGCGGGGAGATGTATTGAAGAATGAAATTCGTGGCGTATGGCAGAAGCGGGGTGGGTGCCATTATCTGTTCAGTGGTTTAGAAACCATTATAGTAAGTAGTAGTAGCATAGATACTGCTCACGGGTATTCAGTTTACACTTTTGAAGATGAAGAGACAAGGAAACGAAAGAGGCGTTTGCGGGGAATCACTGGTACTTTAAAGCCGCGGACTTTCAATTTAATAATATTCTTTCCGAAACACGCTCCCAAAGGGAAGTTCCGTGCTCTTCACCTCTCTCACGACGACGACGACGACCGCCTCTGCGGCGACAACGACCAGACTACGACGGCAAAAAACTGTTCGCTTGCAATGCGTATCTCCACTTTTCTATCCGTCGTCGCTCTCCCGGTGTTGGTGTTGGCCCAGGTAAGGATTTCGTTGTCCAGATACCGCCCTAACGCCGCTCACCTTACTCTGCTATTGCCTAGTCCGCCCAACTCTCCACGTCATTCTCCACCGGGATCACACTAGGTCCAAACAGGCAGGAATCGACAGTCGTAGCCTCCTTCGTCGTCACGGTCTCTGCTGCCGCGACGTCTGCAGCAGCGTCCGCATCAGGCAATTCATCAGCCTCCGCCAGCTCCAATGCGACTGCTACGGGCAACTCGACCATCACGAATAGTGCATCGTCGACGACGACGCCTAGTAATCTGCCCACGGCTGCGACCAACGTGGATGGTGGTGGAAACGGGCCTGGAGGTGCACCAAGCCCAGGTGCTACGGCGGGCGGGACGGTGTATGGCCCTGACGATGGGTATATCGCTGCTGCAGCTGCTTTGAAGCGAAACGCGGCTGTTGTTGGGTTGGTGGGGCTAGTGGTCGGCGGCGGGTTAGCTTTCGCGTAACTATCGGCTGTCGCGCGGGATGGATTTGCTGGATTTTCCTGGACGCTCCCATCTACTTTCCAGAGACACCGGCGTGCAGACACTTCGGGCTCGGACATTTTGATTCATCGCTCTGCTCCATATCACCATTTACAAGGGACTTTTGGCTTTCCGGCTGTACTGCGCATTGGTTACTTGCAATTGCAACCTCATTATTTGTTACCCGCACACATACATCGTTATTTACTTTGCTATAATACATCACATTGCCTATGCCTTTGCGCTCTATAGCTTTCGTCTGGAATCCCAAGGGACCACGGAAATCCAAAGGACCGCATTGACAGAAAAAATGGCTTTCAATATGGGAGTTTTGTGATTTGTCCATGATCGTCTCAAAGTTGAATCTAGCATTTGCAGCCACCCGTCGACCTCTGCTACGCCCAAAACCCTCTACAGCCTGTTTCTACCTTGCCAGAAACAAGTTTGTCTCTACCCCCATCATAGGCTACCCGAAATACAGATCGATGTCTACCGAAGAACACCCCAACAAGAAAGTGAAGCTGGCCCAGGACCAGAAGGTATGCTTATATCGCTCCTTGACCATGCCGTCGACTGTAAATAACAAGCATTGCGATCGCTCAGGTGATCGGGACGCACAATGGCACGTTTCATTGCGACGAAGCCCTCGCCGTATTCCTACTGAGGCGGACTGCGACATACGCGAACGCTGGTACTTAAACACCCGCCGCCCATCGATCGCGTCGACTAAAACACGCACACAGATCTCAAACGCACGCGCGATCCCGCAGTCTTGGACACCTGCGACATTGTCGTTGATGTTGGAGCGGTGTACGACGACAGCAAGCGACGGTACGATCACCACCAGCGCGGGTTCACCGAGGTGTTCGGTCATGGGTTCGGGACGAAGTTATCGTCGGCGGGGTTGATTTACAAGTGCGTTTTGGTTATCGTGGGGCTCACAGAGGCAGTCATGCTAATATACTGTGCGGCTAGACACTACGGGCGCGAAATCATAGCCGACCGCACAAAATTGCCCTTGGACGACCCGAAAGTCCAGACTCTCTGGTTGAAAGTGTACAAGGTGACTTTTCTTCCGTCATTCGCTGACCTCTTAAGACGAAAAGACTCAAGTTCTATGGCACAGGAATTTATCGAAGCGATTGACGCAATCGACAATGGCATTAGCCAGTACTCCACCGAGGTCGCTGCAAAGTACAGGAGCCGGACAGACCTCTCCAGCCGAGTTGGCTGGCTCAATCCTGCGTGGAACCAGTCAGTGGACTCGCAGACAGTCGACGTGCGCATCTCATTTCATCTCCTGTGCAAAAACGAGGGCACCCCAGAAACCTGACCGATACGTCGCACTCACACAGGCGCAATTTGCAAAAGCATCTGCATTGACGGGCGAGGAGTTCCTGGGCAGACTGGATTACTATGCCAACGCCTGGCTGCCCGCACGCGATATCGTTGTTTCCGCGTTCTCCGCGCGCACAAACGTCGACCCAAGCGGGAGGATCATTCTGTTCTCCCAATTTGCGCCTTGGAAGGTCAGTATCCGGCGTTGCTTCCTCGTTTTCGGTGTATCCAGCTCATGATTTCCAACTGCAGGAGCATCTCTTCGAGATCGAGGCCGAAGAGTCGATACCGGAGGATGCGAAGCCGTACTACATCATCTACCCAGATGAGACTGGCGGGAATTGGCGCATCCAGGCCGTCCCCGTGGCATCGGAAAGTTTCGAGAGCAGGAAAGCGCTCCCAGAAGCGTGGAGGGGGCTGCGCGACGATGACTTGTCTAAGGCGACAGGCATCGATGGCGGCATCTTCGTACACGCGTCTGGGTTTATTGGTGGTGAGTACTTGGCCGAGTGCCTCTCGTATGGATAAGAACGGGGTGCTGATTGATGCTACAGGAAATAAAACGAAGGAGGGGGCACTTGCGCTCGCGAAAGCCGCATTGACGTTGTAAAAGCAGACAATGCTCTGTACCATGTATCACTAAAACACCATTGTTCGACCATTTCGAGCCTTCGTCATGCTATACAAATTTCGTATTCGCATATGAACGCGTCCCGGAGTCTGCGCACACTCAACACGTGTGATCGTCATGTCTCTCTCCATCTCCTACCGTGCGGCACGCCCTTACACTTTTTAGTAATTACCGAGGGCTGCTTGCAGCGTGTCAGCAACACAGCCGTGCGTACTCGTTGATACCACAACCTACCGCATACTAACTACCGAGCTATATGCGTAGGTTCTCGTCGGTGTATCCGCCTGTCTAGGCACATTTGCAAAACCGATGCGTTCCGCAAGACAATGGGCCCTACTGAGGTCCGCATCTTGTTCTCCGTAGTCAGGATGCGTGTTGTGCGCATGTCCGCCACGATGCGCGATACCCAGTATCCCGACTCCTATAAATCGCCGTCCGATCCTCGTCTCCTCTCAATAGACTACTTATTTTCAGATCGCCATTGAAGCTTGGCATTTACTATCATGGCCGGAACCAAACCGCGCTACCACCCTTGGCTCTTTCTCCTCATGACTCTCGTCGCCATCGCTGAGCTTGGCCTCACCGCGTTTCTCATCGATGCCGGGAACGCGAGCCATACTTGGCCAACTCCCCGCTATCATTCCTTGTACGTCAAACTACTGATCGAATACAACAAATGCATTGACAGCGTGCGGCAGGTTGATTTTATTCCTTTTCAATGCCGTGTGGACGACTATGTTCGCCGCCGCATATGTATTGTGGATCATAGACGGGGCCGTGCATGTGCTAGCTAGCATGGCGAGCTCCATCATTTGGTTGCTCATCTCTACGATACTTTGGGTCAGTGTTTATTGACTGTGATCGTTATCCCTCGAGCTTAGCAAAAAGTTAAACAGGGCACAGCAGCAGGCGTCATGCACAATACTCGGAGTGGGGGCAATTGCTCCGGAGTGCCATCCATTTCAAGGCCAGTTTCCGTCTCTTTCATCACTACACTGCGGATGCTGATGGGCTGTTACACAGGTGTCGGCAGTCTCTGACGGTCGAGTCGCTGGGATGGACAGAATTTGGGTTGTGTTGTATCACATTGCTCCTAACGGCTCTGTGGATGCGAACGAGTAATCGGAGCTATGTGAGTGATTATCGCGGGATAGTGTAGAGGGGAAACACCCATTGATGTTCTGTTGTTCTTTGTGGTAGCGTTCAAGCTATTATGTGTGATCCGAGTCCGACTCGAGCAGGGAGGGTCAGTTCTCGAAGAACTGGTCATATTTATGTTGAAGCGCACTGTTGACCGGGCGATGCACGACATGATTCACTACATTATAACTCTTATTATGCCTATGTTATCTCGTAGATGTCGCTTGACGAATATATGTATGACAATCATTCGACGAGGACTTGAAGTGAGCGGAGACTCGACACCAAATTGGTATACTACCTAATTTCCATATATGGCAAAATCGCGGAGTTTCCCCGGAATAGCAAGGTCTCGCTGCGGCGAGCCGGCCAAAGCAGCTTTCACACTCTTACCGTCAACAAACTTGCCCTCGTAGTCCTTCCCTTCCGCTCTTTTCCAAACAAACCCTTCACGAAAAATGGCAGAGTTTATACAAGCACTTGACCCCGCAAAACTCGTCCTCGCAGAAACTGTCCGTGGTTCTACACAGCAAGAGGTGTCCCAAACTACGTCACTAACGCCAGCTTTCTGTAGATCCTGTCTTTCGCGACTGCACCCTTCACAGCGCCGCCCTACAATCTCGCCATCTTCTTGTTTGGAATATACGCGCAGGAGAATGCGGAGGGCTACCAGTCTCTGCAGACAGTGCGTCTGAGTGACCTGTCGATGGCCACATGTTGTACTTACGGCTGTGTTGCGCAGTTCACAGGTCTGCTGGGCGCCTCCACCATATTTGACATCATCTGGATGTCTAGGAACTCTCAGAATGGGTTCATCAAATTTGTGACGATCCTGATCCTGATTCTCAAGGTACGTGCATGCCTGGCGCCTTATAATGCGACGCGCGCCTCCCTGCTTATCACTCCTTCGAGTAGCTCCCGACCTTCTTCGCGTTTGCCTCGGCCATGCGCTCGCGCGGCGCTCAGTTCGGTGGCCTTGGAGACCGTGTCAGCGGTCTTGCTGGTCCAACCGGTACGTTTCCGCATATATCTCAGGTGCCCTGGCTAACTCTTTGCTGTCGTTCCTCTAGTCTGGTCTATGCCAGGTGGATTCACTTCGGGTGGACATGACGGATACCAGAACGTCGATGAGGAGCCCCCCAACCACGCGCCCCCCAGGCCCTCTGGTCCCCCAGTTGGTCACGCCCCACCTCCCAGTCAACCCGCTGGCCCCGGAGCCTACCAATCAGTGTAATTTCCTGGCCAGTAGCACATGGAGAGCGCGAAAGAAAACTGTTGGTAACATATCTATTTGATACATACGCTTGAGCATAGTCTATATACTAGCTGTTTGACGGATATTCTGAAGCTACAGTTTGTGAGGATCGTGGGTGGGTGCCACCAGTTATTTGAACGGGTATACTTGAATGGGGTCGTCGTCGTGCACCCTGATGCATCTACTCTTCCACTCCTCTTCATCGTCGTCGTCGTCATCTTCGTCATCCTCAACCCAGCGCCGCCAAGCTTCAAAGTACGCCTTTTCCACATTTGCAGTCCACCGTGCAGTGTCGAATAAAGGCATGCGGTCGCGGTTGAGGTAGATGCTGCGGCGCAGATTTATCAACGCGTCTCTGCTATTTGGGTGCGTCTCCTCCGTCGTGGCCTTGCCCTTCCCGTGGTCGTCGGTTCCTCGATCCAATGTCTGCGCGAAGAAGACCGCGCGCGCCTCGTATTCTTCTAAGCTGCTGACGACCATTTCGCTCCCGAACCCAGTCGCGTACGCAATGCTCGCGCCGACGCGAGAGCACATTTTGTACCGGTACTTTGGCCATGTTACAATAGGTGTCCCAGTCCACAGAACGCTAGCGTTGTATGTCAGACACTTCTCAAGCAGAACTCGAATGAGGAAGAGGTGCTCACTCGGCCGCAATGGTATGGGCATTGCACTGCAACAATAAAATCGTGGTGAGCTCAAGCATGCGGAAGCCAAGGGAGTATCGAACTTCGACAGTGTCCAAGAATAAATCGGCCACTCTCCCGCGGTAAATGTGCTCCTCTTTCGGTGCGACGTTCATGAACCGAATTCTTAAGGCGATGTCTGTACCTGCCCAGGCTTCTGCTGTGCGCAAGAGATGCGCCTCACCAGCGGCAGGGAAGCGTAGGAGCCACAGAATCGAGTGAGGCACACGCTCGAGAATCCGGAGCCACGTCGCGAATATTTCCTGTATTAAATCTGATGAGCGATGGCATTCGAAAGCGAGGAGAAGGTGGCGCTGACAGGATCTATCTGGAATGGGCGTCAAAAGCAGGTTAGCAAACACGAAGAATACTCGTGGCTTTGAGGAGTACCTTGTAGAGCTGGATAATGCAGAGTTAGAGCTGCCTTTCGAGCTACTATTACAGACGACACACCTGATTGAAGTTGGCAAAAATCACGTAGTTGCTGCAAAACCATCCCGTATCAGCTACAATTGCAGAGCGCTCTATCGGAAAACCGTCGATTTTACTCGGGAATGTCGGGGAATAACTTTCGTCTCATCTCTGCCCTGCGCCGCTGCTCGTCTGCCCATAATTTTGCGGGCTCTACTTGAGCACGCTCGTCGACAGAGAGATTTTCGTCCTTCCTCGACGACTGTTTGTGGTCTGCAACCATGAACGTATGCTGTGAGACGTTGATTAGACGCGGATAAGCAACGGGTATAAGATAACTTACTGGCATGTAAATAAAACGCTCGGTACTTGAAGAGCATCAGCATCCAAGACTAGAAGGCATAGCGATTGACATACAACATCCAATCTTGCTCGTGTGATTCGGGGTCGGCCTCCGCGCCAACATATAGACCATGATATGGAGGGCCATGTTTCTCGCCCTTGTGGTCACGCTCAATCGCGAACAGATCCTGGGGACACGCGATTTCGTCGCAGATTAGATAGTCACACCAACCTGAGTGGCGGAATAGTCAGCACCGAAGCAATAAGGAGTACAATTGAAGCTCCATTGAACCTGCTGCTAGGGTTCCAGCAAAGCCGAGGAGCGATATTTGCACGGGAGACGGTCGTGCAGCGAAAATTTCGTTCTTGGCGCCTTTCGTGTATCCACCCAGATTGACAACTGCAACCGGTATCTGTGAACGCGTGTACCAATATTATCGAGAAGAATTCCTACGTATATGGATACCGTCGTTGACGATGCGCTCTACGATGGCGCTGACGGGCCAAGTGGCGACGTCGACGAAGCACTCGCTGTTCGCTTCAATCTGTGCTCGAAAAGCAGATCCGTCCGAATGGCTGGTAGCGTAGACATGTACCTTGACCGAGTGTCGGTCATGAAGACGGAAGACAGATTGCATTAGGTGAGCCAAAGGATGATTACTGCAAATAAAATCCTTTAGTTCGACTTAAGGAACTTTACACATGTCGCCCGCTCACCTGAGATCACTTGACACATAGCCCACATTCAAGCGCCTGTGAATGGGCGTTGGAGGTGGGTATACATGCTTCGGGATCCAGGATTTTGTTAACGTAGCATGAGAAATACGAAGGGCATTACGATGAGATATTAAGCGTATCGTGCTCGGAGGTAAGGGGCATGTAAACTGCATTTTGCATCAGTTCCGAACCATACATAGACCTTCCGGGACTCACAGTATGGAATGGGAGTACTGAGGGCACCGAAAGGCTGATCGAATGGGGCATCGCCGGTCGCGGATACGAAGTCATGGTGTAGGGTCCGTGAGATGGCAGGTCTAGCGGTCGTTCCGTTTCACACCCTTTTCCGAAGGCATCCACATACCATCGACGCTGCATGCGACGCTGCAGCCATTCCACCAGCCTGACGATAAAGCCTCCCTCGTTTACTCTGCTCTGGACGCGGTCGAAATCAGTGTAGAATGCTTCTAGTGTCGTTCGCCATCGATGTCGGGCTTTGCTACTCAAGGGCTGCCCGAGAGCGGACTCTATTGCGTGAATCCAGCCGTCTAGGGCATTGGCTGCCCGTATAATGCCGACGTTCTCAGAATATGCCAGTCGAAGCTGACGATCGCAGGTCTTGGCAAGTTGGGACATCCATCCGTCGACCCCTCCATTATTAGGAACTCGTGTTCCGTTGTTGTCGATGGCAATGTCCCGATTGATAGGGCCCATTCCGCGAAAATCACAGACGGCCATGAGGGAATTGGCAAGTCCGCAAACAGCCTCTGGAAGATCAGAATTGACCGAGACTGCGCGACTATAATAGGGTATAGCATCCCATGGTCGGCCCTACATTCATGCCTGTCAGACATGTACTCGGATGCATGCTCAGACGGCCTACGATGTCTTTGATAGCGTTCGCGATATTCGCCAAGGTGACGTCGAGATCGGGCTGGTAGCTTAAAGCTCGCTGATACACACTGAGACAGGAATTAGATCATATTTTTGGAGACAATAAAAGCAAAGTGCGCACAGAATGGCCTCTGGTATCTGTCCTCGATCCTTTAAGAGTGATCCTAAGTTCGTTAGAAGGTGTGGATGGGTGGGATCGAGCTGCAAACCCTTCTCATAATAGGTTCTCGCAAGGTCAGCTCCGGATATCGATCTTTCAGCACCATCAGCATCCCTCGTTATGACAGTCGGAATCGCTGAAAATACAACGCCGATGTTATTGTACGTGGAAGCGGACGGAAAGAGGGAGAGGGCCAGATAATATACGATCGTTATTAGCGACGTATTAGTGCGCAGGGGATGACGTCCTTTCCCATCCGTGAAAGCGTGCGTGTCGGGACTACCTTCCTGACATCGTTTGGCCAAAGAGAGGAAGACATGGGACAGCATAGAATGGCCGCTCTGCCGAACCCAATCTAGCGGCAATGTCATGGGAGCGCCACCCGCGACCCGAGTGCAAAGTGAAGGGAGAACTCCTAGGGAAGATGGGAAGAGCATCATGGGCAGCCGTGACGCTTGGTCCGGGAAAAGGTATATAGTGGGAAGTCCTCGGGATTCACGTCGTAGGATCGTTTCGATAAATGGTCCGTCGGCCGCATGTATTGCAGCCAAGATGTCGAACCCTGGTTGACCAGCGTCCTGCAGAAACGTCTTCGATTTCTCCAGGTAGCTGTCGGCTTCCGACGAGGCATAGGAGGTTCCAGCAGACCCTGTTAACACCATACATGATACGAAAGCGGCTACCACCAAGTCGCGAAAGGTGTACCGCTCTGTCTCAGGGCACGGGAACGGAGCACGGATCGCAAGTTCTATGGCGCTGATATATTCCCCAGCAATACTTTGCGAGTTGGCAGCACCGAGCAGTGACAAGAGATTAGCACTGGTACGATAGACGTTGACAAGCCGGTGGACTTGGACAGAGGGTACGATACGTTGCAGATTGCCACTTGTGTCCACGAGCTGCGATTGGATAAAACGACATATGTCGAGAGCTTTGCGATAAACGTCGACGTAAACAGCATTAGGCTGTAAATCGTTTGGGAGTGTTGCGCAAGGGGCGAGCACCATGCTCAAGAGATGGTCCTAGCGAAGAGACGTTATTGGCGCGTGTACGCGACAGCTACACGAGTGAGGTCGCTTACCAGCGCATCCCAATACATCGGCTGGACCGCAAGTGCTTTCCGCCACCATACTTCAGCGTTACCTTCTCGGCCCATGGCTTTCATTATATGGCCTATGTTAAACATCGCCTCTACCTATATATCATCAGCGTCAGACCGACGAATAGCAAAACGACCACTCACGTAGTTGGGGTCACGCTCGAGAATTTCTTGATTTATGGCGAGACTTGTCTCCAAGTTTCCTAGCGAGAACTCGACACTTCCGAGTAACAACATAGTAGGGGGATGTTCGGGATGGAGATCTCTCAGCAGGGTTAAGAGGGGCATCAGTTGTGTCACATAGACATGCTGCACGACTGTCGTATCGGATGCCGTGTTGAAAACGGGCAGGGGTGACCAGCTGTTTCGGATCGGTGGGTTGGTGATGTTATCACCGTTGAAGCTCGCGTTGTATAGATGATGTGCGTATGCCAGCAGAGAATCACGGCCGTCGGTACTTCTCAAAGGGTTAGAAGGGCCTGATAGAGATGTATTCGGGCGAGCTTCAGGACCGAGTAGCAACGACTTCTGTTCATGGGCAGCCATTTCAGGGCTTCCGATGAACGTCGTCGGCCAAGAATCACCTCCTGTGGCAAGTAAATTACCGCCACTCGTGAAATTGGAAGAAAAACGCCCTGTGGAACCTTACTTGAGTACAATGCAACAGGGTTTTTATGCGTCCGTACTCACCGAAGGACACATCGCTGCTCGTGAAACGACTGCCATACCCAGCACTAGACGGCGAGCTGGTCAAGGAAGATGGAGTGGGCCAAGTGGATAGCGGAAATCTCAACGGCAGGGTGCTTCGATTCGCCACTAGAGCGTTTGGTGACCAAGGTTCGACACTAGAGACTTGAAGATGGTCAAATCCTATCAGAGGTAAGGGAGGCAGATGTGTGAAGGATATGGCGGCCCGTGTAGAGATGTCGCTGGAAGAGTTATTTGGTTGACCATGGACGGGAGAAGGAGGAGGGCTAGCTAGAGATGGGATGTGCAGATGAGGCGATGAATTGATCGAATTCGGATTGTAGGGCGGAGGCGACGTGCGAACAGCTTGAGATACTCGGGGGCGTTTGGTATGGCGAGCGGGATGGTTGTTGGCACCGGTTTCGCCAACGACGCGTAAAGGTGTGCTCATCATGCATAGACCAGAAGAAAAACTGCGATTGCTGAAGAGAAACAATATAGTCAACGCCTGCGACCCTGAGGCAGATGCAGGAAGAAAAATAGCCCAGCGCCTCGCTTATCAAGCCACCGTAACCACATCTGTCACGGCGAGAAGTTCATGCAAGGATCGCACGAACTAAGTACATGCACACCCATCTCCGAGGCACCCCGCGCTCATTCCCCGTAGGAAACGACATGAAGTACGAGAGAGCCAACTCCTGAGGCAGCCTCGGGACAATTCATGGGAGGCGAGGTGTGGCATCATCGCGCGCAAATCGCAACGTGCTCTCTGGTGGGTGACGGCGCCCAGCCACCGGGAATGATTTGGAAGACTCTGTGGAGAAACGTCTTCGAAGAGAACAAGCAGCCCCGGTGAGGAAGTGAGCGACGTCCGGCGTTTGCCATCGATTGCACGCATATGACGGGGTGGTGTGTGGAGCCAGGAATGCATCACAGCTCGGGCATTGCTCTCGGCATGGAATGGCGATTTCCGAGGGCAACGATACGACAAAGTCAATACTCACGCATTGAAATAGTGCGGATTAGCCCTGCAGAACGGGGGGATGGGTGTGAGCCGAGTAGGAGAACAGGAGCAGGGAACCGCCCGCAGCTCACATAATTATCAAGCAGTGCATGGAGTTGGCAAGGTCATGTTCGCGTCATAGCGCAATCACGTTGGCCGGCGCATGATTTTGACGATAGAGTGCATCAAGTCCGACCCACTTTGCTGGGAGCATATCGTCGAGAAAGAGGGCACATTCAGCGGCGCCATGTTCTCGTCGTGGATCACCTGAGGTCCCCGCAGAAGGCATAGTGCCCTTATCCGCAAGAACTTGGATGTCGCCGCCAGTCGTTCCTCGTATTGGGCGCGCACTCGGACGTCACCATATGGTTGTCTGGGAATCGAACTTTTTTGGGGGAAGAAAACGAGTCCTCGACGAAAATACGGATCACGAGCTCAATATGCTGTAGAGGTTTTGCCTGACGTGGGCTGGGAATTTGGGCTCCCGCATGATGTCCCCGGAGCATCGGAGCAACAACGACAGTCTGCGCACACCCTTGTATGTTCTCAGTCAGCGTATGCATTGTCCGAATAAGTAATGAACAGTGAGCGTACAGCGCTTACTACTTGATGTTGAATTTGCTTTGCAGGCGAGACACTCTAGAGACGTTCGCCTATCCATGAGTCGGCCGCTGACGGGAAGGACTGGTACTTTCAAGGGAGTCGAGGTACCTCCGCTTTCTTCGACTCTGGGATCGGTTTCATCGTGTCAGCTTCAAAGCGGGTTTGATGTTGACCATGCTGTTGGCCGGGAGACAGTTCGTTGAGCCTAGAGGGAAAGGTGCGAAGTTGTAGGGCACGTACCCCAATGTCCAGACAAGTCGTCTTCCCGTCGTACGCTCGCTATGCTCGACATGTACTCAACGAAAACGTACGAGTACATCTGCGGTTTGAGGATGGCTGATTTGGCCGACACAGAGCCTCGCGTAACCTGGAATCTACCGCAGTCTCGGAGTTGTAGACACGGCGTGCGAGCGTCATCGTCCGGAGGCATATTCATCTCGCCCTCATTCGTAGCGCGTTTACAGTTGGTTTACAGCAAGCAAAAGGTCTCGTACAGGTAGATCGTCCGTCCAGGAACGAGATAATGAAAGCTGTGTGCAAGCTGGGGGAAAGAAAGCGTGAAAGCTGGAAGACCTGAGAAATCTTGCTCTAGCTTGCTCTCGATGTAATTTCCGGTTATTAAGTTGTAGATCGTCGTCGAAGCCGTTCCCGAGGGGGGCCCGGAGTCAAAATCCCGACACCATCCCCCCCCCCTGGTGTAAATCACGAAGCACCGGTTTTCGGGGTCCAAGTGTAAACATGAGGCGTTTCACGTGAGCGCTTAACGGCAAAGAAGGTCGGTCGGCGTCAATGGCAGTCGCGTCGCGTCGCGTCCTGCCAGTGGCGGCGTGCAATTGGCGTCGAAAACACTGCGTACTCGCAGTCAGCTTGAGATATAGACAGCATTATTGACACCAGAAGGATCATATATGCTTTGAAGATTTTCGGGACAGCGGCAAAGCAAATTTAAGCCAAAACATATCAGAATTCGAAGGATCGGGTTGTGTACACCTGAATGCAAGCTAAACGCTCGAAGCACTTGCTCGCAAGCATGAACCAGACTAATACTGAGTATTGCGGCGACGAGCGGGCGGAAACCAACGCTGCCCGGTAAAGACACGGAGCATAGGCCGTCTGGAACACGGTGGCTCGCAGTTGACGCGTTTTGCGAGGCGAAAGTGCGCCTCCGTTATCTCATCTACTACAGGCGGGGAGTGTCCGTACAATCTTTGCAGATTTTTTCGCTCTCTGCACGCCGTCGCTGTCCCCGCCTGGTTCACATCCCTCCAAGGCTTAATTCATTATGAAGCGGCCGTTGCACCGACAAAAAAATGAAAAATACAACGGAAAATTATGTGGCATTAACTCCAGTCGCAACTGAGCTCGTTCTTTCGAGTTTTCGACGATTTGAAGTTGTTATAAGGGCAATGAACACAAGACTATACGAGCTGCAGACTGAAGTGGCTATAATCTGATGTCATCCATATGTGTCGTGTGCTTCGGGGTCCGCGCTTCGCAGCCTTCGCCCGCTTATGGGCCTGTTGTCGCGATTTTCGTTCCGGCCCCCCCCTGGCCGTTCCTCAGGCCTCAGCGCTCAAACCTATCGCGACATAACGACGGACAGTGGCACAGAACTTTCTTCGCCGACAACTGACAGTCGACATATGATAGCGCTCGGCATAACGAATATATTTGCTCGCAAAATAACCACACGCATGCACGTCGTCCCCATTCGCAACACTCATAGACAACCACCTTTTGTCCACCATACCTATGTAGAAGAAGTGTGTTAGTAAACGACGACGGAAACTCACGCAGTGGCCACCGTGAAACCGAAGAGCGTGGAACGGTACTTCTGCAGGGTAACAAGATGAGTGAGCAACGAGATGACAAGCATAAGATAACAAAATGACATACCACGATAACGAACCAAGTAACGTTGAAGCGACGAAGGAAAAATCTTCACGAAGAAGAGGGATAGCAAAAGATTGTGCGGAGCAAGCCGCGGATTTTACCGCAGACAGCGCGAGCGCCATCCACGGAGGGCGACCACAGTCGGCCAAAATCTCCGAGAACACAACGTCTCGAAAAAGTCGACAAAAACCGGGTAGCCGAGAGGGGGGTGCCAAAAATTGTGCGGATCATCGGCGGCGAGCTACTAGTTGCGAGCAACCAGCCACCGACCGCCATCCCCGCAAGTTTTATCGCAGCGAACTGCGAAAGGAGTCACGACACGGATGCCGAACGACGCGCCATCGAAGACGACACATCAGAACAACATCGCATCGCAAACCCTGGAGGAAAAAAATTGTGCAGTGCGACGGCGGACCATCGACTGCGACACCGGGCCCCGGAGGACTGACGGTGTCTGCCTTGCCAGAAGCGCGTGGCGGCTTACACTGGCGGTGTGCATCCTGTGGAACCCGCGCAGGACTGCGCCTGGGGGTGTGGAGGCCGCACGAACGTGACGCGGTCGACGCTGTGGGACGGGCACCGAGTCCCCGTATGCGAAACCGTATAGGCGGGGGGCAGGCCGATCGGTGTACGGCACCCACAAGCGAGTGCGGAGACGCGCAAGTGAATGCGGTACTACCCGAGCCAGTCGTGTTCCGGCTCGGACACATGGGTATCATGTGTGTGACAATCCGTTAGCTCCGCCGCGCCCCGCACGCACAAAGGCGGCTGCAGCGCGGAGACGTCGATATCCACCGTGGTGACCAGGGCAGACTCGGGCGTCCGGCTCGAAGCGTGGAAAGTCGATCGCAGTCGTGGTATGCGACTGATAAATATGCGATGGCGACGACCTCGGGAGCACACCATTGAAGGCGCACGTAGAAATGCCGATTGTCGAATCCGCCGAAGACGGGCTGACCTCGTACACCTGGCCGACGAAGTGTCCAACCACCGACTGGTATGATGCGTTGCCGCAGTTGATCTTTTTTTTCGTTTTATTATGTTTTTTTTTCGCGTCTTGTATGAGCGTCTCTGGTATTGAGTAACCGATGCATCTGTTTCGATGACTATTATATCGGCGCCCACTCGACGGTAGCTCCGCCGCGCACGAAAGGCGGGGAGACACCGATAGGCGCATCCACAAGGGACACGTCCTCGTATGCCTGGTGCGGAGCGCGTCGAGCAAGCTAAAGCAGTGATTCCGTCGCGTGCAGCAGTTATTAAATAAGGTCTGAAGATTCGAGCGACGTGCCAAATGTTTATATGCGTTGCGTATCGGGGGCCGACGACCGTAGAGCTTCGCCGCACCATGAAGGCACGGAGGCACCGATAGACGCGACCGACCGAAGTCAATCACATCCTCGTATACCCGTCTCGAAGCGCGGTCGCCGTATCACTGTCCATGGAGTTCCATGGCGTCCATGACATTGTAGAGCGTGCGTAGTCAGATGGTATTCCATGTGCGTGCAGCGTCTGTCAGATATTGGACGAATCATTTGGTATGTTCTAGTCGCGTGTCGCGCTCGGCCTCGATGGGCGCTGCCTCTTCGGGCTCAGCCTCTCTATGGGCGATGGCTATGTGCCATGTGCAGATATTGCAACGCATCATGTATATGTGCGGGCCCCGCTCATAGCGAGGGCCTGTCCGATATGGACGTGTCCTATGTGGACGACGACGAAGGGTCATAGACCGCGACGACGTGGACTCGATGTGAGTCGGTCGGTAGTGACCTGGCCTATGTGGCCGTTGGACATGAAGGTACGCCTGTGTGGATATTGCCTTCGTGCGCCGAGATAGACAACTGCCGCATCCCATTAACAGGGACACGAGGGGCGTCGATATCATGACGACTCGTGCGCCCCATGTCAGTCGCTCACGACTGTTCCTCGGCCTCGTGAGGGGCTTTGCGCATTGCATGAGCGAACGTAGGGTATCGTCCAACATCGACCGCGTCTCTGATACTCGGTAGGTCCATATGTCAATGGGACATCGCTCCTGGTGTAAGTGCATAATATGGTAATCAGCGCAAAGAGAATCATTTATCTTTTACACGATGGTAACCCCGTCGCGCTACTAGAGCACGGAGGGGGCCGATAGACATGAGACGTACGTCCCCTATCCTCGTGCCACCCAATCGAGGCACACCGCATAAGCTAAAGCCTTTGTATGGTAGCTTGGAAGAGGAACCTAGAAACGAATGTCAGACGGTGGTTGAGCGAGAGTAAGAATGGGCGTACTGTGGCATAATACTTCGTCGACAGGTTACAAAATAAGAGAAGGAGACGATGAAGGGAAAAGGAAAATGATCCGAGTCATATATACGAGCGCTTTCGATTTAGGGCAGGCCAATTTTAGAGTCACGTCCCCTATGACGGTAACGATTGCGGCGTTCCCTTTGTTACACCGTCAGTCAAGTCAGTCTAAAGAAATACGCGCTTTGTGCATAACAGTCATGCCAGTAATCAATAAAGCTGATCGTGTTATCCTACAACACCCAAAGGTATGCAAAGGGATGGAAAGCATACGCAATGACTTATCGTTGTCCATACAGGGTGCATCCGCCGAGATCCTTTTGTACGGCGCCACGGTCATTTCGTGGAAGTCGGGCTCGGCAGCCAGTCCAGAGCCCGTCGAGAGGCTCTTTGTATCCTCCACAGCTTTCTTGGATGGCTCAAAGGCTGTTCGCGGGGGAATACCAGTCGTATTTCCTTGCTTTGGTGCACCGACGCATCCCGATCACTCAAAGCTAAGCCAGCATGGCTTCGCGCGGAACGAGCCGTGGAAATGGGACAGTGTTGTGATGGACAACGACGCCGGTGTCTCCGTCAGACTGAGTATTTCCTTTCAGCCGTGTTGCTACACCTCGCCTATGCTTACGAACGCCTCGGTCAGCTTTGGAACCCACTCCAAGCATCGCGGCCAAGTTCGACAAGCCATTCCATCTCGCCTACGTCGTCACTCTCGCGGAGCATCAGCTCAGTACCGATCTACACGTGAAAAACACGTCGATCAGTAGCACCCTCGAATTCCAAACTCTGTTCCATTCATACATCCGTGCACCATCGAAAGAGGTCCTCATCGCTCCCCTCCAGAACACGCGATTCTACGACAAAACAGAGGCCTCGGAGGAGGCGAGGAATACGCCGCAGACCGAGACCAGGGCTGCCGTCGATGTCAAGAAATTCACGGACCGTATCTACGAGGATCCGCCGCTAAACTATCAGGTGACATGGCCTGGCGGACGCGTCGACGTGAAAGCGGTCGGTCTCCCCAATCTCGTCGTATGGAATCCGCAGTCGGGAGCTGGAAGCAAACTAGCCGACATGGAGGCTGGCGGCTGGTACGTTGCATATTTTCTTGTCACTCGAAGAACGATCCGCATGTCGCGAACTAATGTCAACAGGGAGAAATTCGTATGCGTTGAGCCCGGATTTGTTCGAGGGTTTGCCAAGATCGACGCTGGGGAGAGCTGGCTCGGACAACAGGTGATCTCTGTTGTCGAGTAAGGCGATGACGGCAGAAGCGTAGGTGTACAATTGTGCCAAGAATCAATGTTGTATGTACGATAGAGAAGAATATCTTGATCGTTTAGACTCTCCTTTTGTCTGTCGTGCAGTCAACGACAACTCATTTTCCGCTCAAGACTCAGAGGCGCCAGAGGGAGGAAGCGAAGTCATTGTTAAGGGATATATAAGAAGCAATTTTAACAACCCAAACAACCCATGGACGAAAATAAAATAAAATGTAAGTAGTAGAATGGAAAACTTGGCGGCAAGCAACGTCGAGCACTCGGCGAGTAGCAGCTCAAGCACGCGGGTACACATCACAATAAGACCGAAGTGTAGGGTAACACGTGCTCTAGTCCTAGTCCAGTCCACAATGTCTCTATCAGGCGCAAGAACGGGGAAACAAAAGAAGGGATGATGTCGTGTAGATCATCATGGGACACGGTATACGGTGTCGATCGGAGTGGGATCGGGCGATACCATCCTGTCACGGGTGATGCCAGTTTACGCGGCGACACAAGACTTGCCGTCTGCGGAGCGGCGGAAGCCAGCCTTGCAGGTGTAGACTAGAAAGAGATAAATTGTGGCGATCAGCAAGTAACCGACGGCGTCGACAATTGAATAAACGTACTAGCGCAGGTTCCGCTTTCGCATCCAACAGCGTTGGCACCCTTGATGGACGTGCAGTCAACACCAGCGCCGGTGGACGCGCATCCACCGCAGGACTCGAGCTCAGTCTGGACGTCCAAGCACTCGTAGTCGGTGCCATAACCACTGAGGCCAGGGATCGGGCAGGCGTTGAGGCCCTGCGGGCAGAGCATCTCCGCGCGGCTCTTGTGGGCTACAGCGCGCTTGTAGTGGCCGGAAGGCTTGGGCCACGAAGAGGTCGAGGAGGAAGGAGGGGGCGTCTGGCAGCACTTGGGCTGGTCGTGCCAGTCCCAGCCGGAGGGGCACGAGGGCGCAGGGGGGTTCGGGTGGTGCGGTACGCAGCAGCCCTGCTCGTTGTGCCAAGACCAGTTGTCGGTCGGGCACGTCTTGCCTTTGGGGGGCGAAGGGGGGTTGGAAGGGGGACCACCGTGAGGGAGACAGCAGCTTCTAGGTTCCCACCTGAAATACAAGGGTTCGATCAGCGTTGCAATAGATATGTAGAGAAGAAATGACCGTACCAGAACTCGTTCGACTGGCAGTTGTCACTGCGCGACACGAGGGAAGCGTTGACACTGGACGCGCCCGCGAGAGGGAGGACGGCAGCGGCGAAAAGGATAGCGGCGGAGAGACGTGCGATGATAGACATGATGATTACTTGATAACGACTGTAGGTGAGAAAAAGAGTGTCTTGTCTTGCCTGCTGATCAGCGAGAATGAAGGGTGGAGGGGGAAGAAGAGGGAAGAAAAGCGTTGAGCAGGGCTTTTATGAAGGAGCGAACCAGTTGATGGCCATGCGCTATTTGTATATGGGAAGTTGATGGGAAGGCCGATTTTGAAACAAGGAACACCCTCACGACGGCGCGCTCGAGGCCGAGTGGGATAAGTAAACCCATCCATACCATCATCCACGTCAAGTCCGTGTTCATCATTTGTTGCGGCGTCCATCAGGCATTCATACGCATGTGTGTGCGGTACGAGTGCTGCGGCTACGCACAACGTCCATGTCAGCATCGGAGCGTTCGAGCGGGCTTGATCATACGGGTCTTGGTACGATACCTCCCAAGGACGATCGTTGGACGGAACGTCGGTCGAGCAAGGCAATCGGCGATATAAAGGCCACCAGAAGACCGAGTGTTGAGTGCTCAGCGGGCACACGGGTACGCTTCCTGTTATTTTCGGGCCAGCGCGCTGTTGAGTTCCCGGCGATCCTTTTGGGCGGCGTGCTTGTCGTCCGGTACTTAAGTAGCAGGAGAAAGTAGGAGAGAGCAGACTCAAAGCCTCGCCGCTAGCAGAATTCAGCTAAGAATGTTCGTGGTGATCGCGGTTTGCAGCAAGACGCGCTCACCTTGCTCGACGTCGCGTGGCCAGGCCGTGTTGGTCGCTTGCCATTTCGTCGTTGGCTCTGGAAGTGAGTGCATTCTCGTTTATTTCCCCAGTGAAACAATTGTGCTTGACCGTTTTTTGAAGTCTTTCGGCGGAGCAGAATTCCCGACGGAAGCCTTGGGCAGCTTGTCGCAGACGTTTCTTTTCAACTCGACACTGAAGATATACTTACGATGACAGGGAATCACTTCAAGACCATCATGATCTCAGGCGTGGAGCGCTTATAGATCCAGAGAAGCGGCGGCCGTACCCATGCGCCGATGCGGCATCTCATTCGTGTGTCTGTAATATTAGTGTTGCCGTCGAGGCGAGTCCAACTCGTTTTTAACTCGCCTCACCTCGAAAAATGCCCAACTCGATACCAACTCGCCTCGCGAGTTGCAACTCGACGCAACTCGCGAGGTGATCAATTTCTGACTAAGCATTTTCCCATCTGCCAACGTGAGCGCGCGTCCACCAACGTCCAATATTTGCGCGTCCCTCGCTCGTACGCGTCCTTGACCTATTCATCGCTCTTCCTCTTGTACGGTTGCCGACGTGCCTCAGGTCTGTTTTTCAAAACTCGATTCAAAGAATGCGAGTCTCGACTGAGTTTGGACAGCGTGAGAGCTGTCTTGACAGCACAGCCTCCACGTGGCAAATGGGCGACCCCCGAGACTACCTCTGAGCCGGGCGTCTGCGGTCTGAACGCCCGCCGGTGGCGCCACTGTTCCGCGCGTCGAGCTCGTCGTTGTGGACGGCGAGCTCGACTATTTATTCAATCTGCAGTCTTTTCCCAGTGTTTCTTTGCAGCCCCAACCTCGATCATTTTTCGAGATTCGGCGCCTAAACAACGTGCGCTGTCAAGACATGTCAAACTATTGCAAAATGGCTGAAACAACGGCACACGTTTAAGATCGCGCGATAGGCGCCGGGCCTTGCTCGGAGGTTGCGGCTTGGCCTGGTAGTAGGGCGGACCCCGACCGTGATCGCGCTTAACGTCGAGCGGGGCAAGACCTATCCACTTTTGTGGCGTGGCGCTATCATGGAGCTTGTACGGCTAGGAGACTTCGAAAGCATGCAAATTGGATGAATTAAATTCTATTTTTTTTTGTATTTTCAGAGATGCCGGTTTCGTGGTCCTCGTCGTGTGTGACATCGAACTCGCCTCCCATGACTCGCACACTTTTGTGTTCTCGCGTAGATAATAGTACCTGGAAACCCCTTTGAAAGCGAAATAAGACATGAAAAGCACACAAAATAGCAGGCTGTAAAGGAAACCTAGGAAAATGACAAAGAATAAAGAAATAGTCGAGCTCGCCATCCCCAACGACGAGCTCGACGCGCGGAACAGGGCGCCACCGGCGGGCGTTCAGACCGCAGACGCCCGGCTCAGAGGTAGTCTCGGGGGTCGCCCATTTGCCACGTGGAGGCTGTGCTGTCAAGACAGCTCTCACGCTGTCCAAACTCAGTCGAGACTCGCATTCGTTGAATCGAGTTTGAAAAACAGACCTGAGGCACGTCGGCAACCGTACTCTTGTGTCCAGAATGGGCACTAGGTCGCCGCCGCCACAGATGCATCGTCACGATGGCATCCCAGAATACTGTGTCTCACCCACTGTTGCGACGGTGACTGTGGTCGTTTACGGTGCACTTTAGCCTTTTACTGCAGAGGCTTCAATAAACTTAGGTCGCGCGCCCCAGCCTACACAGAACGGCGTACAATCTCGCAGAGCTATACTGAGGCTCCCCCATAGTCCTTAGATCGTCGTGAACGTAGGCAAACTCCGACGTCGGCCGCTTTGCGATTCCTTCCTTAGGACAACCTGGGCGCGAAATGACGCGCCCGGGAAAAAGCAGTACTGGTGCAGGTGTCTTGCGCGCGACCCTCGAGCAACACCACGAACAGCGGCAGCGCGCTGGCTCGCTACGATCATCCCTAAGCCGTCCTCGTAGCTTAAGGCATTGTCCAGTACTACATAGCTTTTTTAGTTGAAATGCATGGTTTACACACACACGCCCTTGCCATTTCGGATTTCTTTAGGGTATTCCTCAATATTGTCAACGATGACCACGCTCTGCGTCGAAGTCGTAGTATGCTTCACTGCCGTACGCTCCTAGTAAATAAGTACTTAGCAGACATCTGGCAGAGCGACGACAGAGGTTCTGATTGGCTGGGCACTCGGTCCGAGAAACGTGGAAACTCGCGAGGCGAACTCGTCTCGCCTCGATTCCAACTCGAAAAAACGAGTTGCACCGAGTTGGCCAACTCGCCTCGTCTCGCCTCGACTCGCGGCAACACTAGGACTCTGTATCAAGCTGCCGACCGCCCTTGAGTCGTATCCAGTCTATTATGGCACAAACGAGTTCTACCTCCCAGCTACCGAGTCTCTCGCGGCACGAAATGCCAAGCGCCGTCGAAGCACAAGTCATCGCCAACGTTGACTGGTATCGAGCGACCGCTACGCCTTGCTCGTCCTAGACAGAAGCGGCGAACAACGCTTCTCGTTTTCGAGGCAGCTCATTGTCAAATAACTGACATAAATTGAATGAAGGACTGCGTCCAAGACGTGTCGCTCAATTATCTAGATTCGGTGCGTGGTTCCACACGAAATAACATATGTCAAGCTAATCTACGGCAACACAGCGACGACGGTACCACCCAGACGTCTCAAACGAGGAACGACCCACCTTCGTGTTCGTACTCGACTACTCTTACCTCACACTGTATGTTCATTATTCATAGGTCACAATCATTTCTTGTTCATTTGAGTACTGATATGAAAACGACATAATTCGCAGGCGCCTGTCTCATCTGCAACCTCTCTCTGCCCCCTCAATACCTAGACCCGAAGGCTGTAAGGCACCATGCCATTCCCATGACTTCTCCCGTCGATAAGTCCAGTAGTGACTGCCCTCCATCTCTCGGATTCTCGATCAATTCCATGATCCTACCGACATTGTGCCGGGCGGTGCAGTTGCGCCTGGCTGCATGACTGCATAGCGCGCCAAAGGTACTGAAGCGCTTGTTACCGCACGCATTGTCTCGGCAGATAAACGGTCTGCTGGCGTAATGCGCATCAGTGAGAGCGTTAGCCGTGATGCTGTGGGATAGGTAATCGCGGTGCAACACATATCGTGTCACGCCGCTGCGAGTGGCGCCCGAGGGGCAGACGTCCGCCTCGAGGTGCGCGACCATATCCGCCTTCGACCCGAACGTCACTCTGCATCCCTTCGCAGCGAAGATGCACGGTATCGCTCTCGGGGTATGCTCTTCCGATTCCAGGTGAGAACGAACATTGCTATCTGACGCGAATGATTTCCCGCAGGTGCAGCGGAAGTCATCGGGATCGTGCCTCGATGCCTGTCGCAGGTGTTCCTGCAGACCACGCGCGTTCGCGAAGAACTTGTTGCATGAGCCGCAGAAACGATGGTTCGATGTGTAGTGCCAGGATAGGGAGGACGCATCTGTGAAGTGTTGACAGCAGCGCTGACAATAGAAATGCCGACTGCTTTGAATCCAGTGCTGCTCCAGTGCTTGCCAGGACTCGAAGTCCAGACAGCATGTATCGCACCCCTTGGGCAACCTTCTGGCGTCGCTCGCGTCATCTCCTTCTCTGACGGATGCTTGACTGCACGTTCTGCAGTGGTGATTGGCCATAAGGCTGACAGCAGCGATATGATATATTATGGAGCCGCTGTGCGAGCTCTGTGATCTTCCCGGTACGCGTTCGGGAGAAGGGGCTCGAGCGGTGATGTAGTACATAGCCATAGTAGTACGTATGCACCGATGTGATACAAGTGTAATACTAGAGGAGCTAGTAGTGGGTGATGTGTATGTCGTTCGGTAACGATTGGGTTGTGTGGTGGAGGTTCGATCGCTGTACGTGCGTAGTCGGCCTCAAAGCGTGTGGTTGAGTATGCTTGAATCGGTGGTGAGATATCCAGTTCTCTGGAGGTACTGTCAACGATCGGTGGTGATGCGGGTGTTTTCCAGATGGTAAGAAATTGCGAGTGTGTTTCCAAATGCAGAGTAGATGGTGGTAGGAAGAAAGAGAGCCAAAGCTGCGTCGCAGGCCTTTTATATGTTTTCTTGAACAGCTCCGAATGAGTCAGCTTCGGTACCGAGGCCGAGCACAGCCACTCCATAACTCGAATGTTCGAGCAAGTTCGAGCCTAGAGGTCGAGCTACAGAGGGAGAAAATGCGAGGGGGATGTCAAAGCCAGAGGACGTGGAGGAGACTTGGACGCGGAGACAGATCCGGGGCATGCTCGGAAATTAAAGTCGCGGAGTTCGTGCACAACGTGCACCGATCGCAAGAGTCTGAGATTTTACGATTTCACCCCTGTCACTGCACCGCCAGACTCTGCAGCTGCGCGTCTCTGACTCGGAATTGAAGAAAAATGTATCTCTTTTTTGGACGCTATAGTGATACAATGACTATACATGCAGACCGGCTTCCTATGTGCATTTCAAGAGGCCTTCGTGAACAGCAGGTATATACGAGACATTGCGCAGGAATCGTGAAACACCGAAAAGTTAATCGCGGGCGTGGCGTTCAACTCGAGCTTTACTCCGTCGACAACATGGCTTACAACGTACAGCTCCAATACTACTACTTACGATCGTTCATCACGTTCTATCTACAATTCCCCGGAGACTGGAGTCCAATCACACGAAAATTCGAACCGGAGAACGATGGCACTTCAACGTATACGAGAAGAGAACGGAGGAGAGCACGAGCTTGAACTGGGGCTGGGCAAACGCAGCCAAGAGATAAGTCATCCAGCATGTGCATGATGCATATGCACATAAGTAGTTGGCGTTCACTTAAGTTGTGTTCTGTAGGAAACTCTCGCTCGCCCTGTATACTTCCGGATGCACGTCGCAGGGCACACTGCATCGCGGCGCTAGCCTCCTACTGATTTGACAGCAATCCAATCCTCGTCCAGACCTCTCCGGGGCATCCTCCTCGCGTACTGGCCAGCAAGTCACCCGTTTCGTTCAAGGAGGCGAATTCGATTGCAAGTTTAATGGTTGACTCCGAGTAAGGAGCGCCCATATCAGTCTACGAGAGCGGTGAGTGGGTTCTGTACACGTCAGAAGGGTTTCGCAAGAGGATGAAAGGGCAGATGAAGACGATTGCATTCGACTGGCAGGGGACTCCGTCGTGGACGTTGCAGTTGTGGCTGATTTTGTCAGTGCAGATTTTCCCGCGGTAATACTTTGCACCCGAGATATTGGCGCGGATCAAAAGTCCTCGTCGCTGTCGTGCTCGACGTGCTCGTTGCTCTTGCCATCGCTCTTATCGTCGTCCTCGCTGCTTTTGTCGTCGCCCAGATCCTGAGCTCGTCGTCCTTCTTTACGATGGCCGACGCTTCCAACGATGCTGAGCCCTCGTCGGCACCGTTGGCGGACTCTATCCTCTCGACGCTAAAACCCCCGCCTCCTTACTCGGTGTCCGTGCACGACCTCACTATATGCGCACCGGTCATCCCATGGACAATTCCTCTCGGTGTCCCCGTTCCGGTTCCTGCTTTTATCCGTCGCGCGATCAAGGGCAAGGACAACGACGAGATTCCGAGGGAACTTGTCCGGAGTGTCAATTTGCAAGTCGTGCCAGGGGAGGTGCTAGCCATGTGAGTCTTCGTGTCATCTTGCGAAACCAAGTACTAAACTCCTCGCAGTATTGGAGGCTCTGGGAGTGGGAAAAGTGAGTGTATTCAGCTTTACATACTAACTCCGGCTAATCGCACCTCAAAAAGCTACCCTCCTAACGGCGCTTGCCTGCCGTCTATCCAATCTTACCGTCTCCTCCGGTAGTGTGTCGTTCACCCCTGCTGGATCGTCTTCCACCGCCACCGCATCGTCTTTCCGTGCCGCGAAATCCATTGGCTATGTTCGCCAGGACGACTTTCTGATTCCCTGTCTTACCGTTCGCGAGACCCTGGCATTCGCTGCAGCACTTCGTCTCCCTGCCTCGGTTCCACCTGCCACTAGGCATGCAATCGTTGAGCAGACCTTGTCTGAGCTCGGGTTAGCAGCGGTCGCCGATGTTATCGGTGAGTTAACGCTGGTGTGCAAGGCTTTACGCGAACTAATCCAATTACAGTGGGCGGCGCGTTTAGGAAAGGCATTTCAGGGGGAGAGCGGAGGAGGTATGCATTTCATTCTCATCTTCTGCTGATCATGAAATATCAATCGTTCTCTTAGACTATCGATAGGCTGCATCCTTGTGACGCTGCCATCCGTTCTAGTCCTCGACGAGCCGTACGTCCTCCCAGCTATCAGACCCGAGATTGATAGGCTGAGCTGCTATCAAATTCCACAGAACGACAGGTCTCGACGCGTCGACCGCCTTCCAGCTTCTTGACACACTCTCCCGTCTCGCCAAACGCGGACGCGTCGTCATACTCAGTATCCATCAGCCACGCTCAGATGCTTTCCCTCTCGTGCGTGTTTATTGCGCTAAATTCACCCTCACGAGTTCTTGAGAATTTTGCTAAAATTTGACATACAGTTTGATAAAACGACACTCCTCTCGAGCGGATCCGTCGTCTACTCTGGGCCCACTCGTGACATGCTTCAGCATTTCGCGCGTCTTGGGCATACCCCACCGCCACACACGAACCCGCTCGACTTCGTCGTTGATGTGCGTACCAGTTCACCCCTCATGAATCGCACATCGATACTTACAATCACGTAGATATCATCGATCGACACGCGCACCGACGAAAGTGAAGCTCTCACACGGGAACGTGTCGGCGGGCTTGTGCGGGAGTGGAAAGAGGTCGAGGTAAGAGAGGGTACGGTCGGGGATCGGTCGAAGAAAGAGGGTGGGGGCATCTCTGGAGCAGCAGACGCTGAGAAGGGACTCGAGCGCGTGGTCAGCGGCGAAGGGGTGCGTGCAGGGGTGCAGGAGAAGCGTGTAGGTTTCTTGCGGCAGACGGTACTCCTCACTCGACGCGGCCTACTCAATGTCTCGCGCGACTACGGGCAGATCGTGGGTTTCTTCCTGCAAGCTATCATGTACGTCCCGTGCTTTCCCTCCCGCCCTTGTCGAAGTGATATCCTAATCCTCTGGAATATGTCTTATATAGCATCGGCGTCGCCCTCGGCCTTGCGTTCCTCAACCCGCCGGCTACCCCAGGCGGCGTGCAGACGCTCAAAACTATTGTTTACCAGTCCACGCCCGCGTTCTTCTACCTGAGCATTATCATCTCAGTGTTCCTCCACACTGGTGCGCTCGTCGTGTTCGACCGCGAGCGTGAGGACGGACTGTACGGCACGGTCGCTTGGGTCACATCTTTGTTGGTAGCGGCAGTACCTGCAGCAGTCGGCGCGTCAACATTATACGGTATCATCGTATACTTCATGTGTGTACTTTCATGCGCGTGTCTTATGGTGGTTGATGAGAACAATGGGTGCAGGTGCGGATTCAGACGGGATGATTTGGCGAAGAACTTGCTCAGCTTCATTGCCGACGTGAGTTGCTTTGCCTACACGAGGTAAACGAAACTGACACTTTTTACAAACCACTAGTGCATAATGCAGCAATTCGCAGCGTGGTCGTACGCGCTCCTGGCGGCATCGATAAGTCGCTCATTCGCGCAAGCTTCCCTGCTCGCCAATGGGTAGGAAACTCTCACTCGTTGTCAGTACAAGAGAGCGTCTAACGTCTTCATGAATTTAGATTCTCTATTCCGTTCATTCTGTCTTCGGGCTATCTAATTCTCGACCTCCCTGTCTGGGTAAGATGGACCCGTTGGATATCCCCGTACTTCTACGGATTCAACTGGATGGCCCGCCTGCAGTTTCAGGATCGGTTCGTACTTCAGTCCCCTGAACGTTAGATCTCACTAATGATCATGCATGCACCTCCTCCAGGACATTTGCATGCGTTGGCATAACGGGCGCGGCGAGGAACGCCTGTGACGGTAACGCCGTACTACGCGGACTCCGGTTTAACCTCGCCACTCCGCTCTTCGTCTTCCCGCTTGGCATTCTTGGATTCATCTTGGTCACCACGGGTTTTGCGACGCTGCTGCTTCAGGTTTACCACCCAGGCGGCGTGAAGCACGCGGGACAGCATCATGACTCGAAATCAGCTGCTGGGGCGGATGTGGTCATTGTAGAGAAGACGGAGGCGGTAGAGAGTGCGGTTGTTCCCCCAAAGGAGCGAGTTGATGTCGCTGTAGAGGGTCTGGAGTTGACGGTCAGCAAACGCTCGGTCGCGGAAAAGGGAGGCAAGGTTGACAAGACGATCCTGGAAGAAGTAAACGCATTCTTTCCTTCCGGGAAGGTTTCCGTCATGTAAGTCTGTTGCAGCTCAGTTCTCTCTAGCTTTTGCTGACGCGTGTTCTGTAGCATGGGACCGAGTGGCGCAGGGAAGTCGTCGCTGTTGCAGTTGCTTGCTGGGCGACTCAACTCGGGTGTTTTGTCCGACTTTAAAGAGAAAGGCGCCATTCTCTTGAACGGAAGGAAGTTTGGCTCGTCGATGGCATCGCTAGTCGCTTTCGTTGCTCAGGTCAGTCTATGCTCCCGCCTCCGTAATGAACCATTCAACATTCTGACTACTTGCTATGCAGGAGGACGCACACCACCTGCCTGCGTTGACGGTATGATTCATCCTTGACGGCTGTGCTACACCTTTCTCATCGTTAGCTTACAGGTGCGAGAGACACTTCGCTATGCTGCGGCGCTGCGTCTCCGCGGACTTACGAAGGCGCAACGCGATGCACGCGCGGAGGAAGTTCTTCGAATGCTCGGTTTAAAACCTTGTGCGGACAACCTAGTGGGCGGAGAGGTGCTTCATTTACTCTTCCCTTGCTCTTCTGTATCTTTCACTGACCTTGCTGCTTTCTTATAGCTAATAAAAGGTATCAGTGGTGGAGAAAAACGTCGTCTTTCACTCGCTGTAGAGCTCATCTCCGATCCACCCATCCTCTACGCGGACGAACCGCTTTCTGGTACGCATCATCTGTATTTCTAGCTCACATCTTTGTTAACAATAACCTAGGTCTCGATGCGTTCACGGCTCACAATGTCATGCTCACCCTGAAAAGTATCGCGGCATCAGGGAGGACCGTAGTAGTCTCAGTGCATCAACCCTCAACAGACATCTGGCGGGTGCGTATTGTCTACAGGTATGACATGCATGTTACTGATTGTCTATATAGCTTTTCGACAATGTCTTGTTGCTGGTCAAAGGTGGCCGCTCTGCATATTCGGGACCCCGAAAGGATATCCTCAAGGTTTTCGAGGCTGCCGGAGAGGCTTGCCCCGAGAATTTCAAGTACGCTTGCCTTCATAGCTTCATCGTAAGATCCCTGAACAGAGATGCAGTCCGGCTGATTTCATACTCGACACCATTTCCATCGATCACCGCTCAGTCAGCAGGCAAGCAGTGACCCAGGAGAGGGTATCCCGTATCACCGATTTGTGGCAGCGTCAGGCCCGGGAGCATGGGAGACAAAGTAGGGAAGTTACGACGGAAGAGCAGGGTGTTTCGATGAAACGCACCGCTGCGCCCATTCTCACCGCGTTTCCTGTTGTTCTGGGTCGTAGCTTCAAGTCAGTCAAGACAAGTCTCCCTTTGAAATGTTGGCTGACCTGTGCATGGACAGGAATCTGCGCCGACAAAGCGATGTCTTGGTCGCACGTCTTGTCAATCCCCCTTTCATGGCTCTGCTCTTTTGGCTGTTCTTCGCCAGGTACGACTACGATAGCTCCGGTAATGTGTACGCGTAGTCCTGACATGATTCCATAGATTAAACCGGGGACCTTCGGGAGCACAGGATCGCGTAGGCTTGCTCCAGGAGACAGCGGCCCTTCCGTTTGTGGGCATGTTGGCGTGCATTGCCATCTTCCCGACTGAGCGCAACCTATTCTTCCACGAGTGGAAGAGCAGCGGTCGGCAGAGCGTATCCACGTTTGTGCTCGCATACACCGTTCAGGAAGCCTTGGTATCGATTGTAGCTTCACTGGTATGACGGCGCCCACAGAGCACTCATATGATTCTGATTCGCTTCACTTTTTCCAGCTTTTCAGCATCGTCTTCGTGTACGGAGTTGGCCTACGACACAGTCCGCGTATATTTACAGAGTTCTGGTTCACTATCTTTGCTCTCATATCGACTGGGGAGTCGATTGGGGTGGGTTGTTCATTGCTCGTTCCTTTGCTAATCGCTTATTAACTACAAATGCTCTCGTCAGATCATGTTCTGCAGTTTCTTCAACAATGGCGGTATTGCTGTCTCCCTCGTCTCGGCGGCGCTGACAATATTATCGCAGGCAAGTGCACATTTGGTTTGGCAGCATGTTTGCTCCTGACCAACGTTTTTTCGATAGATTAATGGCATCATCTCGGTGACGCTACCTAAGTGGCTTGAAGTTATTGGCTGGGCGTCGCCTATGAAGAGCCAAAGCCGTATCAATATCATCAACGAAATGCACGGCCTCACTTTCAATTGCACGGCCGACGACATATCGTCGGGTCTTTGCATCGCTGCTACGGGCGACCAGCTCCTTGCGACTTTCTCCATCGGAGTCGATGGCACCAGTACGTCGATACGTCGAGCCGTATTTTCAAGTTCACTGACTTTCCACTTCCGCTCCAGCAAAATATATCGGGATCCTTGCCGGTCTCATTGTCATATTCCGCCTCCTCGCTGTCCTAGCGCTCCGCCTCAGGATGGCCTCACAATAATCACGCTTTGTTGGTCTTATAAGACTTAGATATGCTTATACCTAGACAGGATAATACCTCGACTTGCTTATACCTCCCGCTCGTTTCATAGTTCTCGGTGTGCTCTTCATTTTTCGTTATTTGTGGCGTATACTGGCAGTTGTCGTATAATTATGGTAAAAATGCTCATATGTACACTGCTTCTTATACGCAGTCACTAGTCACTTCTGCAAACACCTAAAGCGCGCAAAATGCCATTCTAAACCGTATATTGTAAATGCACTGAGACGATAAGAGGTCCTACAACGTGTACACGTGTAATAAACTACAATGTAGACGCAAGAAAGATCAATAAAACTACATTGGCAACTATCGGATTACATGAAGCGACTCCTACACCATGCCATGGGTCAACCAGTCGAAGTTCAGGACGGCCGGTGCCACGTAGCGCAAGAAGCATGAGTAGACTCGATGTCCAGGATGCATGCTCAATCTGTTCATGCATGGTTAATAATCGACGCGTACTTAGCTCGATTCAAGGACACCGTACACACCACTGGTATTATCGTCCCTTGAGATGTACTCGATGAGCATCTGGTCCTCGTCCAGAAGCTGTCCAAGTCGCCACAAATCTTCGTGGTTACGCCCTTCATCTGATCCGTGAATTCGTAAACTGACCATTTCGAACGGCCCAGATGGAGCACGGAAGCGTGATTGCACCATGTCTGCCAGAACGCCGTCGGTCGACTCAATGCCACATTCGAGTGACAAGGAAGTGAGGTGGAGGAATGTAGCTGCACCCGTGCTATTCCTGTCATGCGCCAATAATAGGCACCACAGCCTGTCGGTGACCACCAAAAGTGGGGCGCTGGCGGAATCCGCGACGTATGGGTTAGCGATTGTCAGCGTACAAATCGAGTCACTGATGAGTTGAAGACATTGGAGTAGATCGACCTCCGTAGCCGATGGCAATGAGAGAGCGAGGTGCGTAAGTATGAGGGTCAAACTGCACATTTAATTGACCGCGCGCGCACGCAAACTTCGGAGCGCGCAAATCAAAGTTTTCTCGTATCTCGTGCATATTTCGTGTCTACATCGAAAGTAGGACTCCGTGGACCTTGTACAGTCAATGCGAAGTGTTTGAAAGCCATAACTAACCATAAATAAGCCTTAAACACGAGAGAAACTTGGGCAAGTAGGGGATAGCCTGAAATTTGATAAACCACTAATATTTCTGAGGAAGACAGAGACCAAGTGAATGGTAAACAAATCAAGGAGGATGAATGTCAATGTACAGACCAGTATGCACGAGGAGAAAACAGGACAGGGACAGGCCAGCTATGGCTATGGCCAACCGGACAAGGTCCGAGTGTAGGATGATATTCAGACATTAATTGCCGGACTTACTTTACAGTCCAGGCATGTCTGTCCCATACCCTGTCTCATACCATAGCCCTGATGCTTGAGGAATATGCGGCTATGCACACACACAGGCTGGCAGGCCTGGTTGGGAAGGGGCCAGGGCCGAGTCCGAGTTAATGGACCAGAGTGGCGGCGGCTACAAGTGACCATACGCAAGGACCTAAGTAAGCGACGCGAGAAGGTCCATGAAGGTGATGTTGTCCTGCTTACCGCTAGCAGGCGTCCGCGGGCCCACAACCCTTCGTGCTATATCACAGTGGTCGACGTTGAGGGCAAGCTTCAGTGGCCGTTGCGGTAGCCGGATATCGGAGTCGGCTCGGGATCCAAGCCGAACATCGTCGTCGCCGTGGCTGACGACGACCTCGGGCTCACAGACATCGTCGATAGATGTCGGTGACCATCAGGGAAGGTACTTGAAGGCTCGGGATACCCTAGTATGTAGGTTCTGGTAATACTCTCGATTTTGCGCGCGCACTTGAATTGCGCGCCCGAGTTATGCGCGGAAATAATTAAAAGTGCACTTCGCCCACCATACGTAAGCGGGGGTCGCGAGCGCGCGAAAAGCGATATCAACGCGGGCATGGGCGTGATGGGCACATTTGTTGCCTGAGGCGCGAGTGTACAGTCGATGTCGAGATTCTGGAGCGCGGGTAGCGTCAAAGTGTTCAGCAGGCCAGTGACCGACAACATATCGCCAAACATGACGAGCGCTAGCGTCGTTAGCGTATGGCTCGTGTGAACATATGCCCGGGGCGGCACCACCCACCCGGACAGCTCCAGGTCGACACTCTTCAAATGCTGGGAGCAGCACAAGAGATCCATGACAGAATCGATAGTCACCGGTGCAGAGATACAGACGTGTTCCAACTGGTGCCACGGGGCGCCCAGCAAGGAGCGGTCACCGAGCGGGGCTGCCCATGTGAGACGTCGCAGTCCAGAAGCGGCCTTCGCAAACCTCCATACCCATCTTGTTGAGCCATGACAAATGCATCAGGAAAACTCATATCTTCTTTGGCGTCTTGAACGATCTTACACTTGTCTGGGGCCGTCTTGACCTTAAATTGTCTTAGAGATAGTGCGATCGTCTGGGAAATGTCTGGGAACATCTGCTCAAAGACAAGCCAGACACAGCCAGACATGCACCAGATGATTCCTGCCCGAGGATGTCTTACAGGTTCTTGCAAAGATAAGATACGGGAGCCATTGTCATTGAAAAAATGCAGGCCGAAACTGAAGGGCATAGGGTATTCGCAAAATCCAACGACGTGCAGATGGTCATAGAAAAAAAAACGCGCGAGCGACTCCGACATGCAGCTAGCGCTACTACTCACAGAATCATGTCGGAGCCATCCAGAAAACGCCCTTGCTGGCGACTAAGCACCGCACGCACCAGGACTGCTTCAAGTCAACGATTATTAGCGCAAAACCTGCTTTCAGCATCAGGAATACGCACCTTCGTTATTGTGGGTATCGTCACCACATTTCATCATACCTGTGCCAGCCAACGAGGAATTGAGTCTGCCTCAGACTATCCTGTAAGTCCCCGTGCACTTGCTAGTTCGCGGTTCACTGCGAGACCGGAGCGCCATCTTTTGAGCGGTCTTCAGCGCGTCGAGCAGGTACCGGAGAGGTCAAATGTAGAAGTCCATGCACGACGTGACCGTCAAGCGAGCCGCAAATGACATTGACTGCCGAACGAGGCGGTGTAATCGAAAGAATGTGGCGTGAGTTTTTGGTGCTGTACAGTACCAAATCAACTCCGCTTACAGCAGGCGCGTCAATGAAAAATTCCCCAAGTCCCTCGAACATCGACAGATGTCGATGAACGGCTTTATCTACCTCAAAGACCACTAGACTCTCGACGACCGACCTTGGTGGATCTGCTGACTCCAATAGGCCTGCTAGCTATCCACAGGGCTCCGTTGCTTGCAGTGGGGGCAACGTCCCAGTAACTCCGAATTTGTCGACTACGCAGGCCGCATTCACCCTACCTTTGCGATCGTGGACAGGGTGAACTACTGGACGCGCAACTCTAACTTTGCTGTTTCAGGCGACGATTTTCATTCCCGGCGTCCGTCAAAAGCAAACGGACTGCAAAGCACACCGGCTTGCCGATTGCTTGTGTCCTCGAACGACGCAGGGACCGCGAAGGGACGGGAATCTTATCGTGGTACCGAGGACACGATGCTGCGCCACGATCACACACACGGTTGCCGGGGCATGCTCTGAGTGGCTGCCGTGTAATATGCGTAAGTATAAGAATCGTGTTTGTTCTCGTCATCCGGTGTGCTCACTCGGCACCCAGGTACCGAGGGAAATACGTGTTGTCGGGAAGAAGGTACCTCGCTCACTCACTCGTCGTATTCGTCTATTGACGTCAAGGTTTTAGGTGGTGTCTGTACCCGTGCATGGCTACAATACGGGCCCCGTGCCCACGTCCCATTCACGGTCGCTGTGTCCACACCCACCCATCGTTAGCGTGCTCACCGCCAGCTGGTTCACCTGTCAGCGACACCGTGCCAAACCGAGGCCCTGGTGCATTATTTACCTACGCACGGTGCACCATAGCCGCATGACGCACACCCCGAGTCGACGCAGGTAGATGGGCTGTGCAACATTGAGCACCAGTGGGCGAGAGCACTGAGCCGCGTGTATGCTCAGGACGTGTATGCATACAGGGGAGTCACTGTACCTAGTTGCCCAGCATCTGTAAAGTAGCTGTCTCCTGTACCGAATTGCGACCAATACCATATATTTGTTCCTCCCCTTCCCGCAAAGCCAGAGCCAATGAAACCCCGGAAATATGAGCAGAATCGTGTCTGTGCAACGTCTGACATGCGTCTGGTAAGTGTCGTATAAGACCAACATCGTATGGCCTTGGTCTGGAGCTCGTCTTGTAGACGTCTGATTGAAAAGTGGATCTGCAAGGACAGACGGCTTTGTCTTAGCGTCTTAGGTGTCTTAAACGTCTGACACGCTCTTATAAGACGCTTCCAGATAATTGTGTTGGATATCGCCTTGAAGGTTTCCTTAGATGACACAGCAAGGGCCAGAGGGAACACGATATAATCAGGTAGAGAACAGTACAACGAGCGCGCTGGCACGACACTGTGCGCTTTCCGATCTCCGATCCGGATTCCCACGGTCACCTTCACCACCCGATGCTCCAAATATCCCTACACACCCCCTGGAGCATCGCGTCCGACACACATGCAACCCTTGCCCCAAGCACCCCCTTGCTCACCAAATCCTCCGTGCCTCGCACCCCCTCACTCAGTCCATCCTTCCATCCTCTGCGATCCTGCAGGCAACCTGCGGACGACCCATGAGTCCAAGGCCATGCACAGCCCACCACGCGCATATCGCGCGTGACCAAGCCGGCAGGCGATCCGTTGTGCCGATCCTGCTCACCGCCCAACCCATCCGCTCCATTCCAATCCAGCACCCGGGGCACTGCCCAGACATCTCGTCGAGCCAATACGGCCGATCCGACGTCAATGGTCTGTCCGTCGCGGCCGAACCAACCCGCTCCGCGCTCCTGCGCCAATCCATTCCATCCGACGAGCGATACCACCAGGTACGCGCACCAGGTCATGCCGTGCCTCCATAGAGGGCTTTCCGTCGCCTCCGAGAGGGAATAGCAACCGTAGTCGCAGCCCGCATCAGTCCTGATGGCTGACGGCGAAATCCAGTGCTCCAGAGCGCGTTCAGAGCTGTTGACACTTGCCCCCGCGTACGGGCGGTCAGAGGTGTTTCAGTTAACGGCCCCAGCACGGCTCCCGTCCCCACCCAGAACTCCGATACTTCCCACTCTTCCCGCCGCTGTACGTCGGTGCAGCCAATCTCCTCTCCTCACCCCCTAAACGAAATTCCTCCAAACGAGTGCTGTCGCGATGTCGAAGGTCGATGGGTAATGGGGTTCGTCCAGTGGCTAGCGGTGCCGTCACAACCAGTGAGGTCTTACGAGTGCTCGTCGATCCGTACGAGGCTTTGAACGTTCAGGATCCCAGCCAGATCACCAGATCAGATAACAGATCAAGCAGATCGAGTAAGCAGCCAGAGTGCAGGATGCCCCCCTGCACCGGTGGACCTGATTATGTTGGATATCGCCTTGAAGGTTTCCTTAGATGACACAGCAAGGGCCAGAGGGAACACGATATAATCAGGTAGAGAACAGTACAACGAGCGCGCTGGCACGACACTGTGCGCTTTCCGATCTCCGATCCGGATTCCCACGGTCACCTTCACCACCCGATGCTCCAAATATCCCTACAAATTGGACTTTTGCTGATGTGCCCCCACTATCGTATTCGAACGTCTCGAGGTCGGATGCGAAGGTAGGAGAGATGCTAGAATGGATGGCATCACTAGACTGGATGTATGTGAGGTGCGAAGGTTTCCGTCCCAGTGAGTGGAGTATGTTGATGGAGGTGTGGTCAACGATGACGGACAGCGGAACCGATTGTGCCAGGGAGACCCATCGCGAAGTCCATTCAATGTCATCGCGTTGGTTGAGTAACCAGTCTCGGCGAGATATGTGTATGGTCGACCACAGGGTGGGCATTGAGAATGCAACATCTCTCCAAAAATGGCAGATATTGCAGAACACGAGAGGCGCGGACCTGGGGTGCGGGCTGTGGAATAGGGAGAAGTCGTCCGGGAGGCACAAGGAAAATATCTCCCCTAGTATCTCAACGGGCATGAGGTTTATCAGGCAGGCTTGTTGCCCAGCTAAATGAACCATCCCTTGTATAAGTTGGTTGAGCCTAGATCCCATATACCTGAGGGGTGGCGCTGCAGCTTCCGAATGGTTCATCGCGACTGAGGAGTACTTGAGAGAAAAAACGATAAGTGTTGGTGTCGTCGTATTAGAGTGAGTCGCATTCACCTGCTGTTGTCACACGCTAGCAATAATGAAGATATTTTCTGTGCAGTGGCTCCTGCAAGAAAAGCAAGACAAAGGTATGTAGGTTGAGGAGCAATGTCAGAATAAATATGAAGGGCAGTGCCGCGGAGCTTGCTATATTAGGTTCCGAGTCATTCATCCTCATAGCGCTCAGATAATATCTCGAAGTAAGCCTCGAGACTCGTTGCCTGAAAGATAGTCTGCCATTGAGAATGGTATATGTCCCGCATATCAAAAGCACATGCATATATCTGAAGGTTGTTTGTGGGTGAGTGCCTGTGAGCGCTGAACTACGGGTTGGCCGCCCTCAAGCTCAAGGCTTTAATTCACATCCGAGTCCTGGTTGCCTGGTTATCAAGTGAGGCGCGGGCATGATCAAGCAGAGGGTACGTACCAAGGCTACCCATGCCTCGGGGTTGAGTTTGACACCCTACTTCGGGATGTACTGAACTGACAGCTGGCCATCGTCCAGAAGCTGTTCAAGCCGCCACAAATCCTGGTTGTTGTGCCCTTCATCTGATCCGCGAATTCGTAATTCGACCATTTTAAACGGCCCAGACGGAGCATAGAAGCGTGATTGCACCATGTCCGCGAGAACACCGTCGGTCGACTCAATGCCACATTCAAGTGACAAGGAAGTGAGGCGGTCGAACGTGACTGCGTCCGCAACGTTCCTGTCATCATGCGTCAAGAGGCACCACAGCCTGTCGGTGACTACCAATTGCGGGAGTACGGAACCCTCGGCGTATGGGTTGACGATTTTCAGTGTACACAGTGAGTGCCTGATCAATTGAAGACATTGGACTAGTTCGGCCTCCGTAGCAGACGGCAATGAGAGAGTGAGATGCGTGAGCGGGGGTCGTGAGCGCGCGAAAAGTGAGAACAATGCCGGCATGGGCATGATGGGCACCATCGCCGTCTGGTGCGGTAATGCGCATTTGATCTTGAGAGTGCGAAGGGCGGGCAGCGTCAAGGCATCCAGCAGGTAAATGAACGAAGGCGTATCGGCATCGACGGTGAGTACTAGCGACGTCAGCGCATGTCCCGTGAATGCACGGAATGACCACGATGGCACCGACCGCGCCGACAGCTCTAGCTGAACACTCTGCAAGTTCTGGGAGCAGGAAAAGAAATCCGTGACGAATGCGGTGGTCACCGGGGCAGCGATACACACATGCTCTAGCTGGCTCCACGGGGCATCTAGAATCCAATCATCCCGTTCGTGCCGCCGCAGTCCAGCTGCGGCTCCGGCTAGGTTCCATACCGATATCGAGGCGCCAGGACTGAGGTTCTGTGCATGATATTGCAGAGTCTCGACACCAGAGGCAGCCGAGGCAGAGATCGCTCGAGCGAAATCGAAATCGAAATCGAAGGGCAAGAGGAGCGCAAGGTACGAGGCATTGCGGCGCAACCAGGGAAGCAGAGGGGGAAGACTGTCCACGATGACGGATTTCACGTCCCAAACAGAACGGTGCCAGCCCGAACTAAAAGCGTCGCCGGACGGGTCCTCGACGGGGAGCTGGGTCAACTGGACGCAGGACCATAAAGCTGGTAGCGATAATGCAACATCTCTCCAAAGATGGCAGACATCACAGAGGACTAGCGGTGCATGCCTAAGGGGAGGCGTAATGGAATGATAGTCGCATTGACCCCACTGGCACCAGTGAAAGATTTCTCCTAGTATCTCAATCGGAAGGGTGCTTATCGGACAAGCTTGGGATCCAGCGGTATGGATATCGATGATCTCGTCTGAGGCCGAGGTTTGACCATGCCCAGGACCGGTGTACTGAGCCGGTACATGGCCAAAGCCTCTGGGCGCTACTGTCAGCCCGTCCATCTTAGATATGTGTGAAAACTAGGTGCAAAACAAAGGAAGTGGATGGTGATTAGTCTGGTCAAATAATTGAGCTAAATCGCACTCACCCAATCTGATGGTATGGCGAGACTACTGTCTTGGGGAGAAGAAAGGTAGAAGAGGCGAACGTCAGAATAAATACTTTCCCGTCGAACCTATGGCAGTGTTGCACAAGCAAAAAGGACCGCCTGGTCCAAACCTAATTACTAACCGAGCGCTAGACGCCCATGCCCAGTTTCAGTTGCAAATCGCGGAGCAAGCAGAGAAGCACGCTCGAATGGGAAAACATCATTTATCAAACCTGAAGTGTACAGTATGTTTCATTCTCTTGGAACATAAGAATCCAAATATCATCGTCGGTAAGCGGCAAAGGAGAAAGGGCATTGCATGTGTATCGATCGGTCCGTGCAGCATCCACCCGTCTCTAAGCCGATTTTGCACAATCTAGTCGTCTTGCTAGCGGGGTTAGCCTGGAAGGCTGCTGGAAGTAGAACGGCACGTACTTACCTCATGCGGCTACGCCTGCGGCCTGCAGTGCACGCGTCCCAAAGTACCGCACGTCCGCGTCAGAGTCGTTCTTTTGCTGCTCGAGCACGGGCACGATCCGCGTCTGGATAAGCTCGCGGCCCTCGGGGTCACTCCCAAACGTCGCCGCCAGGACTTCGAGGGATTTCGCAACGTTGAAGCGTATGTTCGGGATCGGGTCTGCTGCGAGATGCAGGAGGGGATCGATGATCTCGCTGCGGATGATCTCGACATTAAGCGATGGTGCGATGGTCTGTTATCGGATCATTTGTTAGTAAATCATATGTGCCTGATTTGGGGGAACGGTCGACACATACAGTGATAGCCTGCACTGTTGTCATCCTGTACAGGTAGTTGGGGTGCTGGCCCATCCCCATGACCTTCGGCACTATCGCGACCTTGGCCCAGTCCTGGCCGAAGACCTCCGTCAATTTCTTCAAGTTCACGGTGGCGGCTTCCCGGATGCTGAAGACGGTGTCGCCGAGCCACGACATGCAGAGGTTGCCAAGTTGCTCGTCGAAGAATGGCTTTCCGAGCTGGTTGGCGAGCAGGGGGATGTACTCGATGATAGCCTGCCGCACGCGCCACGATTTATCCTCCGCAAGCTCGACAATGGCAGGAAGAAGGCTTTCGGCGAGGTGCTCAATTCCAATGACTACGAACAAACAGCTTAGAAAGGATAGATATACTGGCAGTTGCAAGATACGCACCTTCGTTGACGGTCTCAAGTTTGCTGATTATGTTCAGCCGTACCTCGGGGAATTCATCTTTCAGAAGGTGCAAGAACAGGGGAAGGAGATGCTCGATGGTGGACTCTTTTCCGAGAAGCGGGGCCAGGCCGCTGATCTGGTTGGCAAGAGCCGCACGAACATGCTGGGAGGTGTCTTGCGACAGATCGCGTACACATGGCACGATACGGGCGAGAATAACCTCCTTGTCGAGCATTTTCGCAAAGCCTTCACAACCAAGCCCGTTTAGGGAACCCATATGACAAAAAAAGAGACAACAAGCGTACCTGGGATTTGACCAGACGCAGCCGTCCGCACTTCCGCCTCATTATCTTTGAGCAGTTGCACGTACTGACCGATTAGCTCCTCCCTCACGAGTTCTAAGCCAACGGCCTCCGCGAGCTGGGAATACGACATTTAGCTCAATTAAGTGAGACCTCATAGGCGCAACACTTACCTCGTTGAAATGATTAGCCGCCATATACCTTACCCTCCAGCTCTTATCCCCGATGCTATGCCGAATCTGCTTGAGCAACTGGTCTTTCACCTCAGCGGGTGACAGCTGTTTTGCGATCACAATGAGGTCCTCCACAGTCAACAGGCGCACGGAGTCCTGATCATCGGACTGTAGCCTGCGGTATATTGGCAGACCGTCTGAGAGAATGTGTTGCTTGGAAAGATTCTTAAGGAGGGGCTGCAATGCCGGACAAGAAGGTGTTAGCGTCGGGTCACGTAAGAGAGCAAAACGCCACACGCACGCCCAACCATTTTGCCGCCGCCCGTCGAACCATTGGCGTGTCGTCAGATCCAAGCGCCGCGAATCCCTTCCGCAGCTCGTCTTGGATAGCGGGTGAGACCTTGGGGTAGGCGGGAGGGTATAGTGCTGCAGACGAGGTGCGCGAGGTGAACCATTCGCCTTGAGATAGGCGCTTCAACAGCGGTATGTAGAACTCCTCGATTTGAGCTTGCGAGAGGACGCCAGCAATCTTGGCAATAGATTCTGCGGCCTGTCACGCGCGGTCAATTATTGAGAACAAATGTCGCGACTCGTGCGCAGTGGCAAAGACCGCAGGAGTAGATATCATCGCCCAAAGCGTACCTTGTCTCTGACCAACGTCTCCTCAACTGCACAAAGGTTCTCCAAGGCCCCCAACAGGACATGCGCATATTGGGCACCGCCAATATATTCATGGAAGTCTCGGCCAAGCTCCTCCGCCAACGCGAGCAGAACTTCGTCTTCATCGTCTACAGAGTCTTGGAGGAACGGAATGAGTTCGTCGCGCGCGCGATCGGGGCCAAGGGCGAGCGCAATAGTGGGTATGCTGTGAATCGCGTTCAGGCGTAATTGAACGTCCTCCGACCGAAGCTCATCCATGAGGATGGCAATCGGTGCGATCTAGACAGCGGCAGTCGTCGGATATTAATGGACCTAATCAGCTGTGAGCCTGAGCGAACGCGCTGACCTCGTCGTTTGGAATTCCTGGATCCATCGTGTGCTGCTGATACGAGAGAGCTCAGGTCAGAAAGCAAGACTGAATCGGCGGGCGTTGACGAGCACGAACAGATCTTTTCGAGGTACTTTAAAGGACTTTCGGAGCCAGATGGAAGTAGTAAAGCAGGAGTATGATGAGGACTTTGAGGCGGGAATGAACTTTGAAGAGAGCGTTGAATACAAGATCTAAAGTCGACAGCTGGTCGACAGTCCGTCGAATTCGAAACTGATGACTTTGTTTGGCAATTCTCTCGCCACATCGCAAGTCTTGCTCTCTCCTGGCCACGACGACGACGGCGACGTTCTCTGCACAGCTGCTCTTTATTTTATTTCATTGTACCTCTGAAACTATCGCTGGTATGCCTTATCAATGAACGATCTTGCTTAAGCGCCTGCTACTACTGACGTTATTCGAGCTGAAAGCCAGGAAAGTCAACGGCATCTCCATAACCTGCTTGCCTTTCCTACTTGCCTTTCGAAATTCTACGTGCGTTTCTAAGATAGACCTCATCCATAAACAGTTGCATCACGTGACCTGACCCTAATCGCCTATAACACTTTCGTTTGGCGGAAATAAAAAAATCTGTCGCAGGGCTGGGACCGATATTACATTCCCCGTCGAGCCCTGCGAGCGAATTTTGCGAAAATTACTTAGCGAGTAAGTTATAAGAGAATTAGGGTTAGAAATCGGTCAGCCACCGCCCGCCAAAAAGGTCACGTGATGCAACTGTGTATGGATGAGGCCTATCTTATCAGTGTGAGTGCTTTCATTCCGCCCTGTAATGCACTGAACCGAGCTGGCAGCGAACCAGAACGAACCGACTAGGCACCTGAGCATTGATTTTGAACCACGTGACGGGCGCGACTGTGCCGAGTTGTTTTGAAAAGCGCGGGGACCAATGGGAAGCCGCGACTTGAACCTCCGCCGGGCGCGTCGTATAAGAGTTGCCGTCCGCTGCCGTTCACCGCTTTCTTTTCAACCGCCATCTACTCCCCCCGCGTCCTCTTCATTTTTCTCCGTTTCAGCGCAAGTCGCCTCCGTTCTTTATTTAATATCGCCCCACGCTCCTTCGTTCAAGTCACACAGCAATGCCGTCCGCAACACGCACCCTACTCATCGCAGTTCACGCCGTCGCCTTTTCCGCCCTCGTCGTCTCGCCATTCGCGACCACAAGCGCCCTCGCGTCCCCCGCCGGACTCCCGATGCCTATCAGGGTCACCGCGCGCGCCGTTCTTACCCGCGAGGCAAACGACTCTTCTCGTAAAAGCATGAGGATCAAGCACGCTGTCTCGCACAACCACACCGCGCCTGTTCGGATCCCTTCGCACCCCCGGAACGTCGCTGTCGCTGCTGCAAGGCCCACAACTGCCACGGCCAAGCACCGTCGTAACTCTCAGGGTAACTCTCAGGTCCAGAGCAACGTCAACGCTTTCAACGACTACTACACCAAGGCGAGGACGCACTCGAGCAACCTAAGTAAGTACCCTCGGTACATCACCCGTCCGTGGAGCTCATTCTTGTACCCCACAGAAAACTTGGCGTCCCAGTCTGCCAATGTCGGAGGCGACGATAAAGACTTCCAGCAGAAGGCCGCCACCGAGATGACTGGCTTCCAGACGAACTTCTTGGGCTTCCAAAACCTGCTCGGCACCGTCAGCAGCGGAGACAAGGGCCTCGCGAACTACGACCGCAGCGACTTGCTAGAGACGCAGATCAAAGGACTAATCAATGCCAACAAAGACGTTCTCAGCGCGACGACCGCCCTTGTATACAACATTCCTGTCCTCGGCCCCATCCTCGGTCCGAGTAAGTCCAGGTCGTCTTGATGTGTTACATTTTCTCTCGCTGATCAGCCGCGCCAACAGTTGTATACGAGATCAAGTGCATCGTGGACGACTTGCTCGACATCACGGAGGACGTCACCGACGGCCTACTCAACGCGCTCACCCCCCTCCTCCAGCCGCTCCTCGGCCAGGCCGACCTGGTGGGCTGCGGAACAGGCCTCGACGTTTTCGGTGTCTGCCTCTAAATGACGCTTGTGCGGGCTCTGCTTGTAGATGCGCCCTGTAAATGATTGTGTTACTGTACACGGACACGGACACGGCTACCTATGGCACATGTACCACCACCGGACTACTGTTTTGTGCAGGCCGCATTACTTATTACAAGGTGTATCAATACTATGGACTTGTTTTGTATCTTTTATTGTCCTCCGTTCTCTATGAATGACGCACACGCTATCGGTTCATTTGGTGCGAGAGAGTTCAGAAAACAGCACCTAGGACCTGAGATCGGCGACTGCGCGCAAGCTGTGAGCCTGTCGAGGCTTTGTCGCAGCCATTGTCCTTCACGCATCCACACGTCGGAAGGAAACAGATGTGTGTATTGCAGCGAAAGAGATAAGATTAAGCTGAATAGGCGAAACGGCGGTAAGTACAGAATATTCGGCGCTAGGCGACATGCACAAGTCACGCACGTCAAATGATATAGCTTGGAGATGCGATAAGTATGTGAACGTGAACGGTCGAAAATGATACAGAAAGCGTAGTGCGCGAGTTCCACGGTCCAACGAAAACAAGTGTAGACAGCAGCGTAAAGCCCCTCTCATTCCTCCTGGACCCACTCCTCTGCGATAGGCCCTATCTTGGGCAGTTGGTACCGCGCGAGACCGTTCTTGTTCGCATCTCGATGTGCGTGGAAGCTGATGCAGGGTAGTGGCATTAGCATCTGCGGGAAAAGAGAGGACGGAAAGACGTACGCCATGTACCATGCGGGGAGGAAGACAAGGATGGTGAATAGTGTGCGTATCCACTGCGGGAAGCTCAGTAATGACACTAATATTCGTATGACGACGATGGGCGTTGTGAGCAGGGCAGACTGGTAGGCTGGCCGTGCATAAGTCAGTGACAATACATACAACTGAAGGAAAAAAACGGACCGTGAAACCTGACGAAATCATTTTTCGTCTCGATTATCAAAACCGCAAGTGCTATACTAATATATCAGTCCTGCCCAGTGCTAATTGTCCGTACCTACTCACCAGTGACTGGTCCCAGCACATACGCCCACGCTGCCAACATATCTACCCGCATCCCGTATCGTGTTTCCCACTGATTTATCTGCCCCTCTGCTTCCTCGGCGGCTCCCAGGCCCCCATACTGCGACGTATCGAATGTGGGTATCCCCCCGGACTGGTATGACGTGTCTATGGCCTGCGCGGACGGTGCGGATACAGGGAACCACGGCCGGATTTTCGAAGGCGCCTTGGTGCTCGTGGACGCGTACGCGGGGTCGTCTGGGGGAGGTGTCTGTTTGCAAGTGCCCACGGTCATTGCACATCCGGTGTCTCGTCAAGCAGGGTGCTCACATAGGGGGCAAACGTGTTGGCGAAATGCGACGAGCTCATTGCGAAATCCTGTAGATGGCCGTCGGTGCTGAGTGTTTCCTGCGCTGCGCAGCGAGAGTGCCAGGCTATGAGCCAATATGTGTTAGACTGTGAAAGAGCGACCAGGGCGGTTGTGGCGCGAACCGGGAATTGCCGGCGCGTCGACCGTGGCCCGATTCCGAAACCAACAGCTTCAAGCAAGGGCCTCCTACTCGGCGTCAAGGTAAACAAAACTACTGCTGCTCCACTGACCATGGTGAGTCTTTCTGTCCGTATGCTGCTGGATGCGTCCTGGATGGAATCGTGCGGTCGAACGGAGGAATTTGGGCGAGGGACGGGGTGGATGGCATAGGCACGGTTTGGATGGACCATCTTTGCTGATGCACACTTTTTACCCGTCTTGCAGGCCGACAGCTCCGCCCCCATTACGCTGCGCACGCGCAAATTCATCACGAACCGTCTCCTCGCCCGCCGCCAATTCGTCCTCGATGTCCTCCACCCATCCCGCGCGAACGTCTCCAAGACGGAGCTCTCGGAGAAGCTTGCGGCGATCTACAAGGCGGACAAGGCGCGCGTAGTCACCTTTGGCTTCCGGACACATTTTGGTGGTGGACGGAGCACGGGTTTCGCATTGATCTACGATGATGAGGCGTCGCAGAGGAAGTTCGAGCCCAAATACCGCCTGGTTCGGGTGAGTCGGTCGGTCTTGCTTCGTGTGATCTTGCATTGAACTCGGATCCTGTAGTCCGGTCTCGAGAAAAAAGTCGACAAGCCATCCCGCAAGCTACGGAAGGAGCGCAAGAACCGTGGCAAGAAGGTCGGTTACCCCGCTCGTCTGCTTACGGCCGTTTTTCTGACATTGCCTCGTATGACAGCTCCGGGGCACGAAAAAGGTCAAGGCAAACGAAGCACCCAAGAAGAAGTAGGGGTTGGACTCGTTGTCGGATTTTCTTTGGTCTCTTGGATTCGCTATCCTGCCATACAGAAAAAATCATCTGCGGAGCTGTATCTATGGCTTATGCCTTCCTTTCCCCTCCTACCCCATGAATATCATGCGTATGCAGAGTCCCATCCAGCTCCGACACTGTAAGCGCCGCCCGCCATGGCCCTTGTTTCTCGATGCACTGGTATTATGAGGATGCCGCAAGGTACATAGGGTATATTGTGGTTTTACGATATTGGAGGCGACGAGACAACCAGAAGAAAACAACACACTCGTCTGCAAGAGCGATCAGAACCCAGATTTCTTGTGGATGATATCCGGATCTTCTTGGTACTCCTCTGCAGAGACCCACATCTATCAGAGAAAACGTCAGGACGGTGAGCTACGGCGGTAAAATAGGTATGCAAACCTTCTTGAACGTGTTAAGACCTGCAAGAATCGAACCGCCGATCCAAGTGGAATATTTGCGCTCAGGCGGCGCGTATATCTTGATTTTGACATCCTTCAATGCCAATTTCTTGGTCTCGTTGAGTAGGCGATCACCGAAACCTAGCAGATAAGATGTCAGTGCTAGTCATTCATGGCCCTTGACGATAAACGTACCGCGACATAATGTACTGCCTCCACTGAGAACAATATTCGAGAATAGACTTTTCCGGAGATCGAGGTCGACACGGTTGATCGAGTCCACAACTACCTGGTGCACGCCAGCATATTCCTGCCCGATTATTTCAGGGTTGAACAGGATCTCGGGTGCACGGAACCGCTCGGCACCAAGCTAGCAGAGGTGTCAGCGCATCATTTGTGGTCGGTCGCGAACAAATCACCTGTACGACATTTCCGTCCGGCAGTCTGAACTCTTCTGTCCGACCCATTGTATCCTTTTCCTCTTTTTGCGGGTTCAAAGCGATGTAGCAGCATTTCTCCTTGATGGTCCGGACGACCTCTCGTTCTGCTGTCGTGTGTAAGTGGTGCCCAGATTTGCGAAGGAGTAGTTGCAGATGATCCGTCACGTCCCTGCAGGACGCGTATTAGGAGCGAACGGGTATGCAGTAACTAAGATATCGTACCTCCCTGCAACATCGACCCGGCGGATTGCGTGAGGCATTGAGAATCCTTCGAACACCGGAACTGCATGTGTGACACCGTCGCCCGAGTCAAGCACAATTCCTGTTGTCCGTCCTGACGAATATCTAGCGCAAATCATGAGCAGCGGTTATTTATCTACGGTGCAAATAGGCTTACAGTGATAATACTGCCTGCACGGAGGTGAAGAGTGCTGGGACATTGAACGTATCGAAAAATATTTGAGCCGCAACGTCCCGATTACTTCGAGGATTCAGTGGCGCCTCAGTCAGTAATACAGGATGCTACACCGATTCATCGTCATTAGTCAAATATCACTAGAGAATATACGAGCACACCAACGCACCTCTTCACTCAATGTGCCGAGCTCCTCAGCATAAATCCAGCTCCATATACGCTCCATGTCGTCCCAGTCTGTGACGATACCGTGTTCCATGGGATATTTGATCTTGAGCAAGCCTCTGAACTCTTGCGCTTTCCGGCCGATGAACACATCGCCCTCCAGCGCGCCAGCCATGACGCGTATATGTTTTGGTCGACCAACGCTATCCGTCACTGTCAGCGCGCATGGACGCGTTTCCGGTGGATAGGCAGACGTACAAAGACGGGAAGAAACATTTCGGATGGTCCTGTCCTGCAAATCCAGCCTTGATAGTGCCCGAGCCCTGATAAACGGTCCCCGGCGGTCAGATTCACAAGTTTAGGTTCATGCGTAATAAGCGAGCAAGAGTAGACAGACATTGTCGATAACAACCGGCTGGTTCGTGAGGACATCGTCAAATTCGGCAGACATGCTGGCCCGTGTTGGCTATAGTTCTCGACCAGAAGTCTGCAGAAAAGCTGAAAGTGTGGACGGTCCAAAGAGAAATACGCAAGAAAACGCAGGACGGGACGGTGGCGGACTGCAAGTCTTGATTTGACGCGTCGCGCAGCACTTCAACGTCCCGCCTCTATCCTCCGCCCACCACCACCGCTGCTTTGCTCTGGTCAGCGCCGCCATCGCTGCTAGTCAATCTATCGCATGGCGTCTCGATACGGGCTCTGGACGCTCACGGTGCTCTTCTGGCTATCTGCATACGTTGTAAGCTTCCAATAGGGCGCCCGTTGTCCAAACCGACCTCGCTCATGGCTCTCTACTACAGCTGTCTGTAAACGGTATCTTGAATAAATGGGAGGCAACCAATTTCTGCAAATGTGCGTGTTACTTCGCCCGCTGAGTGGTCCTTGGACTGACCCTATGGGCATCTCAGGCATATGCTTCCAATCGAATTATTCTATCCTGCATCTGGAAATCCCAGACAATCCCTCTAAACCGTGTCTATCGTGTACAAAGCAGTGGTGCCTAAACCAGAACCTGCTTATCTGCGCGGGCGCGTCCCTAGGTGACACTGACCCCGACACGGCAACTGGGAAAGAGGGCGATGTGGAGGCGCGGTGCTTCCGTAAGTACTGCCGTACCACTGTCCTGCAGGATCCATCGAGGTGGAAACTCACAACACCCTTAACCTCTAGAACGGGATTCGCCCCGAGACCAACTTGTGGTCACCCTCTTTCTGTTGACAGTGTTTGGCTTGTTGCTGGGGGCAGGCATAAAGCATCGGATGGTGAAAGCCGGACTCCCGTTGGACGCCAGTCTTCTGCCGTGGAATACAGGGCACAAATGGTGGAAGGCTAGTTGCGGTTCATAGCAAATCATTAGAGTTTTGTTTGTATTGACTGTTCTTCTAGGCTTTGCTACCCGGCAGGGATCCTGAGAGCTTTGGACTTAGCGATCAGCGTCGAGGTCGTTCATATGAGGGCGCCAGAGGACAGGGAGAGTATGTCGCCGTTTCTGGTTCTCCAGTACCATAGGGAGCCGGCCCGTGTGTACGCTGTATATTTATTTTTTCTTGGGACTGGCCCGATGTGCACAACGGTGTCTACATATAAAGATTGAAGAGAAAGCTATTGGGAGAAATAGCCTGAACAAATTGTCAATAAATCTGCTTAGAATTCGTTTGAATTCGTTTGACCATACTCATATGCTATAGACGATCATGTCATAATACCTTCAGGGACCATGCATATGCGTGGCACTGGAAGTTATAGTTGTCTAGATTCCTACGCAGCACCTCCATGGGCTCCCTCTGTTCGAAATCCAATACACTTTCAGGTGGGCACACCGTCCTAGGCAGCTCATCTACGGCTGCTGGGGGACAAGGACAGCAAATTGGCGGCCATTCTGATCGCCCAGACCCGCGCGTTGCAGCTGCAGAAGCTGCTGAGCGAAGACTACAGGCGGTACGATAGACCCCTTTCTTCCCTTCAACACACTCCTGATTGCTTAACTGGACCCTCTATCTCTTCCGCCGCAGGCACAATCACGGGGAACCTCTGCGTCAAACCCAAACCGGGGGCAACTCGCTGCGAAAGTCGAGAAGGCTAAAACCGCGAAGCCAGGCCCCCCAGAAGAAAGAGAAGAGCGGCTCGTGGTATGTGCATGCCCATCGAATACCTTAGTATGCGTTTCACCTAACCACGCATGGCCTGGTTCGCAGTGGGATTGATCGTAGATATGTGAAGCGGGGCGGTACAGTCGGGAAGGTCTTCTGTCTCATGGGATGCCTTTGGCACGCTACATACTTTTTGGGCGCGGGACCCTCTGATCGGTCGTGAGTGACCAGGATAGCACTCTTTGGTTGGATATTTGCTCATGCCTTCTATCCACAGGCTGCAGGCCTCGTTGTGGGCACGTTAACGCGGTATTTGTGGTGCAACACGCTTAAATATTCCGATGGAGATGGAGGAGCTCAGGGCGCCCTTGCACTTATCAGCGGCGACCCACGAGGGCTTGCGCTGGGCTTTCTAACTGCCAGACGGTGGTACGTCGGTGTTCAAAAGTCAGCCTCGCAATGTGCGTGCGTGCACGTCGCCTGACCCGTAAGATCGCGGCGGAGACCTTTTGTGATTTGAGCATATGAACGCTTCTCCTCCACCTGTCTCGCAGCGTGTTTTAGCTACCGTACTAGTGTGCATCGTGTAGGCAGAGTATTTTCAGTCGAGAATTTATTTCTATCTTGCACAAAATCCTGTATATTTTGCTGAGGCACACGTGGGAGCCGGATTTGCCAGCGAACATCCGAGTGCGCCGGATAGGAACGCGAAAACACATTTTGTCTCCGTCTTTCCACCATCAGATCGTCAACAAACTGACATATCTCAGGCAGGAAATCCTGTAGGGATCAACTTGTGTATACCACATGCATGGGCCCCAATGAATGGGAAAAGGTTCTGTGGAAAAAACAGGACTTCCCCGACAACTACATACCTCGGGACTCTTTTCTTTCTGCCTTGAAGAAGAACCGTAAGCAGATGACTCCGAAAGTATCATATAGCAATTGCAACAAGATACTGACCAGTCGTGTCTAGCCAATTTTAAACCATATACATACGGTCAACTGGTCATTGCCTCGTGTGCGATAACGCAACACCTGGCGACAATTTATATCTTCCTGGCCGTCTTCCTGCGGCTCAAGGCGCGTACTTTGGACCCCCGAATACTGGTCTGGATATCCATAGGATGCTTCGTCGTCGGATATACTGCCTGGGAACTCCTTGACCGTTCACCCGGGGACCGACGAGCCAACCGTATGTCGCCTCCCCGTTGACCCGCAATGCTATGCAATGATATTCATGCCTCATGCGCACGGCTACACAGGTGCCAAGACGTTGAAGTCATCAATACTTGTGTTCCTCGCGTTGATGTCTTTGTCCCCTGTGCTGAAGACTTTAACGGCTGCAACGTCTTCAGATTCCATATGGGCTCTCTCAGCTTGCCTGTTTGTCCTCAATGCTTTGCTAGCAGACTACAATACCGTGCAGCTGAACGGCAAGATACGCGAGCGGTGCATACATATCCTTTCTACGCTCTCTGTCGTTGCTCAATAAAACTTCTTACCCTAGGCTGACGTCGGTTCTCTCCATAAATGCTGCTATATCGTCCTCGGTGGTGCTTGCTTCACGGCTCCGTGACGACCTCGCCGTCTTCGCGCTCATTCTATTTGCGGTGCAGACTTTCACGCTGTTCCCTATGCTCCGACATCGTCTACAGGTACGTACACCTCCCGTTTCTCTGATACTGTCATCTCATTGCTTCTTTTCTCACCAGGCAACGCCGACGGTGCTCCAGGCTATCTTGACCGTGTTTCTTTCTACCCTATCTGTTCTCCTCACGGCGCCGCTGTCAAGAACCGCCAGCCATCTACATGCCGCCTCTCTGTCTACGGTCACATTTATCGCGCCAGCTGTTCTCGTATGGGCTCAGAAGCATAAAAAGTGCGTAGCCGTGTCGATAATCCATATCTTCAGTGCTCATGCCTCTTCCACGGTCCACAGTGAGATCAGAGGGCCATGGGACGTTGCCACCCCAAAGGTCAATTGAGTGATAGCTATGCACTACCCAGCGTCAAGTCAGCGGCCATGATAGATCGTGAAGCTTGTTTCCTAGCCGTATAGCCGGACGCTACCACGGACTTACGATGGCGAGTGCCTCACCTTCTATTGCGTAAAAATCTAGCTGACACTACATTCAGGACCAGGGAGCTGGTCAAATTGGAGACTCCGAGCTGTAATGAAGTCGACGTGGAAGGCCGCTACCTCCGTAGATGAGTCGCTGTTCTATCCGCACATCTCTTCGTCTTTCTTGACGGTCGAATGATATTCTGTCCTTCTGCGGAACATCGATATCGACGACAGTGTGGGTATGCGACTGCCTCCTGTATTCTGCTTCTTTGCCTCCCCGACTTCATAGAAGGTCGTGGCCAAGGTCGCGGAGATAATCGTGCTCGGCAAAGTCGCCGACCACGCTGGACGCTGTGGCCGCGCGCAGTGCACCTGGTCTGTGCGCTGTCCGTGGAAATGACTGCGATCTCCGCGATCAAGCAACACGCCTTTCATTTGGATAAGATTTGCCTTCCAGGCATTTTGAGTACATCGTATGCACGCTGGTGATTGGATCATTCTACATCTCCTGAGACCGCCGCGGTGCTGGATGTATCATCGACACTTGCCTTTCAGAGAAGTGCCTTCTTGTCTGCTGGGGGTTCTCAACACCTTTGACAAATGCCGTGGCGATTGTCTGGCTTAACATGTAAGTAAGTTTAAAATCTTGTCTTCCAGTGTCTTCGAGTGCTGTCTTATCGATGAATCAGAGCAACTTCTCCTGTATGAATGTCTGGAAGATCATGTTCGCTGGCATTTGCTTCCCCGCAGATATGACACACAGCCGTAATGGTAGGGTCGCTATAAAATAATCCGATCAACCAAGGAGATCATGGGTGAGTCCTGTAACTTTGTAGATATCTCGAGGCTCGGGCTGATGTCTGCGTATCTACAGCTTAGGATGGCAGGGGAAGAGGATGGTCAATCCTGCACCTGATGATGTCCGTGATATCGAATATATCCCACCCTGCTCTGTCGGGAAGAATCATCCGTGTGAATCAGTTCATTTCGTGCATACTATTATCCGCCAGCGCCTACGAACGTGGGGGGGCATTATTCGAGGTCGGACTACACGTCTATTCCGTGTGTTCTGGGTATCTGCTCGCCTCCTCAACAGCAGACCCTGTGGTTGGCAAAGGGCTGCCCGCTGGAACCACCGCTGTTCGGTCATGCGAATTACTGAGCGCCGCACGAAGGACCTCAACATCACGGAATTTTTGTGGGCTCACTATCAGTCGGCCGAGTATGGTGAGGTTTATTAAAAAACGGAGTACACCGAAGACCACAGCCTGCCAGCCTGTGGCAGGTGACTAAAGTGATTCCCTTTGTTTCTCGATGGGTCAATTAATGGCCACGGGCGCTCTGCCGATGGCCGCGATGATATCTCCCCCGGTCGCGACATCATCCCCGCCCCCGACGACACCGCGATCATGGTACTGGTGCTTAGGCGCTCTCAAGAAAGGGTTTTTGAAGGTTGGGATTATATTACAGTAGCAATAGCGGGACAAAGTATATAACAAATCTTGGTAGGTATAAGTAACGTTTTGTGTGTCTACAATGTCAGTAAAGTGATAGCGTTGTGAGAGCAGCATAATGTTGGTAGTACAGGCCTTCCCCTCCAAAGACACCTCCAAATATGGTCTAATTAACAATTTCCACCGTCACGTTTGCATGTCGTCTCCGGTATCGTCTTGCAGCCGAGGCCGCTTCGTTCCTGCGTGGACGCCGACGCCCATCCCGATACCCCGCGCCTCCAGGACCTCCATAGCCGCGCGCGAGGCCCCGTCAGATGATTTTTTCGTGCGGGCTCGTGTTCTTCGTAGGGCGCCGAACGCTTGCGCCTTTATGACGGCGAGCGTGCCAGATATAGGGGGCGTGCCGGGGGAGGGCGATCGTGAAGTGGGTGATGCGGCGGTCGGAGCGGCGACCGTAGAAGTACTGCCGCCGCGCTTCGAGCGCAGCCGAGGCTGTGCGTAGGAGGACTCCCCTTCGCTACTTCCAGCCCGGTCATTATGGGAGTGGTGATCGTTGTTCGGAAAATGCGGTATTGCGGGGAGGAGGGGGCGCTCTGGGCCGGAGTTTGTCCGCCGTGCGCCGAGCCGATAGCGAAGGCTGTCGCTACCGGAGCCGGGCATAGAGATGTCGGCTGTGCCGCCGTGCAGAGTCACCTCCGCAGCGTGTGCATTGGATTGGCGGCGGTAGTCATAGTCTGAGCGGTCCTGAACGGAGCCCTCGGGAAATGAAAATTGAAAGGGGGACGTCAAAGCCGCCGACGTGGAAGAGGATGGTGGGGTAGAGGTAGACGGAGACATGGATCGACTGGTGGGAAATACGTAGGGTGCCGTCTCGAGATTGTTCATCTGCGCCTTTTGGTCCTCGACGGGAAATCGATTGACATAATTCATGTCGGGCGACGTGAGGGTGGGCGACTCCACGAAATTGGGTGAATGGGTAGAGGTACTGCTCCCGGGAGCGCCAGATTCGTTGCCGGACGAGGCGGTCTGCACAATCGTCTGGGGCCAAGGCCCGTCACGGCTGGATCCCTGCATTCCGTATGGATATGGACCATATTTCTGACTCCGATGGCCACCCAAATGCGCAGACGCTTCGCCGGACATCTGCTCGGCGTCGCCACCAGCGTACCCAACCGACGAGGAGTGGCTCGAGTAGCCATGGCTGGACCCGGTCGCATAAGGGCCGGCCAGGGACGAGTCGTCGGGGCGGTATATGCCATCGCCGTTATAAGGAGTCGAATGCGATGGGCCTAAATGTGGGTTTAAGGAGTTGGTTTGGGAGTGATGGGATGGAGAGAAGGACGACGGCAGGGGAGGTAGATCGTCGGACTCTGGTCCATGACCTGATTTTCTTGCCTGCCACATCGCCCTCCAAAATTTTTCGCGCTCCCGGAAGTCGTGCTTGAGGCGCGCATTCTCCTGCTTGAGCTCTGAGGACTCGGTACGCGCCTCCCGGCATGAATCCTGGAGCTGTAATACGACAGACTCGAGGCTGGTGACTATAAAATGGGGGTTCGGTATGAGCTGCTGAGAGCGTATTCGACCTTCGTCGAGAACATGACCGAACCTGTTTCCTCGAGAGTCGCGATATAGTTCGCTCGCCGGGCCCTGAAAGCAGCCTGGGCGTCGGCGTTCTTCTTCTTCCTGAGAGCGACGTCGGACATACGCGTGCTGTTGCTGGTAGACTCCTCTGCGCCGTTCGATTGAGAAATATGGTCGGGTGGCGAGAGCGAAGGATCAATTTTGTTGGGCATAAGACAAGGGGGAAGGAATATTGGGTGGGAGCAGACCTAAGGGGTTCGAAAGGTTTAAAATGGCAGGGCAAAAAAGAATTCGATGTCAGGGCACGAGGGAAATTGGTCCGCGGCACTTTCCAATTTGCCAAAGTTTGGCTCAATTTAGGTTCATTTCTTCACAAAATAATATATTGTTTCCCCTCCGAATTCACCCCGGCCTGAAACCTGCTGTGTGCGTTGCGGACGACAATGTGACAAGCGAATAGGATGCGATGCCAGACGCCTGTGTTTCAGTGCCATGGCCGGCGGTAGGCACGGATATCCGCGCGCGCTGATAAACAAACAAATTAACGGTCCTCGAGGATGGCCTCGCGCGCGCTTGTTTGTATGACCCCATCTTCTTTCGTTTTCTCACCGCAAAGGCCGTGATCCACGAAGAACCGTAATTTCCACATCCAAACTGAGCTAGATGCTAGGAAAAGCCACCTCTCAGCCTCATCTAATCACCTGGACCGCGTCGGGGTCCACCTACGAGCACAAACTATGTCCTGCTGTCAGCAACGAGGTGGCAGCGGACCGATATCTGTTATTTACCTCTCGGCGCTATACATCCTCCCCGTCCGCGTCTAGGTCGTCGTCTTCACCTTCCCCGTCGCCGTCCCCTTCCAGATCAAGCACCTCCATCGTGCTTCCTTCCAGAACGCAGGCCACCCGCCTGCCTGCTCGTCCGTTCACCGCCAAGGATACCTCCGCTGACCTGCAAGTGATCAATTCGCGGGCACGCGTGATCGGAACGCGCACCGATGGGAGCTAGCATGGCAAGCAAGGCACGCTCAGTCAGAAGAGCAATTCGGCAGCGACACGCTGGAAATGGTTGAACCCACATGTCCAGCTTTCCATCCCTCTAATGCGCTCAACATCAGATCTTCCCGAGTGCGCGTGTTTACGTACACGTCGGGCTGCAACTCCTGATACCCTAAATCGTTGTAAGTGGCTGTCGCGGCAAACGTTGATTCTACAAACCTCGATCGCGATCAGTGGGGAAATCATACGTGCTGTGTGATTATTGCCAGCGCACCGTGTTCGCCGCCCGTCTTGTACACGATGACGACACTCTCATCGTCGAAGAAGTCCATCTCCAGCAGCTCGAAATCAACCGATTGATTTTCTTCTCCTTCGGTGGTAAGGCGGCACTCAAGCATGGCGATGCCGATCTGTGGATTCGAAGCCTGGCCGCCGTATTGCATTCGGGCCATGCACACTAAAATCCGGTACGTCGGTCAAGATCTCCCTCTTGTACTCGAAAAAGCCGACTCACACAGGGACCGATGGCCTGACGGCGAATGCATTGCAAGGTATTGGAAAAACTTGCTGGGCTAGAAGACGATATCACCGCCCGGACTTTATTAAACCACATTGAGGACTCACGTCGTTCGGGTCGCCATTAATTCGTTCCCGAATGACCAACGGGCCCTCCATGGAGCGAGAAGCAGGCCTTGCGTCTGACGCCTGGGTTATCACGGAGCCTGGTGCTGACGAGACGACGGCCGATCGAGCGGCGGCGCCTGATGCGCAGGCGAATACTCGCTGACAGCGCGTTGCCAGCTCTTGCATTAACGCATCAAGGTTTCGGTCGAGATGAGAGAGGTCTCTCTGTTTCACATTCTGAAATGTGCCGATTGAAGGTGAGCATATCTCCGATAAGTCATAAAGGGACCTACAGCTCGCCACGCCGTTTGTGCAGGATCGTTCGCTTCATTCCGAGCGCGTAGCAGGACTGCCGCTAAATCCCGCTTGCCCCCTGGAACGCCCAAGTCTTGCGGTGTGAATTTGGGGACCGGGCCCATAAACCACTTATCGATCGCGCTGACCACGAGACCAGACATGAAATAGTTGTTGACTTCTGGTATATCATGTCGTGGGGTCGCCTGTCCCTCGCCGGATGGGTTGGCAACGACTGAGTATGCAGTGTTCATTTAGAAGCTCGATGTGATCGCCATCGATAAGCGACATACCGTATCGTAGCCACAAAATGAACTCCTTGAAGCGAGACAGTTCTTGACGCGCTACTGCCGCGAGCCATCCTGAGATGACTATTGCTCGGCCAGCTAAGTCGAGGCAGGATTTAATTTCGTCAGGTGCAAGTTGGAACAGCGCGTATTGAGGCCTGAGAATATTGAGTAGGTGCGGTGTTGGTGTTTAGCATGTTGCTTGAGAACCTACAGCTGTGACCACCCCAAGACTTCCTCGAGGATGAGATGAAGACGTTGGCAGGCGGGCGCGACTCGTCGTTCAGAGAAGTCTCGCAACTTCACGAAGGCCTCTGTCACGGTGGACTCCCATTTTTGAATACCCTGCAGTCGCCATTAGAAGCATACCCTCGGAAATGAAGATTGTAGCTACCCTTTCGCCTAGATTTTCCCCGCTGCCCAAGACATCCAGAATCGAGTCAGACGCGCGGCCTGTCACAAGGTAGCAAGTGAGGTCCGCGATCGGGTTGGGGTCCTCCTCTATTTAATAGTTTAGATAGGGCGGGGATAAGAAATAACGCCTGATCCAAACTACTCACGGCCGAAGTTATCCCGCTGCCTAGTTTCGATTTCTTGAATCCATTTGGGACCGATCTCTCGAGCGCCGGTGTAGGTATCTGAGCCAAACCATACAGAGCGCATCTCCTTGACGACACGCATGGTGTACCAAGCAAGGTCTCGGGCGGTAGATGAGACCTTGGCTAAATCACGAGCTTTCCTTTCGCCCAGTAGTGGAAGTTGGACAACAAGTGGCCGTAAATCCGTCGCCGTCGTATCTTCTGCGCGAAGTTGTGGGTGCGCAAAGAACGCTGACTTCTTCTGGTCTTTAGATAGGGAAGATATCACGACTTGGGAGCCAACGTGAACGGATCCGAGAGGAAAGCTTCCGTCAAGAAAGCAATGCATATGACCCAGGTCATCGGTGACAGTCAAAATGCTGTCGACGTTAGAGTCGTCCACATCGTTCACTACGCCGCCGCGACCGAGATGCTGACCAGTTTGTATGGGGGCACTGATCGATGCGGAGATTGGGTCGGACCCCAGCGTTGGCCAAGAGCTCACAACGTCTGGTAGCGTCGATTTAGATACTGAGTGCGTTTGCGACCCTTGAAAGGCGAAGATGTCCGTCGCACTTGTAGAGGCATCAGTTTCACGAGTCAACTCAAAAAGTAAGCATACGCATACGTTACTTTATGCGCATCTTCCTGTAAATGGTCCAGAAGCGGCAAAGTTTTTAAGATAGAATGCGCAGTGCCTGTCTGGATATCACATTGCAACGGTTACGTCGAGAGCGTACTATGCTTGATGCGTATAATCCAACTTACAATTACACCGTTACGTTTGAAGATGTCAGGAATGGCTCCATTATTGTCGTCCGCATCCTGTCGAAACCACCACGCGCCCGTAATGCGCCATGGTCGAGTCTGGAGGTCCGATGACGCGTTCACAGTTAGTGACCGTTCTTCGCGTCCGTCCTGAACAGAATGAATAGTGATTCTCGGTGGGTCGTGAGCTACGGCAATACTTTGCCCTGAATGACAGTTCCGCTAATGAGACGGGCAAGCTAATGCGAGAAGGATGCTACTCACCGTCAGGACTCCACGCTACTCCGACAATCTCCACGCTTTTGGTCGAGCTGGATCCGACGTCGACGTCCCATTTCTTCGACCCCTGCATTTTCCACAGGCTCATTCTATCCTTGCTGCCCACGCGAGAGATGAGAACGACAAGGTCTTTGTCGGGACAGCACGCAGATGCGAGCAGCCGACATGTCGATGGCAGCTGAAGTGTTGCCAACAAAGCAAATGCATTGGTGTTTTCCATGACAAGTGAGCAGGTACTCTGTCAACGGAGGACGACGAGTCTCGTTCGGAGATGCCAATGGTATGCTTCAGGTTTTTACAACAGCGAAAATGTGAGAAAGTCTTCAGACCATCGGATAGTATAAACAAAGTATAGGACCAAGGTCGGTGCCCGAGCTTCAGTGCAGATGGAAAGCGGAAGAACGCGTCCAAGTTTCGGACGCGTCGTTTATGAGCCGACTCGCCGACTGGTTTACGTGCACGGTTCGGGTCACTTGCCCATCGACTGGTGTTCCCCGTCCAACAAAGCAAGTTGAAAGAAACAAAAGATACAGCAGCTATCGATATAATGAACGGCTAAATATCCTACTTCCCCTTATGCTTCCCTCCTTTCTTCTTCCCCATCCCGCCAATCGCGTCTCCTTTCTTCGCCCGTACACCCTCGCCCCGACCGGGCTTTTGCTTCTGCCCAAGATCCCGCTCAAACGCACCGCCAGTGCGGGAGGTGACCTTTTTGCGCGACTTTTTGTCCTTCCCCTTGGGTGGTCGTTTTTCTGGGATACCAATCTTTTGTGGGCGGGCTGCCTTCTTCGCGGAGCGGATGGACGCTGTGAGGGCGCGGCTGTCGCCCATCTCCTCGTCCTCCTGCATCGCGAGCTTCCGCCGCTTGGCCTTGCGGGAAAGGCCGGCGAATTTATCTCGCTTAGGCTGTAGCAGAGAGTATGTTTAATAACTTCGACAGCAGGTAGACGAAAAGAACTTACTTTTGGCGCTTCTTCCTCTTTCTTCGCCTTGCCTTTGGCAGACGAATCGAATCCGGCTTCATATTGCGACTTGCTGAGAGCTGTTGTGATATTTTAGATTTCAGTACAATCTAAACGGTGGGTTAATCCGTCAGCACTGACCTTCTGCATTGGTCTTTTCTTTCCCAGTCTGGAACCATGTCCGCGCAGGCCTCGAGTAGATCTCGTCCTTGTGCTCGATGATGTTCTGGCCCTTTTTGAGCTCCATCTCAGCCGTGCGGAGCTAAAGAAGACGAAGACAAAAATATGATTCAGTCGTCAACCTCAAAGCGCGATAGAACAAGATAACCGACCTGCTTTTCCTCCTTCTCCTCGACGAGGATAGCGGACACCTCGCTCTTCAGCTCTTCGAGCTTGTCGACCCATTTTGAGAGGGCCTCCGCTGGCACGACGCGATGCCGAATCTGGTCTTGGCCAGATCCGTGCTTGATTGCTGCTTTTAACATTTTACGGTCGGCTTCACCAACAAGGGTCACAGAGCTGAAGATAACGATGCCAGTTAGACAGGGAAGTGCATGATTGATAGGAGATAGTTGACTGCGCACCGTCCTTTCATTCCAGCACGAGCCGTTCGGCCAACTCGATGAAGATATTGGGCCAATTGACCGGGCATATCGTAGTTAATGACAGTCTCGATTCCTTTGATATCGAGACCACGCGAGGCGAGATCAGTCGCCATTAAATAATCTACCGATCCGTCACGGAATAACTGAAGTGCTTTCAAACGCTAAAAGCGCAGTGTACGCGGTCAGTGCCGCCCTCGTCAACATATACGCACTGTGCACGTACCTGTTCTTGTGATAAATCACCGTGCAGCTCCTCACACTTCATACCCAGCAGACTGAACACGATCCGCATCTGATGTGCGAGCTTCTTACTGCGGAGGAAGACGATGACGTTCGTCCTGAATGTCCGTTTGCATAGAGCCACGAGAAGCGCCGACCGCTCTGCCTCCTTGCCCGCGCGCACGCGAACGAACTCCTGTATCAGCCCCCGCGCGGTGCTGCGCTTGGGGTCGACGAATATCCGCACGGGTTTGTTCAGGGACATCCGGACGAGCTCGTCGACGGAGTCGGTCATTGTCGCGGAGAAGAGCATGGTTTGCCGCGACGTGGGGCAGGATTTGACGATTTCTGTCAGTTCGTCGGCGAAACCGTCGGAAAGCATTCGGTCGGCCTCGTCAAGGACGAGGATGTCGAGAGTGTCGAGAGTGAATGAGGGCGAATTTCGGATGTGGTCGATGAGACGGCCAGGGGTGGCAATCAAGACGTCTGGACGGCTACGAAGAGCGACCTCTTGGGACTTTACGGAGAGACCACCTGTTACACAGTGCCTGTCAGGATTTGGAATCAAACGGGGAACTTTTTCAAGTACGCACCAACGATGAGACAAAATCGGATATCAGTGTGAGCAGCGAGCTTCGTTCCAACTTCGAAACATTGAACGGCCAGCTCTCGTGTGGGTACTAGCACAAGACAGCGAGTTGCCGCCGCCTTTTTACCCTTGTCCCGGTATAACAGACGTTCGAGCATGGGTATCGTGAATGCAGCTGTCTTTCCTGAACCCGTGACGGCGCCTCCGACAACGTCCTTGCCAAGGAGCGCGACCGGTATGGTGGCTGCCTGGATAGGCGTAGGTTTAAGGAAGCCGAGTGTTGTGACAGCTTTGAGAATCGGCCGGGAGAGGTTCATGGTCAGGAAAGATGAGTGTGCCTCCGATGGCGCAACATCACTGTCGAAAAATGCAGCTTTGCGGTCTTTTTCGACCTGCGTTTCAGGCTCTGTGTCGTCGGATGAAGAAGAGCCTGCGTCCGACATGTCCTCGTCGTCGTCCTCATCCCCGGAGTCGTTGTGAGGCTTTTCGTGAGTATCATCGTCTTCATCGGATGTCGCAAGAGGGTCATCCCCGCCGTCGTTGCTGCCTTCTGCAACTTCTGCAAAGCCGTCCTCCTCCTCCTCACTTTGTTCCTCCGACTCATCATCCGCCAAGCTCTCATCACCCTCGTCTTCCTCATCCTCGTCCTCGTCACTGCCGCTCTCGTCAACTTCACTCCCATTCCGCTTCCGTTTTAATGTGTGCGAATTTAATCTTCGTCTTGCGATAATATCGTCAACGGATATAGGTTCCTGGTACAATTCAGTCGTACGTTCTACGCAAGTACAAACATGACGCACCGGTTTCGACCCTTTCTTCACAAGGTCATGTAAGCCATTTTCTGCCTCTAGTATATCAGCGTAGGGGTCTCCAGAGACGTCGAAACTGAAGTCGGGGTTAAGATGCGCATCCTCGGCGTCCTGGACTTTGCCAGACTTTGCGGTGGTTTTTTTGGGGGGCACCTCATCGTCGTCCGAATCCAAAGTCATGATAAAATCATCGGGAGCCATTTCAGCACGACAAGACGTGGTAAGGAGAAGCTTTAGGTGCCAATGGATAGTAGGACTCGGAGGACAGTCTCAGCAAAGTTTCAGCCACTCGATCGTGTTGCGACAAAATTAATAGAATATTTTATTCAGTGACCAGTAAAATAGTACACGTGACTACTTTTTCCAGTGCGACGCGTCGGTGGCAAGCGACGCTTTTCTCTTTCCTGGGTTAGACGGTCCATTTTTTAATGAAATGAGACTCAAATGTGTGCGGCAAGGTAGAATATATCCTCGGCGTTCATGCTCTTAGTAGCGGGAGCGTATGTTCGAGCTTCAAGGACTCGGAGGAACGCTTTGGTGGCATGAATCACGTGTAGCATGCCACCAAAGCGTTCCTCCGCCTTGAGCCATTGTCTGAACGCGCCCGAACCGTCTGTCCATTGTCTGTTCCGAATAAATATAAGCACTCACGCGTCGCCTTTCCCCGTGAAGTCTCCCCGAATGTTGACACCATGTCCAAACGCTCGATCGACGAACTGGCACCTGCGGAGCCTAGTGCACTGCCTACGACTCCCAGCCCAAAGAGAAAAAGACCCAAGCCCACGCCTCAAGACCCACCTGGGGAACAGAGCGACGGAGCGACGCTAGACGAAGCCACGGAGCCCAATCCCAGCCCCATGAGAAAGAGGTCCAAGGCGAGCTCGAACGACGCACCTAGCTCGATCCCAAAAGCAAACGAGAATCGTCGTGAGCTTGATGATGAGATGCGAGGGACCTGGGTGGGACCTATGCCTGTTCACGAGTTCCTCGAGAACTTCATGCCCGCTGCCGAAACACCGCGCCCATTCCACAGCCGTGCAGAATGGAAGGCGCTATGGTCCGCGGTTCCTATCGGGAGGAAACCAGAGTGGAAGATGTACCAGTCGATCGTAAGCGTCGACCTTCACGTCCTTCGGCGCATCTTGAAAGCTGACACTGTAGTATTTTCACTGTGATTAGATCGACGCGATTGAGAAGAGCGGACTGTCCCCACACCTGAAACTCGTCAACACGTCGAACAAGCACGACCGTCTGTCGGAGGAAGGCCACCGAATCCGACCGGATCTGACATGGTACAGGCGCAATCTGCTCGCGAGTCTTGGGGACAGTCTCCAATGGGGACACAGCTCTGGATATGTTGAGGTCAAGCCCAGCTACCACGGCGATCCTGTCGACGACCTGTGCGACCCAGCACCTCGCGAGCCTGAGGCAGGCCAACATGGTGAATCGACGGGGCCTCAACCTCATCGGCCGGAGTCTACTCCTAGCAACAGAACGAAGCCATTCACGCCCCAAACAGATATCAGCATAAGCGAAAGAGGCCAAATGATAGCATACAATACCGAACTGTGCGATTACCAGCATCGCAACTTCGCGTTTTCACTCCTGTTCATGGGAACATTCATCAGACTCTTCCGGTGGGACCGTGCTGGAGTTATCGTGTCGCAGATATTTGACTACCAAGACGATCCTAACTTCCTGGGGGAGTACCTGTGGCGATTCAACCACATGACGGATTCTCAGCTTGGCCTCGATGGCACCGTTCGCAACGCAGACAACAAGGAAAAATTACTCGCCAAAACACATCTGGGCCCTCATATCTTCGACCGTAGCTGCCCTATTTTCCACATCGACGGTCCGGAAAGCAAATGTTTCTTGGTCTGGGAACCTATTATGCGGCCGCTTTCGCCTCTCGGTCGGGCCACTCGTGCATATGTCGCGTTCGAAATCGCTACGGGGAAGGTCGTGTTCCTCAAAGACGTGTGGCGAGTTGATCACCAGCAGTGGCCCACGGAAGGATTCATACTCGACCGGCTCAACGCGAAGGGTGTTCGAAATATCCCCAAGGTAGAGACGCACGGAGACGTAGACCCAGGCTCGCTCGGAGTGACCCAGTCGGACAAGTTCGCTAGGAAGGCATGGTGTCTCGGTGATGTGGCGGGTATCATACCACGCAAGCACTATCGTTTGGTGACAGCGTTTGCTGGTGTTCGTTTGCGGCACTTCAGAACGGGGAAGGAGTTGTTGACGGCTGTGTATCACGCGATGATTGGCGAGTTTTCCTACGCTTCCGCTTAAGCGTACACCTCTCATACATTGCCTTATTTTATATAGCCCATGAAGATGCGCTCAAGCACTGTCAAATCTTACATCGGGATATCAATGCCAACAATATTCTCATACGCTGGGATGAGAAGAACGAGGCCCGTGGCACTCTCGTTGACTGGGAGTTTGCCAGGACACCCGAAGAGCTTCGGGTCGCTCGCTTAGACCACACCTCACGGTTTCCTCGTTCGGTGCGGCGGTCTTGCATTCTTTCTTGCTGTTTGGATCGATGGCCTGGCTTATTTTGCCTCTGCTATCTAGGGAAACTGGCAGTTTTTATCCGTTCTCGTCCTCAACTTCGGCAAGGCGCATGGTCCAAAAGGTGACTTTGAATCATTTGTTCATGTGGTCATGCACCTAGGAATGCGCTACCTGAGACATAACTGCGAGACCAACATTCTTACGGTGTTCAAAAATCTCTACGACTCCACCCTCGAGGAGGAAGGCAAAACCGTTGGCGGAACCGGCAAGCAGGACATGTTCCTATTCAACAGACATATCGGAGAGGGCTTCAAATTCAACCTACCTGGAGCGAGACCTCATCCCTTGACAAAATTCGTGGATATCGCGTTCGACATCGTGAAGACCTGGCTCGTACCTGTCCTTTTCCCCCACGTTGCCGAGGTCCCGTCGAAGGCTCCTACGAGTGCTCTGACTGAGGCCATCGCCTCGCTTCTGAGCAACGAAGACTGGCCGCAGGACGACAAAGTCAGCGATCAGCTTAAGGCGGCGCGCGAACGTACGAGGCCAGTCCCACCTCGCCACGTCACGCCGGCTAGGGCCCGGTTTAGCTCTGGAGGGGATTGTGACGAAACTCGCGACGACGGCTATGCTAGCTATGGGACTCGAGAACTCGAGAACAGTGTTCGACATGGATCCGGGCAGGGAGCGAGTGGCAGCTCCAAGCAGATGTTCAGCCAACTAGACTCTGTAAAGGAGGCAGACGAGTACTCTGCGGGCAGCGACTCGGAGGACTCGGAGGCATAGCACCCGCTGACTCAAGGTCATGTTCACGAGCTTCCAATACCTGACAGTCGATCCAGTGCTTCATCTCTGGGCAAGTATGCGTTCACTTTCCTTTGTTTTTGGCTCCGTCATTATGCCGTTCTCTCTATCTGTTATACACCATTATGCCTATCACTTATGTACCTACCCTATGTATCTATGAATGTATGCAATGCCGCTTCTCACTGTGTCAGCACTCGTCGAATCTTGTCCTGCAAAGTCTGCGGCCGGCATCGTGTGTAGTAGAGGTGCACGGCGCACGCCGTGTTTACGACGCGTGTGGGAACCGCGCGCACCACCCACTGCGCATGAAACTTTAAAGGAAGTATGAACATTTTGACCTACTACCAAGTTGGACGTTGAACTTCCGCTGGACTCTGACAGAGCTTGGGCTACTGACTCGGATATCTACACTAGGTGCTGACGGCGCAGTAGCCAGACATTCAGCGTTCCGAAACCGGCCGCACTTCAACATATCAACGTTATCAACATTGACAACAAAGGCGGCGGCGCGTTTGCCGGTCCGCTGTTTGCCGTTGGTTCGCCGTGGCCCTTTGTTCCACGGAAGTTGACGCCGTAGCATCCGAATACAGTGACATCAAGCGGGCGCACGATTCTTGCTTCATCTTTCCAACCACATCCTCTTGCACGAAGGACTCCAACCCACCCATCAGCATATATCAATGTCGCACAAACGCCCTTTATCCTCCTCGTCCTCCGCCTCATCCTCATCCTCATCCTTGGGAATGTCGAGAAAGCGCCAAAAGACCGACACTTCACCCTCGAACTCTTCGTCATACGCGTCGTCCTCGTCTTCGAACTACTGCAGAGGCGTGCCTATGCCAGAACAGCACAGAAAGGATTATCTCTCCCTTGAGCGGGAGATGCACGATCGCTTCCTTGGCTTCATCGAGCCACCAGTCTTCCTCGCAGAGTTTCTCCCTGAAAACGCAGTACCCTGTCCGTATGATGTCAAGCGAAGTTGGAAATTGGTAGCTGCCGCCCATTCGGGCGCATACAACTGCTCAGATCTTGTGAGTTGATTTGCCTCCTCGTAGTTTCTCTCTTGACGATCGCCGCCACGACAGGCCCACGATATCTCCAAGTCTGGTGTCTGTCCCAGTCTAGATGCTGTCGACACGCACTGTATTCGCTCGATGCCAGACATCACCATGGCTCCTCCCGGTTCCACCATCACCGTCGATTCACGGTGGGGCGCTGTCGAAATGTGGCTTGTTCTGCTCAAAAATATCAAAATGGATCCGTTCGAAGAGTTCACCGACCCCGACGCGAAACCATCTTCCAAGGTCGAAAAGGCAGCTATACTCCGAGGCGAGCTAGTCGCGTTCGCTACAGACATTCTATCATTTCAAAATCGCCATTTCATGTTCTCTGTCCTTGTCATGGGCAAATATGCGCGCTTCATACGTTGGGATCGTGCTGGTGCAATCGTATCCGCTCGCTTCGACTACGCCAATGATCCGGACGGTTTCTTCGCCGATTTCATGTGGCGGTTCAGCCACATGTCACCGGAGCAACGGGGCCGTGACACCACCGTTCAACCTGCCACGCCAGAGGAAGTCGAATTGGCGAAGCGGGGACTCAAGGACTTCGCCGACGACTCGATTCCTATTCTCAAAATCCGCCACAGCCGCGACGGGAAGACCGCCGATTTCCTGGTCTGGAAGCCACTGGACTCGCCCTGCTCCCTGCTCGGTCGCGGGACACGCGCATACGCTGCGCTAGATCTTCAGAACGACAATCAACTTGTGTTCTTGAAGGACGTCTGGCGGCCTGACCACCGCGATTGGCCCTCTGAGGGCTCCATTCTCCGGAAATTGCAGGTGGCACGTGTCCGCCATATCCCTGAACTATTATACGAGGGCGACGTCGACAGCATATATGCTCGAACACGAACGCAATCGTATGCCCGCAAGTATCGGAAGAATGGTTTCACGATCGTCGCACATGTCCTGGTACATTACCGCCTGGTTACTTCGTTCGATGGCCTCCCTCTCTCCCACTTCAGGAACTCCAAGGAGATGGTGACAGCCGTCTACCATGCGCTGCTTGGTGAGTGCCTCCTACTGTACCCTCCGACGCACGGCTGACCTGGATATGCATAGCCCATCAGGATGCCGCAGAGATATGCGATGTCTTACATCGGGATATCAGTGACAACAATATATTGATCAGACGAACCGACACCGGCGAGGTCCATGGTACGCTTATCGACTGGGAATTTGCGCGAAAGCGAAAAGCTCTAAGGGCTGCCTCCAAATCGGGCGCTCCTCGCTACCCCCGAGTGGTGAGCCGTTGTTTTACACCGCTATTGCCTGCGTGCTCTGACGCCGCATCTAGGGTACATGGCAGTTCATGTCGTGTCTTTTGCTCGGTGACCCCGACAAAGTCCACGGGATAGAAGACGACATGGAGTCATTTATACACGTCCTCATGCACCATGGTCTACGCTATTTCGAGCACAACTACGCTGGCAACCTTCGTAGTGCCTTCCAGCAAATCTACAACCACGCGTACCACTCATGTGGGGCAGTCCTGGGCGGAGACGCGAAGATGAACCTGCTCATGTACAGGGCGTTCGTTGGACATCATTTCGCGTTCACGTCGTTCGGCCCAGACGAGCATCCGTTAACAAGAATTGTTACCGCTGCAATGAACGGCATGCGGGACCGCCTTCTGCGATTTTCTTATGCGGCCTACTGTCCGGGCAAACCGTGTCTGCTAGTGGAAAACGACCACGAATTCGAATCACGCGACCTGTCGGACTTGCTGCTGTCCGCTTTGGACAAGGGCGTCTGGCCCGAGGACGACAAAGTGGGCGATCAACTAAACTTGTGGTGAATACCATCACCCACATCATTTCGCGCGGCCATCATCTCGCGGGGCTTGTTCTTTGGTAGACGCCGCAGTTCAGTCTCCTCGCGTTTTTTTTCTTTTTTCAAATGTATCTGCATGCACAGTATTCGTTCTCTGTCTTGTATTAATCACGCTGGAGTCTTCAATAAAACCTGACATGCACCACAATTGCAATGAAGCGCCAAAGGTCCGTTATATTGTGCGCAGTTCGTGAGCGTCGTGAGCGTAAGATGGTGGTTGTGAGTACATATATGCATTCGACAGGCGCCGTCTAGGTAAGTCAAGTAAATAAGCGAGCTGCCAGTGGCAAATGTCCCAGGTAATTATCCTTCAATAAGTAGTGCGCATCGACCCAGCAAGTCTATAAAATGCCAGCAAGCATCAACCCTGCGAGGACCGCGAGGCATGAGAAGATTCCCGCAAACTCGTGAGCGAGCAGGCGCGGGGCACCAGAGACAGTGCCTGTGAGCGTGGTCTTTTTGTACGTCTTGAGCCAGTTTATACTCCAAGATGCGTTCTGCAAGATCGTCGGCTTAGAGATGTGCCATAAGTGTACTGTGGGCAAAAGGCGTACCACAAAATTCGCGGGGTCCATCAGCTGGTTGGCGCATGTGCCCGGGCAGCCTGACGTAGCATACGAGTTGCCTGCCCAGTCTCCGCAGAAGGTTATATCTTGTTGGGTGAAAACGTCAGGGGTGTTCTGCGATATATATATCTGTCGCCGAAGACGTACCAAAGATGATTGAGTGGTTGACAAAAAACTTCAGCGGGTCGCAGCCACTTGGGTCAAGTTGGGCGTCCGGCACACCCCAGCCAGACGGGTCGGGCGAGCCCTGGACGATGTCGGAAGGGATAGCAGCACGGTAGAACGAATCTGCGTGTGATCGCTCGGTGAGAAAACCGCGCACTTCAATAGGCGATGAGACTTACACACTGCAATTCCCTCCTCGTCCCATTTCATGGCGAAAACACCGCCGCCTTGCGAGTCAAAGTACGGTCCGTACGAGGCTCTGCTCCATTCTGTGATCCCGCAGCCTGCGTTCCCTGGGGCGTTCCCGTCGCAATTTGTGTTATTCGCGCCGTTCGTTTGCTGCCGTTCTGCTATGAGTACCCTGATGAATCTGATGAATCGCAGCGACTTACGACGACAGTCCCAGTAAAGCTAGCGTTGGGGTTGAGCTCGCAGCCTTCGGTCGATATTGAGTCAAGTGGACACGAGACGAGAGTAGTGTCTCACCTGAGCCAGTATGCCACGTTATTTGGTTATGCTCGTTGTCGTGAACACCTTCGATGATATCTATTTCGCCGGTCTGGGGCCAGGCCCCACCGCCTACCGTCCAGAAAGCGGGCCATACACCTTGAAGACACCGTCAGGCACAAAAAATCATGACGGGGCACTTTGAGCATACCGCAGCCCCACGGTGCTTGATTGAGATCGAGGATGAACAGTCCGGTGTTGTACTGCTTCGTACTCGAGATGCGAACGCTACGGCGACGCGTCAGACGGTCCCTCATATGTATGTATATCTGCGTACCTTGATCTGTTCACGCCGAGAGGCAATGTCGATGTGTCGTCGGCTTTCATGATGACTGTCCCGTCATCCTTGATAGAAACTAAGCCCTGGTTCCAGGCATCCGCTTGGTCAAGAAATCTGATCATATCATAGGCGTTAGCCTCAGAAAAAAAATGTTTAGGAAATCAATTTACTTGACGGTTCCACTGCAATAGCTTTGTGAGCATAATATCAATATGTGGAACAATAAAGTAAACGCACTGTGTAGGATCGGTGTCGCCAAAGAATCCGAAACCGCTGGAGTGATTGCACATGAGCACGCACGTCCGTCTCCGTTCGCAGAAATGCCACTCACTCGAAAAACGTGGATCCCTGGTACGTGTCGTCTATAGCCCAGATAAAACTGCTGCCATTCGCATTTGTCTCCAGCTGTCCCCCCGTCGAGCGCGAGCGCGGAAGTAGCGAGGACAGACCTGCTCGGATATTCCACGAATCGTACGACAGCCCGGGTAGCGCAGATGTCCGGCGCACGGTCGTTAATGCAAGCAAATAGAGCAGTGATAGCGGGAGTCGGTGCAGCATGATTGTAGATTCTAGCGACGCCTGCAGACGCGTGTAGCTTTATAGAATCGGCTGGGCGCCTTGAGGAATCGTGAGTCGTAAAATCGGGGTTCGTCAAAGTCGTGTACAAGAGGCGATGCAATGGTTTGAAGAAAACGAGGCAGACACGCCCACGGCAGTCTAAAAAAGAGGCAGTCGCGACTGACCGGAGGAAAAGTCAACCGTGCTCGCGCGCGCGTGATGCTGCAGGCAGATCACAGGTTTTTTTTGTCTCCGTTCGCGTGTCTATCGCGTGGATTTAGATACACCGACAGAATACAAAGTTCAGGACCAAGTACACTGGGTAATGTAAGTACTACACAATACCGGTTACAACTTCAACTTCAGGACCTTGTAGTCCGCGTCGTCCCCGAACAACAGCCTGTCGTCGCCCAGCGGCTCTGCGAAGCTCGCTCGCAGCGGCGTGATACTGACGAAGCCCTTGTGCATCGCCCAGCCATCGGAGCCGACAGGAATGCTGGAGAGCGAGGGCGTGATGAGGCTGCCTATGTCGGGGGAGAACTTGAAGTGCAAGTGGCCGCCGGGCGTGTGCGAGCCGCCCGCGGGGGCACTGTCGCGGTCGGCATTGGGCGCATCGGGGCCCGGAGCAGGCACGTCGTCCTGCGCCTCGGGCAGGGGCACGGCCTTGAACAGGCGGCCGTACGAGTTGCGCCATATGCGCGTCCAGCAGATCTCGAGGCCGTCGTCGCTCAGGAGGCCGCGGACCATGGGGATGTTGAGGTTGTAGAGGTCGACGTCGCCGCCGCGCAGGCCGCCGTCGTCCTTGCCCCAGTTGGCCCAGAGGTGGCGGATGATACGGGACGCGAGGAGGTGGGCGGGCTCGAAGAGCTCTGGCGGGGTCGGGTGCAGGACGGTGCCGTAGGAGACGGCGATGGAGCGCACGCCCGAGAGCGAGGAGGAGAGTGCGGCGCCGATGGTGCCCGAGGACAGGGCGAAGGCCGCTGTGGGACGGTGTGTCAGGCGAGCAAAAACAGAGGGGCGTCTCACTGGTACAGACAAGATGTGTTACGGCCGAGATTTGGGCCAGAGATCTGGGGGCGGAACGTTAATGTTAGCGCAAAGGCACGCGATGGGGGGCCTCACCAAAAGATCGATTTCTCCGAGGTACAGGTTGTGGAGCCCAACGTTCGCACACGTCGCGGGGGTCTACATGGGGTGATTTTAGACGCAAAGTTTGCGGGTGCCGTACGTGGGTGGACTCACACCATCAAGGAGTATCCACTCGGCGACTTCGCCCTCCCGGAGAGGTCTCGAAGTAGGACTTGTTTCCCCTTTGCCATCTGTGTAATTCTCCAGCATGTGAAGGGGATCAGACGGGGTGGAATAGGCGTACCTGCACCGCTGGGGTAGTAGTAGCGCCCTGTGATCGCGTCCGTAATCTGGTATGCCTTGCCTGGGCGGATCGTGAGCGAGCGCTGCGCAGGTGCGATCGCTCATGGCGACTCACCGATCCAGGATTTCTGGGAGCTGGGGACCACGGCCTTGACATCCCATCCTGATCAAAGCAGTGAGCTGTTTGTTGTTTGCATCTAGGACAAGATGGCTACCGAGGTCGTCTGTGAGGTGACGAAAAAGGCCGTAAATGTACGGAGAATCTGGCCCAGGAGGCCCGTCGTCGTTCTGCGATAAACTGTAAGTGAAATTGCGTTCTTTCTCGACTGGCACATACCGTCAACAGGACTCTGAGTTTCTTGTCTGCCATGTCGAGAACTGCGGGAAATGGAATCAATCAAAAGTCAGGGCCAAGAGTAGCCGGCGGCGTCTACTTGTTACGATATTTGTTGTAACTTGTATTTGGGCAGATTTGTGTCTTCTTGTCCAACTTGATTTTTCGCAGTTTTCCCCTCTCTATCCTTTACTTATTCTACATATCTCATCGGGCTCGCCTTTTACTCTCGACCGCCCTGCTCAAAGGCGCTGGCAGTATCGGACGGACGCCCCCTTATTTACGCAGTCGAATTGCCCCAGCCAGCTCTGCGGTAAACGGCTTAGCCACCATGACTCTCACGTCCTCCAGCTCCTTACCCTCCATACGCCCTCTTTCGCCCGTGCAGGGGCCCGACGCAGAAAAATCGGCTCTATCCCCGCACCAGGCTCTCCAGCGCAAGGCCGACTCTCTGTCGTCGCTCCGACAGCAGTCTATCTTGTCGGCAACTTCGAGGGAGTCATTCGCGACAGCATACGAGTCTTCTCCTCTTGCGACGCCAGCGCCTTCCGACGAACCATTTCCCTCCGCTTCGACAGAAACGGGCCTCGAGCCGCCCCACTCCCTGCGAAAATCTATATCTGTCGACTCTTTCGTGGACTACGGAAGGGAACTGGCTCCGAAGGGCAGTACACGCCCGAACAGAGTTAACACTGGCACAGCGCTCGCACCTCCCCAAGGCCTCGTACACCACCATACGTCAAGCTTCCCACAGGAACCCGATATCACCGTAAGCTCGTTAACGAGAGCTCGTGGTCTCAGCGTCAGCACTGCGGCTGAGTCCGTAGGGGACGAATATGACTCCGAGCGCGAGGCCGATACCCAGCCCCTTGCCTCTCTGTCTTCACATCCAGGACAACTTGTACTTCCTACGCGGATGCCTGCTTTGAGCAACACTTCGAGTATGAGCAGTATTGGGAGTGCGCCTAGCCCGATAAGCCCCCGCGACGACGCCCACCGCCTGCATTCGCCAACTTCCTTACAGACTCTTGGGAGGCGCGGAACAACTAGCTCCCTCACAGTTGCGACGGGCAGAGCGCGTAGCGGGAGCCTAGGGTTGAACCTTGCACCCCGAGAAAGAAGAAACACATACATGACTCAAGCGACATCGGTGGGTTTCATATGGTATGCAGAGATACATGAAACTTATCATTAATCTAGTACGACAAAACGCCTCCGCTTGAGGTTACCCTAATCGTAGTTGGCATGAGCGGCTGTGGGAAATCTACGGTTATTCGGAAAGGTCTCAAGCCCTACCGTTTATCTGATACCACCACTTTCTCTGTACCTGTAAAGGGATCACCGTCTTCATTAAACTGTACGTGCTCCTCAGTCTTTCTTAGGCCGTCCACTGAAAGCATCGTAGATGACCGGCGAGTGGGTAGAATACCACATACGTCGAAGACGCGCGACGATATACTCCAGGTCATTGAAGTGGATTCCGCGGCGCTAGATTCTCCGCCAACGAGTCCTGTTTGGCCGGATTCAGCGCCAAAAATCGATGGCGTGGTGATATGTTACGATGCTTCGAACCCATCGTCATTTACTCCTGTGGAAGAACTCATTCGTAAGGTCCTTTGACTACTCTTTGAATCACAGAGCTTATTTCGGCTCATTGTAGAGCGATTTCGGGCTCCGGGCCTCCCATTGATGGTCCTTGCATGCAAATCCGACTTAACAAAGGCCGTCGATCCTCAGGTAGCCACTGGAGTACTGCACCAGTACGACGTTGGACTCGTAGAGGTCACAGCTGGACTAGAAGAGGGAAAGGCAAAGATGAGACGCTCGTTCGACTGGCTGCTCCGGTCCATATTTCGCGAACCTGGTACGTCTATTCAGTGCAATTGTACATCACATAGCTCTTATATGCGGTTTCAGAACACGAAGGCCGTGGCCAATACCGAAATCCTGCGTCGCCCGACTATCTTCATAATCCTCTACCGTGGGAGGTGTCGCGATCTGCAGGCGCAACACCTACTGCTATGTCGTCGATGGCGTCCATGAAGACGGTCGCGGAGGCCCAAGCCGCCCATGACATCTTGTCACGTGGTGCCCCATCACCGCCTCTCGTTGCCACCCCGCGTTCTCCCACTTCACCTTCACGCGCGCGCTCGACAAGTGATTTGCTCTCGGAACACGAACGGTCGCGGCAAATGGAGAAGCAACTGGATCAAGATCCACGCACTTTGACGAACCTTGGGAAGGCTGCTACCGCCAGCACCGTCTCGCTACACGACCAGCCTTCAGGTGTGAGTGGCATGATGGACAGTATCGGAGAAGACACGGAAGAGAAGAAGGATGCTCGGAAGAAGGATCCGTGAGTCTTGGTCCCCGTCTTTTAATGAAGTCTCCCATTAACTGTGACCAGTCGACCGTCTCAATGGGCAACACTCGAGGAACTGCTGGACAAACTCATATTCCTGGCTGTCAGCGGCGACGGTAGGTTCCGCGTTGCTACGGTGTTGCTTCTTTGCTCATCCATGACTACTCAGATCCTGCGTACATCACCCATTTCCTATTGACCTACCGTAGATTCGCAAGCCCTCGGAGTGTCCTACTGGCCATGACCAAGCGGATGCGTCAGCTAGACAACCCCTCTGGAGACCCCATGTTCGCATGTTTTGCGCAAATGAGGTACGCCTGCGGATATGTCGCATTCGTCACGCGTCTAAATTTAGCGCCCACAGGATATGCGCCCTCTTGGAGACGTGGATCCGTGACTACGAGTGGGATTTTGCTGTCCGTGGCACGGCCGGTGCCTTGAGTGCTCTCGTCAAATCCATCATCGGCAAGACGTACCTTCTACACTACGGCTGCGACTTCCTGCCGTTCCTCGAGAAACTGCCAAGTCTAATCGACAAAGACGCATCATGGGCAATGAAAGTCGAAGACGTCATGGAAGAGACCGACGAATCATACAGCCCTTACGACGAAGACGAAGATATCGTACCAGGGAAACCCGAATCCATTGCCTCGACGGAGGGCGTGCAGGAGAGACACCAGTCGGTGCCTGCGAGCGCTAGGGAGCGCAAACAGAGCTTGCCTATAACTGCGAAGTCTCTCGTGACACAAAACCACACACCAACCATTGCATCGGGCCAATCCGGGGATTCGCAAGAATCCTCGCCCAAACAGCTCCTTAAAGATCTCTTGAAACTCTCCCAAGATGTACAAAACACGGATTCGACCGAAATTGCACAAGAGATAACTCGCATGGAAATACAAATGTTCCTGGACATAGAGGTACGCTGCTCAATTACGCAAACGTAGGATCGAAGTTAACGTGAAACCATTGTAGCCTAGGCATTGGCTTGCTTATACCCTTGCCCCCGGAAAGAAAGAGGCGGACTCAGATCCGATCTCTCGGTTCAACAGTGTCTCTAACCATATCGGTGACTGGTACGCTGTCCTCTGTTTCTGTCACGCTCAGGTACAAGGAAATTAATATTCATGCCCAGGGTCGTATCCTTAGTTCTATGCCATGACAAACCGCGGGCGCGAGCGCGTCAAGTCGAGAAACTAGTGGATATCGCCTCGAAGCTGCGCTCCCTCAACAACTACTCTGCGCTCCGTGCGTTTGTTGCCGGCATAAACAATGCAACCTACGCGGGCGACCCGACGATGGAGCATTTCATGAACAAGGCCCCGGATGCGTGGAAGGTTTTCCAATCTTGGGACCTTCTGTTGCAACACAAGGGTTCCCATCGTGCTTATCGCATGGCACTGCGGAGTACGAAGGGCGCCTGTATACCTGCATTGTACGTCGACGTTATACCATGCATCACTGTCGTGCTGACCTCTGTACAGGGAAGTGCATATGTCCGACCTCATTCGAGCTCATGAGGGCAATCCTGACACGAACCCTACCGATCCTACCAAGATCCACTGGGGAAAGTACAACATGATCGGCAGGTTCATCCACGGCACTACTGTGTGCCAAGCCCAGGCTCGGAATGCGTCCGATTACAACTTCCCCGAGCGACGTCACATCCGTGACTTGCTTCTGAGGGAGTGCATCATGGACCGCGAGGTATGCGCTTTACACTCTTGCGTGTACGCATTGTATCTGACACGTTCCACCCCCTCTTTCAGATGCAAACGTCTCGTATCACGCCCCCTACGGACATGGCGGACGACTATCGACCGCCTATGCCCACTATGCCCCGTACATCCTCACGCGATGTCACCATCGGCCAAGGCGGTCGAGATCCACCCATGTTGCGTAAGATATTGCGTTGGTAAATCCCCGTGTTCGTCTTACCAGGACCATGTACCGGAAACCATTGTATTCTCATCTCTCCTCCGTTTCGGCTATTCGTTTTTGTTATTACCTATCCATCTTCATATTGGGATACCCCACCGCACATATTGTCATTTTCCTCGCTTCTCTTTACGCTAACGCTATCGCTCGTTTTCTGTACCCGTTTGTGCTGATCACTGAATTCATTCGATTGCAACCGATTCTTTCTACAGTTAACCAGCTTTGCGTTGTCAGGATCAAGGCCTCAAGCACTCAAGCACTCAAGCAAGACTCAAGCCACGGCGTCCAAGAACAAGGCTGTTTAAACTACAAGACTGCTCCCAACCTGCGTTATCAAACCCTTCGCAGTGGTCGATATGATTCCCCCCTCGATTGCTCCCCTCTCCTCGCCTCAAAGTACGAACCTCAAGATTTCCGCAACGATTGCTCTGTTCCCGCCAAGCGACCGAGTCGCTGCTTTCTACTCGACTTCAATCCCTCAACTTGAAACTATGTACGGTTTACCGTCTCGGCGTTTTGTGACTACTGAATTTAGAACATGAGACACTCTGCATCGCCCCGTCTCCGTCTCCGAGTCCCGCGCCTGTCGACGTTCAATCAGCAAGCACATCCACACCTTCAGGCAATACGAAGCAAATCCTCCCTCGGTGGACTATGTCCTTCGCTTGTACTTAGTGCTGTTGGAACGCGCGTCAAATTATGTATACATATTGAAATATTCTTAGGCAATGACTGTTCGTCGTGCGCGGGTCACCGTTCACCGACCGGCGACAGCTACCGTTATACTACAGTACTCCGTCATGATGCAGGTACAAACATGTAGCCATGCACTTAAGCAATGTATAACTGCTGCTTTATGATAACACCCAACGAATAGCAAATGTCATCTCATGCCAAGGCCCTCTCGCGCACTGACGCGTTGTACATCTCGCAGTCTGCTCGACATGCTTCAAAGCCCAAGCCCCCACCCAAGTCAACTGTGTTCGGCACTTCTCAGAAGTGTGTAGAGCACCCTTGTAACAAGAGACCATCCCAGAATCCATTTGCTGCGCATTTCTTCCGTGTCGAGTGACAGGAATGACGCGCGCAGCAAAGAAGAAAAGAGAGATCCCCCGACGACACAAGCCAGTAGTGCAGCGGCAAGGTCATCACGTCCCCGTCGTGCAAGCAGAGGACAGGGAGCAAGGGCGGCAAAAATAAGATAACCAAGAATGGAGGCGGTGCCTCCATAATAGTGGTTAAACTGCGAGAAAGAAAGGTAAGTAAAACGATCGCTGGAGGGCTCGAACCCGCGCCTAATGGCTCACCTATTAAGAACAGATACTACACTTGATCTAAGCCAAAAGGCCAGAGTGGTAAGGAGCCCAGGAAGATCCAGGGAAGCCTTTTATACGACGCGGAAGATGCACGGACCAATTTTTCTGTTTGTTCCTGGTTTTGATGGAGCGTGGAGCGTCGCGCCGCTCCAAGATCTGGTAGGCGGGTGTACGCACACGATGAGCAGATGTACCAAGAAATTCGAAGCGAAACGATGGGGTAGCGGAGGAGCTACAGCAGTTTTGCCGACGCCGCAAATGAAGATACGCGAGCGTCGACCCGATTGGGACGACTCATTTCGTAGGCGTTGTTTGGTTTTGTTTATTTCAGACGCCGCCAGGCCTTTTCAGCGGCCAGCCACACTTGCCAACCTCCTCGACGCCTCAGTGACCGACTGCGGTTGCTTGTATTAGCAGACAGACTTTGTGCAGCTCGTATACAGCATTCGTTGTGGACGAGCTGAGCACTCAAGTTACTGGGAGGAAGGACCATCACTGCAGCACGCATGCAGACCACGATATTCAAACGATAGCAAACTCCTCTTTTGGGTGCAAGTATGCATACGTACATAACTGGGCATGTGGGGGGACAACATGAGGGGTAATGCAGAAGGAAGAAAACAGAACAAGCATGAATCGTAAACCCAAAACCAGCGAACCGCTCATCGGTAGCGACGCAGGCTGAGGGTGTTGTGCTTCTTCCAGGTCGACCGTGCGGGGTTGTGGTTGTGGCGGTGACCCTTGCCGAGTCCACGGTTCTGTAGAGATCACAGGTGAGTACAAGATCGATACAATAGAGAAAGAAAAACGTACCTGCTTGCCGATGGACGTGAGGCCACGGGCCTCGCGGCGCTTGTGCACGGGGTTTGCGATCCAGTTAATCCGGGCATCGCGACGAATCTGAGGCCAGGCCATGAGCAATGCACGAGACCGAAAAAAAAGATCGGGCAACATACAGCTTTGTGGTTGGGGTCGACAAGGATGACCTCGTAGTACTTGTACACACCGTCCTGGTTTACCCAGTAGGAGTTCAAGACCCGCAAGTTACCGCAGCGCTTGCCCACACGCTCCTCGGCGGTGCTCCTGAGCCCACGCTGGAACTTGAGGTGGTTGACACCCTGGCGGACGGGCTTACCGAAGGTCGCACCTAAAAATTCGCTGTGGTTAACGAATGCAAACGGCCAGCGCGAATCGCAAAAACGCACCCTTGGGGACGGCCTTCTTGCGGTTACCGCGGCGGACACGGACGCGGTAGACGACGTAGCCCTGCTTGGCCTTGTAGCCGAGACGGCGGGCCTTGTCGGGGCGCGAGGGGCGGGACGCACGGTGGATGACGTTCAATTGGCGGTATTCCCAGCATCTGTAAACCCACGGGATGAGAAAAACGATGCAAATCGCTGAGGAGAAACTGCTGCAACGCACCGAACGCGGAGGAGGAAACGGAGGACATCGGACTGCTTCTTCTTGTACAGCTCACCGATGTATTTGTATGCGCCCATGGCTGCTGGAAAAACGGGAACAGCGTCAATCTAAAGCGTAACGTCGAAGCTGGAATGCGCCAGAAATGCAGCGGTTGCTCACCTCTTGACGGGTCTTGATATTGGCGAGTGCTAGCCTCAAATCTCGTTGTTGATGATGCTGGTGTCCTCGGAATAAGGTTTGCCAAATTTCAAGGTCCGACGGAAAACGCCGACTCCTTTCGCGAATTAGCCCCTATTTACTACTGCAGCAACTTTACCCCAGTCGCGATTGGAGTCAAGACAGAGTATGATATCGTATCGCAAACGCATAAATATCGTTTGAAATCTAGTGGTACATACAGTTGACGAACGAGAATCTTCGACTGAATATTATCTATCAGGAAGTCCCGCCCTGCCGCTCCTTCTTCGACCGCAGACGCACCCACGCCGTCGTCATAAACAGCACCCACGCAAATGCCACCAGCGCCGCACACAGCACCGCAAACACCTTCCCCCGCCGGATCTTCCGCGTCACCCGGTTTGCGCTCGCTGGAGGCACCGCGCGCCGGTCGGGAGACACAGACGCGTGCCGGGAGCCAGGGGCAGACAAATTCGAGCTGGCATGCCGGATGGGCTTCGGGGGCTCCGAGTCCGAGTCGGGCTCGCTGACGTCGCCGGCAAATTCGGCGACGGCGGCGGCGGCGAGGATACGCGCACGCCGCCGCTCGAGGAAGTGCAGCGCCTGGATTACGGCGAATTGGAGGACGTTGAGGACGAGCCAGGCGTTGATGAGGTATTGGATTGCCGTGCGGTCGCCTAGGGGTGAGGATGGGTTCTCTTTGTTCTTCGTGTCCAGTGCGAGGCCTGCAAGGGTCTGGAAGATCGTCGAGCCCGTTTGCTCTAACTGGATGTGCATGGGGGTGTCAGTAGAGAGGGGGTGTTAGCAGGGGAGGGATACGCACGCTCTTGTGGGCACCGAGTGTGGTCGATATGTACTTGTGGGACACGAGTTGTGGAACAATGACAACAAGGAGCACTACGGGATGTTAGCGACTGGAGTATGGTTAGGTGAAGATTCTGCTCACAAGGTGAGAAGCCGTGACCGATGGCAAACGATACGATGGCTGGGATCGGCGTGTGCGTCCAGGACACAGGCAGGGCGAGCCATATATAACACAACATGGTGAGGGCCGACGAAAGCATAAACAGGCGTATGACGATTGCATGCCGCTGTAGACGGTCAACGATAACGCCGATCTGAAAGCCCAATGCAATGTGAGTTTTGGACAAGGAGGATATAGAGATGTCCCTACAAAAGGGTATAGGAAGACGCTGCCGGCTAGTAGGTACGAAGCGTTTCGTGAGGCATCTCTCTCGGTCTCTCCGTACCGGCGCTCGATGATGTTTCTGTACTGGGTGTGAGCGTAATAAAACGGTGGCAGTGGAGAAGACATACGCGGAGAGGTGTGTAAATGGAGACCATAATGCTCCACAGAGAACGTTGAGGCCAATATATCTTCATATAGCCGAGTTAGTGATGCTCTCAAGCCTAGCTGTAGGAAGAGACATACGCCCAAAACACATCCCCAAGCTTCAAGGTGTCCTTCAAAGACACCTTGCGCTTCTCTGCGACTTTCTGGAGCGCTTCCGCCTCTGAGAAGCTGACCCGACGCCGTGCTTCATCCTGGAAATCTACCGCCTCCAGCTCCGCGCCGGACTCATCAATCAGCCACTTGGACACCACGATATAGATGAGGTTAACAACAACGGAGAGCCCCGCGAGGCCGGTCGCAGCATAAAACGGCGCATGGGGGCCAAAGTGCTGGCTGAGGGGGAAGGAGGTGCGCGCGGAGATGAAGGATGCGCCTTTCCCGGCGACAAGGCCGAGCGCCATGGACACGCCTAAGCCATGCGACCGGAAGAAGCGCACGATAATGGTTTCTTGGACTACAGCCAGCGGGCTCACGCCGAGCCCGAAGACGAACATGCCGAATGCCATGAAACGGACGCTGCCGGTGAGGTCGCCGAAGAGCAGGAGGGCCTGGCCTGGGCAGGGTGGGTGTGTATGGTGAGCGTGGGATACGTGGGAGTGGTACTGGGGGAGCTTACCCAGGAATATGACCCCCGTTGCGAGTATGCTGGTGTATGTGGTGCCGAGCCTGCTTGCCATGAGGCCGCCGACTAGCGGCGTCCAGGTGCTGTTCAGGCTGAACGCGGCGATGAGGAGACTGAACTCGGTATTGTCCGTGCCCATTTCCTTGGATATTCGAGACTTGAGTGGTCCCAGGATATAAGATGCACTGGTGATTGACATTAGTTGGGGCGGAATGACGTTGGGGAGGAGCGGAGCTCACTAGTGACTGCCGACACTGAGAGAGCATGCACATAGGAGGGCGACGGCTCTGACTACGAATGCTCTCCCAGCTGGCACCCGGGTAACATGTTCACGCTCGAAGCTCTGCGATACGTCGATGTTTCCCTCGTCCTCGTCCTCATCCTCGCCCTCGTGCAGGTCGTGGTAGTCGCTGGCGTAGGACGACCTGAGGAGAGGTGTCTGGCTGGTTTGACGAGAGGTACGGCCGAGAGACATTGGGGGTATATATGCAATGAAAGCGAACGCTCTACTGGAACTGGATGTTGAAGGAGGAGGAGGACATGAAAGTAGAGAACAGGAGGAGAACGGTAAGTAAAAGTCAGGAGATTTATCAGATAAACGGTCTCCATCTGGTTCCGGTTCCGTCTAAATTACAAGTTCTCGACTCTCGGCCGACGCCTTTGCAGACTGTTTTACACCACTTCACAATGTTCACATCGTTCTACAGCCCGTCTGAGCCCGCCATGTTCTGGACAGCAACTAGCAACTCCTCTGGTTCAATTTTCTTCTCGTACAGCGAGGCAAGACATGGCGATGTGCAGCCGTTGGGAGCAGAGAACGGTGCACGTCGGCGCCACTAATTGTTTACGATCATCGCGGGAGCCTTCGCCGATACACGCCTACAGCAGCAAGGACTCCAATATCTCTCAAAGGGTTATGCTCTGCTAGCGAGGGAGTAGAGGGGCCCCGCGATTCACCCGCAGTCCGAGAAGTTGTTGCAGCACAAGGGATCGGGGGCCGCGCCTGCAGGTGCAGGTGGGATTGCTGGTCTACTCAAGTCTCACCCTATCTACGTCGATAATGACTCAAATCAAAAGACCTGGTGGATCACCTTGCCTGGGGGTATCTACCAAGCACAGACATCGACTACTTTGGCATGCTCAGCCGGGGTGCTCTGTGGATAGGTCGTGTGCCCTCACGAGCCATGAGGTTAGCGAGGAGTCGAGGACTTATGTAGATATGCATCTAATCGTTAACGCGCTCACCATGATGGCTACTGGGACTTGTCAACGAATCTCGGCTGCAAGGAAGGATGATGTGCTGTTCACGAACAGCATAGGGCAGTGCTATGTCAGAGCTAGGATGAGTATGAACTGTGCCAGAACACACATATGATGAACGTCGACAATGAATATATGCATTGGGCGAACAGACCGGTGATAAAGCAGATGCTACAGTAGATAATGTCAATGCAGAGCTCGCTAAACCTTCAACAGCGTCTTACAGCTGTAAGTATAGCTTGAGACGTTCACTCGGAGGTTACACGGAGATAATTCATGAATAAATTTGTCAACATGGTTCACGATGCCGACGGCGCGTGGATTATCTTGGCGCCCAAACCGGCCGTCAAAGTCTGTCCACGACCGTCGCAGGCATGGCAAGGCTCTTGCACACAACTTATACCTGCTATTCTACTCTCGTCGACTGTACCATAACATACCGCCGCCATGTCCCTAAGATTCAAACGGCGGGCGAGCACCGAGACGCCAGAGGCCAAACACATGTACGCCTCCGAACGCCTCATGAACTTCCGTTTCATCGCAAAGTGTTTTGCAACGCACGCCGCCCGACCACTCACCCCTGCGGAACTCGTCGACCCCGCCCTCGAGCAGGCCCTCGGCGAGGTTGGCCAGTTCGCAGAGGTCTCCTACGCCGCTGCCCTCTCCCGCGTCCTCCGCCTCGAGTTCGTCTTCCAAAACCTCCCCATGCTCCTCCAGCCCGACTGGCCCCTCGAGGGCTACGACGCTCTCGCAGAGCTCCAACTTGTCGCATCGTTCCGCGGGCGCACGGGTGACGTCCCAGGCTACGTCGCCTACCGCGCAAAGTCCAAGGAGCTCGTCCTCGGCATCGCGGGCACGTCCTCCCTCACACAAGCCTGGTACGACGTCCGCGCGCTCATGCACCCGCACCGCGCTGGAAAAGGATGCAAGGTCCACACCGGCTTTTGGAAGCTGCACAAGGGCTTGAGAGCGCTCGAGGTCGACGCCCTCAAGCAGGGCCTCGCGGCACACGACGTCCAGCGGGTGATCCTCACCGGCCATAGTCTCGGCGGCGCGCTGTCCTATCTCCTCGCGGTCGACATCCTGCGCGATCCAGATATTCTGCCCGCTGGAATTCCCGTCACCGTCGCTGTATTCGGCGCCCCTCGGTGCGGCAACTCGAAACTCGTCGACTGGTGGGAGAAGGCCGTGGGCACTTACCGGCAGACATACGGAGACGAAGCTTTCCAGGAGTACTCCGTCAAGGCGTTTAACGACGGTGCGTTTCCTCCCCTCCACTCTTGTCATTGCTAAACTATCACCCCCAGGCGTCCCCGCGATCCCGCCCACAAACATGGGCTACCGGCACTTCGCGAAGCGGCCGCTCTACTTCGTGTACGGCCGCCTGTACCGCATCCCGGAGGCGGACCACGAGCACGCGCTCTTCGCCGTGCAGGACGCGGACGAGGCGCGGCGCATGACCGCGTACCCGCGCGGCGGGCACAACTACTACGGTGGGCGCGACCTCGAGCGCTTCGAGCGCCGCATGGCGTGGCTCGAGGAGCTCAAGACTGGCGGGGACCCAAAGTGGGCGGAGAGGTACGTGCGGCGCGTGGAGAAGAGGGAGCGCGGGTGGATGAGCAAGATGAAAGATAAGGTACAAGAGAAGGAGAAGGATATTTCGGAGGCTCTCCATTAGACCCACCGTCCGTTCGTTTGTTCGTAGATTACATTGCTTTGCATTTACTGTAGCCATCTAATTTATCATCGGTCTGTTGTCGGACTATGCGCACAATACATATAATCATTGTCGACGTTCATCGTATGCGTGTCTCGAGCTGGTGGAATATCTCCGGAATATCTCCGTGCCACCGTCTCGGAGTCTTGAACGCGTCACCGTAAGTACTTAAGTACCCCCATGTTTCGCTCGACCCTCCATATTCAGCGCCTCGTACGAACTCAGAGCCTGCGTTTCTCACTTGCTCCCCGCCGCCATGTACTTCGGACCCCGTTCTCGACATCCGCTCCCAGTTTGAACAAACCCGCGAATTCCCGCAAAGGCCCGCCGCCGCGGTGCCCGCAATGTGACGCACCGCTGCCATCACCGCTCCCGGCGTGCCCCAAATGCGCGTTCATAGCGGTTCCACGCACCGCTACATACCACTCGCTGTTTGACCTGCCGTACGAGCCTAATCCGTTTGTGGTCGACGCGGCACGGCTCAAGGCGCAGTTTCATGTCGCGCAGCGGGTGTGCCATCCGGACGTCTGGGCGGGCAAGGTGCGTGTGCAATCCTTCTTCAGAGGTGATGTATTTGCTGAAAGGGGTACTATACAGGGAAAGCAAGATGCATCGAGCGAGCTATCTACGTATGTGAACGAAGCATACCAGACGCTCTTGGACCCGTTCAGGCGCGCCGAGTATCTGCTGCGACTGCACGACATCGAAGTCTCGGAGACAGACCAAGTAGAGGATATGGACCTGCTCATGAGCATCATGGAGGCGCGCGAGGAGATCGAGACGGCTGGCCCAGATGATGCCGCCCTCGTACAGGACGTTGCGAGAAAGAACCAAGGTGAGTGCTAGCACTTTTCCAAGATACGCCCGAGTGTTATTGCGCGCACACATCTTCGGACACCAGTTGAGGCGGCGCCCTGACGAATTACTGGAGCGTTCGTCCAGTCCAGTCCGCGGCCTTGGCCATGGCATTTGGACGCATGCGGCTGTACCGGAGCCATACCTTCACGCGTGTGCTAACCAATCTTGACACAGAACAAATCGACAAATTGTGCGCAACCATCGAGAGATTAGTGGGCGAGGAAGATTGGGTCGGCGTGAAGGACGCGACCGTGCGGCTGAAGTACTTGCAAAGTATTCAAACGGCCGCCAGGAAGTGGCCCACCATCGAGAACGACGAGCACTGAGCACTGCTCTACATACCCGTACTCATTCCTGTCTGCCTTGGATATTTTTTTTCAATAAAATGAAGATAAGTAACAAAGTTGTAATGAAGTCACTGAACAATCACATGAGCTCATGAGAATGATCAAACGTTCCTGCACGATGGCACGACGGCATGAAACGCTTTGAAGTAAAATGTTGTATTTCACCTCTTAGCTATCACCGTCGCTGCCAGCGTCGCCGCCGCTAATGCGTTCAACGTCGCCGTCGTTCCCCTCGGACCCAACACACCCACTCCAGGTCGCAGCACGCACCTATGCGCTGGCTCTCTCGCTTTCCCTAGGTCCATCTCTCATCCCCTTCGTCCCCTCGCTCCTCTTGAACAGACCGGCACCGCCACGCAAGCTGTCACATATCCTCAGACGCGAACTATCCCCGACAGGCTTCGCGTTCGCTCTCCTAGTTGCCGCGGGAGGTGGGGCGGCACTGCAGTATGTGTGGGAGACGCTAGCGGAACGCGGTGTGGAATTGCCATGGGACTCGCCTGGCACGTTCACACCAGCGCCATCGCGCGCACGTACGCCCGAACCCAGTGACGGAGAATCCAAGGCACCCAACGGCGCCTACGAAATCGCATACGAAAAGATAAAAACATGGATGGACGGCCTGAAGCCCGTGCACCGCGCCTTCATCTCGAATGGCATCAGCTCCTCCTTCGCGTTCTACCTCCTCCAGGCCGGCCGTCGGCGGCCCTGGAACGCTGCCGCCCCCAGAGACTCGCCGACGCTCGACCTCACGCTCCTGCTGCTCGTGCGCGCGATCGACATGACCGTGCAGGCCATCGTGCTGCGGCGCACGGCCAAGCCCGACGCGGCGGAGCGCGAGCGTCTGCGGCACCGGCGCACACTCACCACGCGCATCGACGCGTTTGTCTTCTGGGCATCCAGCGCACGCATCATGTGGTGCTTTTTCTACCAGCCGGAACGGTGAGTATGCCATGTTGCCCTTCGCCGTAGCCCATGTCTGACGAACGGCCGCGCTGCAGCCTCCCCAAATCGTACGTGAAGTGGATAACGAACCTCGCTATGGTCGACCCGCGGCTGCTGCGGGCCCTGCGTGCTATCCGGGAGGGCGACTTCTCGTATGTCCGCGGGACATCCGTCCCACCGGACCTGCTAACATCGTATGCGGCGGAACTTGGCTTCCCGCGCACATGGGGCGATCCAGCAGTACTCCCCGCGTACAGTGGGAGTGCTGCGACCAAGGTTTGGGAAAGGATTGGTGTTGAAGGCCGCGCGGGGGTGGGTGGGCTGCCTTGTGAACTCGTGCATGGCGGGCTAGGACGAAAAGTCGGCCTCGGGGATGGCTGCTACACAAATGCGGGCGTCAGGGCTGGCTTCGGGTTTCTCGAGGCTATCGCGCTTTATCTGCCCGTAAGTCATTTTTATCGCTTCTTCGAAATAATCCGAGTTTACACATATGCGTAGGTGCACTTCATCCCCATTCTCCTCACGCGGCCCCGCGCCTTTCTCCGTCCGCATACGCTCGTTCGCCCACTGCTCGGTGCCGTCCGCAGCGCGTCCTTCCTCTCATCGTTCCTCCTCCTCATCTGGTCCACACTCTGCACCGGCCGCACCTTCCTTCCGGCCCTCCTCCCCTCCATCCCGCACGACTTCTGGGACGGCCCGCACGGCGCCGTCCTCGCAGCGTGCATCGCGTGCGGCGCGAGCATATGGGCGGAGGACGGGCGGCGCCGCGGCGAGGTTGCGCTGTACGTGCTCCCTCGCGCCGTGCGCGCGTGCCTACCGCGCGGGTGGGGGAAGGAGGGCGGCAGGGGCGAACGGGTCACGTTCGTGCTAGCCCTGGCGGCGCTGTTGACGGGCGCGCGGCATCGTCCGGATGCGCTGAGGGGGCTGGCGCGGTGGACGGGCGCGTTTATCATGAGAGGCCCAGATGCCGGGTTTTGGCGGAAGGGCAGGGAGGGGACGCCGGGGCCGGGCCCCAGGCGGGTGGACCCCCTTGGTGCTCCCGGGGATTCGGAGATTGGCAGCACTGCCAGTGGAGTGCAGACGCCGCGGGATATCCGACAGACGCCTACGCCGCCTCCGTGAGGGACAACTACCAAAACGATATTCTGGATCTTGGACAATATCCCACTTTTATAGTAAGCACACACACGATAGTTAAGATATACCTGGTGGCCACAGCTACTCACCGACACCTTTCTGGTACTGTATGTGTACAATGTACGCCTCCAGTCACAAGTCCTACAATTGATTAATACATATACCAATCTACGTGGCACAGAACATTTGCTTTGACTCAAAGCACAAAGCCTTTGAGTCTTGAGTGATCAAACATCAATCCTTGTGTATTATGAGCGGTATTGTGTCCACATGCAATGCTAAGTAAACCGGGAGACCAGTCCATGCATAGAGTTTCGTCCAGCATCTCGTGAGTACCGTATTATGTCGTAGTTATAATCGTTAATCGTCCGCCCCGAGCACTTACACCGCCCGACACAGGATGAAGCTATTGCTTTTAACTTGCGTATGTCCGTTCGTTCGTCCGTGGCATGGCTCACACCGCCTGTTCCCCGGTAGGATTCTTCTCCTCGCCCGCGGCCTCGCGCTCCTTCTGCGCCACGGCGTGCTGCTGCTCCGCGAGGCGATGCGACGCCCCGCTGTAGTGGCTGCGTTTCCGGATGCGCTCGCCGAAGTGCCAGAAGAGCCAGGGCGAAGGGCAGCCAAGTGCGATGGCCAGTGCCGCGAGGATCGTGTCGCCCTTCCCGTAGCCGAGAGCTTTGTACATGGCGGGCGCGAAAAGCGGGAAGCCGAATCCGGCGAGGGCGCGGAGGAAACTGACGGCGGCAAGGGCTAGGGGTGTTTTTGTCAATCGCTGTACCTTACTGGCTACATAGTGAATGCAGAGCACGTACCCGAGGCGGCGTGTAATGTGAACGTGTCGATAACGTATGTCTGGATAGCTTGGAAATTCAGGATGACCCCGGCACCAATGAGCGCCATGCCCTATAAAGCGAGGGTTAGAACATTGCACCATACGTTTGAAGTACAAAGTGTGCACTCACAATGTCAGGGACGATCCAGTGTACATTGGCTCGAGCACCCCATCCTATTCCCGGTCAATAACGGTATCGACATGCTACGGAAGTCACTCACCGAGAATGAAGAGACCGGCTGGGAGGAATATGGAGCCGGGTACCATAGGCGCTGCGAATGTAACTTAGCGACGATTACCGAATGGGCGATATTTGCGGATGAACTCACGCAGTCGGAATTCAGGCTTCCCTTTTCCGCCGTTGCGCTTTGTGAGGCGCTTGTAAATAGCGTCGAGAGCCCGCGCATTGATTTGCGAGGCTCCAGTGAGTCCGACACCTAGGGCGATATAATGGAGTCCTTTGGGGCAGTAACAACATGGTGTCAATGGCTAGTACGGTGTGAAACAAGGTAGTAGAGGCATACCTGCAATTCCGGGCCGCTCTTTGTAAACTCCTTCGTATATTCCCGGAACTGTGGTCAAAACGACTGGAGGATGCATGTCAGTGGCGCGAAGGCAGAAAAGAGCAGGTAGACGTACGATACATAAGCCCTGTTTGAGCCATAAACGATTGAATGGGTGTCAATACAAGTAGCGTGACCATGCTACGTACCATATCTGTAAGTGATGAGCGAGTGAGTAAAGTTACAGATGCAGGTCAGCGTGCGTCACGTACATGAATGCCATGTATACACCGAGCAGTTGCACGATGAGTTCGCGGTAGAAAAGGACGAAAGGTCTTGTTAACGACTTCGCGAATATTGCTTTCCAACTGCATGCCGTCGGTTGTAAATTGAGTGTGCTTTGCGGATAATGATTGTGGCTTACTGGAAGTCATCACGACCTTGAAATGGCGTGTGTACGCGCGACGAGTCCGATTTATCTATGCCCATGCTTTTCCGTATCTGCTGCGCTTTGCGTTCCAGCAGCGTAGGAGCAAACGCTACGCCGAATTGGACGTAAGTGTTTTACTCTCCAAAAGTCGTTTCAAATTCCTAACTTACTTTCTTTGAGGAAAACCAGACCTGCACATTGTATCGCACCGTCAACTATACTCGTTGCCCAGTACTGCATTGCATAAGTTAGAAAATGCACGGTGAAACTTTAGGAATTCAAAGTCACTTACGACCCAGCGCCAAGTTGATTTTTCAGCAATCCATGCACCGCACACGGGGCCAATAACAGGGCCGAGCAGGGGCGCGAGAGAGTATAGAGCAATTGCTTTTCCACGCTCTTCAGTACGCCAACAATCACCGAGAACAGCACCTCCGACCTGTCCAAAGATTGTCAGTGTTGCACGGAGGTATAAACAAGCTTCAATCTTACCGCTAATGGCGCGCTGCCGCCGAGCCCAGCCAAAAATCGGAATGCAATGAGTTGACCTTTGCTTTGGGAGGCTCCGCATGCAATGTTAAAAACTGTAGTAACGCGATGAGTCTGACGTGCATAAGATAGAGGGGGAAGATGTCACTAACTCAGATACCACAAATTTGCTCCTTGAATTACTCTGTGTTTTGATTAGCGAAAGGGGGGCGGAGAAACTGCGGGAAACTAGCTCCGCACCTGGAACGTCCATAGATCTCACTTAAGGGCCCCAGGAAAAGCGGACCGAAGGCGTAACCTAACACAAACACGCTGGTCGACATGGCCAAAATGGCCTCGTTTGTGATTCCGAACTGGTGGCCAATTTGGGCCGCCGCAGGGGCGACCATGGACGAGGATACGGGGGAGATGAAAGTGAACGCAGACACGATTAGCGTGGCGGACCACTTGCGCTTGTAAGTCCAACTACTCCTGCATTAGCGGCGTCCTAGTCTTGAGTTCAAATTCGTGCGTACTTCTTTGGATTCATTGGGTCGTGTGGTCCATCCCAGTCTACAAGAATCCGCCCGCTGTCCTCCGTGACCGTCTCCGCGGGCGATACGGTGCCATTGTTGTTGTCTGGTGGATTAGACTTTGACATAGTCTGTGGGTACTGACAGAAAGTTGCGCGGTCCAGCTTGGGTCCAGCTTGGGTTTATAAAGGTAGTCGGAGCCCGTGTCCGTGGTCGGAAGAGCATGACATGTCTCTAGATCGTCATCTCATGGCTTCAAGAGAACTGGTCATTTTTAGCGAGATAATTTTAAGACAAAGCATGCGCCCCTGCGGAGTTGACACGGAGATGTTGCGGATATGAAGCGGATGCAATTCTTGGTGTATGCGGACTCGGAGAGCGGCTCCGGAGGACAAATGGGAAACGTGAAACTTCAAAGTCGAAACCGATACATACTTGAAGCAGGTAAGTACCTGGTAGTGTTCGTCAGCCCGCCGAGAGCACTGCCCAGGCACTGCCTGTCCGATCCAGCAAATATTGTCTTTGCTAGAGATTGCGAGACAACGTCGCGACATTTTGGTGAAGGATATGATCAAGCGTCCCATAGATGCATTGCATGATCGTAAAACGAACAACTGCCTACCAATGACTTGCCTGTCTCATCGGGGCTAAACGACCAATCAGCCCCATATGCAAGCGACGCATGCTCGTCAAACCGTTTCACCACCACTCCTTCCCCACTCGCGCCCTTGCCCCAGTCGTAGTCTTTGCCACCGTCGGAACCCACGTCGAAATGGACGACCTTGAACCCGTCGTGCATGCACGCAACAAGGACATCACCTTTTCGGGACGCGTGCGGATGCCATTTGGTGCGCCAGACGCCTCCTCCGACGGGTGTGCTAGAGAGTGGACGGTGCATGGCGCGCGCGTCAAACAACCGGACATTGGCATCGTAGCTGCAGGTAGAATAGCGTGAATATTTAGAAGAATCGGATGGGCGGGACGAAAGACCTTCCGACCACCAGCAAGTGCTCGATGTGTGGATGTGACTGGATGGTAGTTATTCCAGCATCGAACCTATGAGATGGTGTATTTCCGGATAGTCAGTGTATCAGAATAAACCACATACTGGGAAACAAAGTCACAGACAGCCTCACCGTTTGTTTACAAATGTAGGCGAATCGAACCCTTGACGTACATCCCAGCCTTTGAGCTTCATGTCGTCCCCGCCTGAGTACACAATGTTTTGGTCCCAATAATTCCACGCTGCGATCCACGGCTCGTAGTCGTGTGCATGCCACCTATCTGTTACACGCAATTCGTCATCGTGAGGCTTGAGGAGACACAGCTCTCCGTTGGACAGGGAAACTATCAAAGATCCGGAGGAAGAAGACGGCTGCAACCTGTTCGACCAGTCGAGCGAGAGGCAGAGGGTCGTTGAGGATGCAATCGCAATCGATTGAACAGGTTTGAGTATTTTCTGCAGTAGGAGCAGTTTCTCTCGTGAATCGGCGGCGAGGATGGCGTACGACCCTTGGGAATGGTAGACTGACTTGTTCCAGCTGCCACTCGTGCAGGCTAATATTTCCCTCGGAGTCGGCAATTCCCAGCAATGCGTTCGCTGATGGCGATCTATGGCACCTACACAGTACGAGATATATATCAAACATGTCCTCCGTTGCCTGTCTCTGTGCTCACCATTTCATATCTGGTACAGCAGGCAACGGTATTTCTTGTAGCTGCTGACTTGGACAGACGGAGCCGTCAGTACGGATACAGTCCGTCGAAATAATTGCTTAAGCACTCACAATTCGCATTTGGATCTATCGGTAATTTGGAAGACCAGGCATTTCCCTCGACGCTTCTGTATGCGCGGAGGGAGAGCCTCAAGCTCCTCGTCGCCGTCTTCATCGACGTCAACATTTTTTGGACTCGAAGGAGTAGGTTCGTCAAGGTGATACGTTCCACATACGAAGATGTCTTCCGCTCCCGGGTGCGGGCAAAATTCAAGACAATCTGCGGGCCAGATTGTGTCAAATTTGGATGCTGGCATCCTCGGTACCAGTTTTACAGCGACGTCTATTGAAAACGTTCAGGAAACCGCGGGATTAATAGATGTTCGGTGCGATGCACTGAAACTTACGCAGAGTGAAGCTAGTGAAGGTCAACAACTGCTGTAACTAAGTACTTGTCTGAACGACGTTGATCGGCATTGAGCCACGTGGCAAGTGAGCTACTCTATGTCCCTAGATCAAGCGGCGCCATGGGGGCTGTCTAGGGTCAGAAAAAACAATACGGGAGGTACCTGGTACCAGCTACAGACCGCTAGCAAGCTGACATCCCCCGTTGATAGAATGTACAGATCCATGTGATTAGCGACAGTCCTACTAAGCAAGCAACGTCTTTACAATGTCGTACACCCGCGTAATATCCATGAAATAGAGAGGATGCGTTAAACCGGCCCAAGCACTCAGCAATGCTACGACCCAGCCTTGAGCGGTGACTGTACCAGTCGTTGGACTTCTGCGGCTACGGCCTCCGACGTACTCCGCACTGTCAATCGACATAGCTGATTGAACATATAGTCGTCAGTCCAAAACCCAAACGTTCGACGATGGAACGGACGTACTTTCGCTTCCTTGTTCGGTTCCAGTCGCAGTAAGCACCCCACCTTGCCCTCAGTAGACATGTGGAGCACGCCCGCGGCAACGATATTATTTGGGTTGGGGTCAATGTCGTCCAAGACACCGAGTTTGTGCCCGGAGACCACGTTGCGGTTCTTCGTAAGATCCAATTGCCCGCCCGCCGTTAACTCAATCGGGAACACATTCTGAGCCTCTCGTGGAGGGCCTCCAATGAGTTTCCAGCGCTCGAAGAAGTCGGCCTGACCGAGTTTCACGTGCTCGAAGAACTTTGTGACGACGACGGGTAACCGAACGGCGATGCTTTGGTGAGAGCCGGCCAAGAATGATACGTTCAGTATTGGCGGCGTGGTGAACATCTTCTTGCACTCGACGTGCAGTAGTTGCTGAGTCTGTGTCCGGGGCGCGATTTTACTCGGGGGTAATTTCGCAAAGGTGACGGATAATGCGTCAGGATCGTGGACGTGCAAAGTCGTAGTGAATGATGTCAAGGGGGCGTCAACCTTGTTGCCGATGTAGACCGCTACCTGCCCAATATGACCCTGGTATCGCGACTTGATGCCGATCTGGATTTGGATATCTTCGTACAGCACGCCTTCGGGAGTGTACGTGAGTTTGTCGAACCAACGGTCTACCGTAGGGCCGACGGTGAGGCGGGGAATGTTCTCGGCTACCGGAGAGGTTGTATGTGCGGCGTCCGAGAGCGTATTTGAGGAATCGGGGTTTCCTGCTATACTGAGACCTGCAAGAGAGCCCATAATGTCTTCTGGGCCTCCGTTCGCAGTCACCCCAGTCCCGTTGGTTTCGACCTTCGAGGACTTCCGCCTTGCGGGATCGCGATCGAGATTCGCCTCTTTCCCACCGTGGACCCAAGTCCTCTTGTCTTCGGTATCCCCTGCCTTCCGATTGAGGCGTCCGAGTAGCGCGCTAGCACGAGGCGGGAAGGGAGGCATTTCCTCGCACACGTTTTGTAACGTCTCATCATCGTCCGGGCGAGAGGCGAGTGCGTAGAATTCGCAGGCTCGTTGCTGAAGCTCTGCATCTAGCACATGGCGGTACCGCTCGAAGATGTTGAGCAGTTGGGGTTTGATCTCCGGGAAAACGTTGACCCATTTGATGTAGGTCGAGAGCAGGAGTGCACGGGTAGATGCGACACAGAATTGAGATTTGGAGTGGAGGATTTGGAATTGTTCGACAGGGCTGTACCCCGGGTCGTTGGCAATAAGATGGCCATATTCACCAAGAATGTAACCTGAAACAGGCGTAAGCCAAGCTGTCAGTGGACGAGTATGACATGCTTTACCTCCAACCTTGACAAGACTTTCGTGCGTCGAGGGGGCCTTCAAGTGCTCCACAATCACTTTTGCGGCGTACGCTTGTAGGTCCTCGGTGTTCGTAATGATCTGGACAACACGGTACCAGACCTCGTCGCCCACATGATCACCAGCGGCGCTCATGAGCTGCAGGATGGTGTCGACATACCACTTATACGAGCTGGCATATTTCTCCGTCAAAATTGCGATTTTCAGCACCATCTCCTCCCGTAGCGCGTAGTCGGCTATCCGCAGATACCGCAGGAGCTCCCCGACGATAACCTCGGAGTTATCTACGTCGCACATGCTGTAGAGGAGATCGAGCGCACGCCGGCGGACTGATATGTCTTTATCGCGGAGAGACAATATAATTGTGCTCTGGTGCTTCTTGATTGGCTCTAGAGAGTTTGCACGAGCGGCTAGGTGCGCCATCGTATCCAATCCTAGATACCGCACGTTCGTCTCCTTCGACGAGATAAAGCGCGCAAGAAGGACGGCAGCAGTGCTGACGAGAGGGGAGCTGGCGTCGATGTGGATAGCAAGGCCTATAGCCTCGAACAAAACGGCATGCTGGGCATTATTATGCTGCACGTTTCGCGAGGGTTCTGCACTGTTGTTCATGGTAGTGTGTAGAACCTGGTACAGCGCCTTCTGAATAGTGGGGTCGTCTGCGAGATGGTGAGTGGGAGTTGCAATACAAATAGTGTGGGCAGACAGACCTGAGGGGGGATAGTATTGTAGGAGTCGTAATAGTTTGACTTGTAACCAGGGCGTAGGCACTTTGTAGTACGCATAAGTCGCTGCATATTCGTGGTCAATTACGAGCTACAAGTCGATCAGCAACAATTCAACGGGGAAAAGAAGACTGTCCTTACACGGTATAATCGGTCGACAGCTTTAGTGTAGCACACAGCGAATGCGTCAAGATGATCCTGGGCTAGCGCCATGACCAGACTTGTCACACAGATTACCACACCCTAATGAGAGTTATGCCGGTGCACAATGTATTTTTATTGCAGCAGACTTACTAGATCCGTATCATCCATGATGGCCACTATCCGCAATGCCCATTCTGCGGCAGGAATGACGTCGGGATGTTTACGATATAGCCTGAGCAAGGTCAGGGCTGCCTTCTTCTTCACAAAACTCTGGGAAGTCCTAGTCAACGAGTCAGAAGTTCGGTCTCCCCCACAGAGTGTAAGAGCTAGGTAAATGACACGCACGGTGAGATGAGTAAGCGGTGGACGTCCTCCGACAGTGCTTCTGCCATCTCGCTCCCTCCTACATTGGCAATGGCGTGCAGGGCTAAGCAGTTGTCAATCTCATTATTTGCGTCGAGGTCTTTGCGGATAGAATTGACCACGAGACGTAGGAAATCCGAGTTCTCGTGCATGAGCAGAGTGACGGCTAAATATCCCTGAGACGTGCATCTTATTGAGTACCACTCGATGGGCTATGCATGATCGTACTCACAATCTGTTTCTCGCTATATTTCTGGCTTGATATCAAATTGACGGCCTCCATGTGTCCAACGTCGACTTTATACCCCAGAATATAAGTGAATATAATCTTCGAGACATATCTTTGGAAGAAATCGAAGGTCAGTAGCGGCTTTGGGGACGAAATAATGAACACACTTCTTCTTCTGATAGCCATCCAGGTTTCCGTCTGTCCGCGCATGTCAATACCATCGAGGACGCGCCTCATGAATGTCCGGTCACACCTTTGAATTTCTTTCGTATGTTCGCCATCTCCTTGTTTATCCGCTTCTCCTCGAGTTCGCGGACTCTGGCTCCACGGATGTCCGCAATGAACTGTTGAACGCGACGTTGTATGAAGAGCCATTCCGCTGAAGGCGAGCTTTGCAACGCACCTGCGTCAATCCGCGCATACTGGTCGCCATGATGGGCAAGTGCGCGTCCGCAGAGGGTTACAGCCAAAGACGTTGTATGTTGTCGTAAGGCAGAAGCAGCCAGTGCACAAGGCCAGTTAGTAGTAAAGTCGCCGTCGCCGTCGAGGACCGGAGTCAGTGCTTAGAACGTCGGACGACGGCAGTGGGCGTCGGTATATCCAATAATTGTCCACGTGCGCGCGTGGATGGTGGCGCAGAATTGACACTGACAGCCGCAGACTCAAAACCTTCGAGGCCAACGCTGCTTGTCAGAATTTAGAAGAGTCGAGAGTACTACGATTTATTGATTATAAGTACAGTATTGAAGTCGATATGGATAAAATGAAGATGTAAGTAAGTGCTCTATGTAGCCCGGCCAATCGCCATAAAAGAAAATGTCCACATCTACCACCCTCCTCCGTCGCGGAGCCCAGGAGGTCTATAACTTCGCGAGAGTTGACTAGGGGTACCCGGTCTCGAGTTGTAAGTCGATCCGGCGTTATGAGGAGTGGAGCGACCAGAGGGAAGGCGAAGCATCTGGAATGCAGGGGAGTCGAATGGCGTCGCCGGCCGTGAGTTGGCACGCGATTGAGACTGTAGCCTCTCCTCGCTATAGCGGTTCAGAATCCGCACCACGTCCCGCGTCATCAGGTCCAAGTCATTGACCTCGGTTTGCGACAGGGAGTAATCCTTCCGTGTGTCTCCCTCGTCCTCCCACTCCTCCTCCCGAGGCAAGATGGGCAGTTGTGACCGGAATCGGTGCCGACGACCCATAGTGATGCCCTCGAACACCCGCAGCATGCACGACTCCATCAACACTTTGAGTCGCTGGATGTCATCCAAGGCATCGATGTTTCCACCGATAGGCAGCCAACCATCGCATTCCAGTCCCTTCTCAACGACTTCGATCTTGAAGGCGCCGAACAGAACATAGGTCATGGGGTCTAGCCGTGTCGTCGTGACGAGGAACATTTGCGCATTGGTTTGACCGGAGGAGATATTTTGTCTTTTCTCTGAGAACGCGAATATCTGTTTCTCCATTTCAGGACCGCCCGCACTGATTTCCTTCTTGGTGTGGTTGACACTGGAAGGATGCATGAAGGTCATCTGTAGGGAGTAGACAATGAGCGCGGATCATATGTAAAATCATTTGGACTGACCTTGTCGCGAGCAGTGCGGAAGAACTTGTCGCCAGTTCTAATGGCAAACTTCGGCTGGGTGGCGATCGCAATGAGGGCAGCCAGCAAGGGTAACGAGTCTCCGTTCGCGTTGAGAGCAGGAGGAACAACCAGGTCGCGGGATCTGGTCTGCGCAGACCCGACATTCCCACCGGCCGACACATCGATGACACCAGCATTATACAACGACTGGAGTAGTTGCGTTTTAATCTTGGCGATCATCAACATAGTCGGTTTAGACAGAAAGTTATCGTTCAAAAAACGGTTGGCCTGAACGTATTGGCCACTGGACTGCATGGGGTACCACTCGTTATAAGCGCGAAGAGATGCGAGCGCGTCAGAGCGGAACTCCTGTGGTGACCAGGAGTGCTTGACCTTCATAGCTTCTAGTTTGACGGCTGCGGGCGCCAAGAATGGGTCCCGATTCGTCAGGATCGCAGCCAGGGTTAAGGCCTGGTCAAGGCAACGGAAGAAGCTGCCGTAGAGTACTAGCCGTCCCATTTGCGGTTCCACAGGCAGCTGGAGGAGAACACGGCCAAGAGACGTTAGGTCCTTGTTGTGATCAAGAGCTCCAACTTGCTGGAGATCCTCCATCGCTATCGAGACACGAAGAGGGTCGGGGGGTTCGATGGTAGCAGCCAGGACATCTTCGACGGCCATGCCAGGGAAGTTGAGCGATTTGACGTGCATGATAGTGTTGCTAAGATCGACACGTTTCATCTCAACGGTCTGGTACGGATGCAGCGTGTCCGCGCGATTGCGTCCCAAGATGCCGTAGTATTCACCAGATCGGTGACGCCCTGCACGTCCAGCACGCTGATTCAGGTTGGAGGAGCCAACCCACGCGGATACAAGGGCAGACATGTGCTTCTCGGGGTCGTACTGCTGCTCCTTGATCTTCCCTGTGTCTACGACGTATACGACATCAGGAATGGTGATAGACGTCTCAGCGATGTTCGTCGCAAGGATGATGCGCCGTACGCCCGCCGGAGGGGGCTCGAACACCACCTGCTGCTCGGCTAGGGGAATAGACGAGTGCAAGAGGTGAATAGTGTATTTGCTTGTGTCCGTAAAGTTCACACCGAGGGGACGAGACGTGTCCACTAATGTGCGTTGAAGAGCCATGATTTCCTCCCATCCGGGTAAGAACACAAGAACATGGCCCGAGTCTGTCTTTTGGAGGACGTGCGCTATGGTGAGGCCAATCAAAGGATGGGGAAGTTCGAGGTCGTTTTGGAGGGTCTCAGATGAAGAGTGATGCGCGCCCATGTGTCTGCCGACGAGCTGGGCTGCGACAGATGGTCCGAGTTCGTTCTGGACGTATTTGATCACAGGATCTTGTGCGAATACCCAGCGAGTCGACGGTTCGCGTGCTAATTGACCGACATAGTCGTCCATGAAGTGTTTTGTGACGGGGAACGACCGTCCAGGAATCTCAGTGACTCCGGCAGGCTTTCCCTGCTCGTCAGGGAAATACTTCTGGAATAGTGTCGGATCAATGGTAGCACTCATGAGCACGACCTTGAGAGGATTCCCGCGTTTCCGTCGGTCGGCGAGCAAGCGCTTGAGGACAACAAGCAAAAGATCGGTATCCAAGTCACGCTCGTGCACTTCGTCGACGACGACATGCGTGACGTCCTCGAGATCTCTGAATCCTCCGGTAGGACCGTCGGAAAGCGCTGTCTGCATTCGTTTGAGGAAGATACCGGTAGTGCAGAAAGTGATCGACCCATGCTCCTCGGGGAGCTTGGAATCGAACCGCACTTGGTACCCAACTGCCCCTTGGCCCACTATCTCTCCTCGCTCCTTGGCGACACGATCGGCAACACTCATGGCAGCAATCCGGCGAGGCTGCGTACACACCACGTTGCATTTCGCGCCTTCCCCGCGAGCAATGTAGTCGTCAAGGATCATCTGCGGTATCTGTGTCGTTTTCCCAGATCCGGTGGCTGCCAAGCAGATGGATACCTCGTTGTCGCGTATGTGGTTCATGAGAGGTTCCGATTTGCTGTAGACAGGAAGCGAGGCTCGGGTTTCACGCATTTTCGCGAGCTTGGGGTCCTCCAAGTACTTCTTGTGCCGCTCCTGGAGTGCATTTGACTTCTGAGCCAGTGCCTCCTTTGATATAACTCGATGCCGGCGTGGGGCAGTAGGTAGGGAGGAAGCATGCGCGACGTCGGCGGGATCCTCTCCTGTTTTTCCTGACCCAATGGCAGGCCTGTTACGATAGAGGCCACTCCTCTTGATCTCGAAACATAGATCGCGGATGTCGTCCTCGAGGGTGTCGCTCATCTGAAGCCACACCTTCGGGGCAAGCCCGAGGTCCCCGCCAGTCCGAGCGGCCTTGATGTATGTCTTCCATAGGTCGGGGTCGCAGCTCTCGAGGTATTGCGTGACATCCAGGTAGCACTCGATGCCAGCGTCTTTCTTCGACTTCGCCGCGCCCATCCCGATCCGTCGTCCACCAACAGTCATACTGACCTCCCAACGGTCTTTGACCGCTGCATAGGTCAAGTCCGGTCGACCGAAGTTGTAGCGCCGGCAATAGTAATCCATGAACGACCGCGCCTGCTCATAATTGCATTTCGAGCCATCCGAAAGAGTAACGGTCTTCGCAGTAGCCGCGACTTTAGGAATCGGAACCTACCAACACGTTGAGAATACGACATAAGAAAATAGAGATACACACATACGATTAGCGCCTTCGCATGGAGCTGGAGCAACAAATTAGTGCATGCAATTTTCTCGGCATCCTTTCTCGAAGGGCTATCTCCAAAGGCTACGACATTTTCACCCGCGGCCTCCATCGTAACCGTGGCCCTGGAATGACATGCCAGAAAAACGTGAGCCGCAAGCCATCTATATGTAGCAGCAGGCGTACCTCCAAACATCCTTCCCGGTCCGAGTAGCGTATTGCTGCGTATCGAAAGACGGAGCGCTACCTTTGTATGTCCTTTCAAAGTTCATCAAGTAACTCTTCGGCGCGTCTAGCTCCTTCTTGGGCACGAGTGCCGGATTCCCGTAAGTTTCCTTGACATACTCTAGCGTGTGCAAGGGACCTGGCAGTTCTGGAAGCCTGTTGTTTTTGACGGGGCGTGACGCGCCGCCGCCTCTGTTGCGCGAACCGCCGCGCGGAAAACGGGATTGGCCGCGGCCACGAGCAGACGACGAGGATGATGATGGGGGCATCTCAAAGTCAGGAGATACGTATTTGCTGCGATGGCTTTTGTGTCCTGACGCGTGATGTGGGCTCGTCGAGTTGTCAAGCCTGGGGGCTTTGTCGGGGGGTGGATAGTCCTGCCTATGGGCTGTGGCAGTAGCGTCGCGAGAGACTGAGGAAGAGCTGGCGAATGATCGTTTGAGAGGGGGGCGGGTGGAAGACAAGCTTGCAGACGAGGAAAGCGATTGTTTCGTTGGGTCAAGTTGCATGAGGCGGCGCCTGAGCTGAAGAACAACAGCTATGCGCATAAGGGCCAGAACAGTGACTTATAGCTTATGAAGTCCCAGGTCTGTGAAAAGCATATGGGCGTCAGAAACACGGAAATTCACGAGCGAAATTCGTAGATATCCTAAGACATCCAGCCAGATGGCGTCTGGTGGATCTCAAAGAACTTGAGGACATCGCACGCACCCGATTGTTGTACCGTAAAGCCCGCGATCCAGACGTGAAGACCTTGAATCAGAAAGCTGCCCAGGGAAAGGGAAATTGTTGTGACTGGTGATGAAACCCTCCGTCGCCGCACAAGTCAAGCAGCAAAATTGCTAACAGCAGGAAAGTGGAAACGCACGGAGACTGCCGAACCCAAATATGGAGCTAGAACCCCTGACTTCGCGAAACTGGCTCACTCAAATCGCATAGACCAAACAGTTAAGGGACACAGCGAGAGGTATTGTTATATGAGGGATATCTCGAGCAGATTCTGAGTACAACAAAGAGGTAGAAGCAGTAGGTATGGATCGGTATGGAATGGTATGTTGGTGAAGGAATGAATGGATCAAATGTCGTGTATGCCAAATCCACAATGATGAGTTGAGTAAGTGAGGAGAATAGTATGCATGAACCGTAGTCTGAGAAGTGAACGTCCGCGACTATCCCAGGTGGAATAAAAAACAGAAGAGAAGAAAACCTCACAAGCATATTCACGATGACAGTCCCGTCGGCGTAGTCTGCCCCGACTCTCCGTCCTGGCCTCTCTCGTTATCGACCTCGTCACCAATCTGGGTTTCAGAAACCTCTGCAAGGCCGCTTGTATAGCTCCAGAAGTCGACAGAGCGACCAACAGCGGTGAGCCCTACCCCAAGTTCAGGCAATATGCCCGCCCGCGCAAACATGTCTAAGAGATGCGCCCGCGACTCGGGATACACGAACGCATGCAGAAGCTCGGTGCCCTGCAAACACATTAACGACACCCATGTAAAACACGGTCGTGTACTTACGTGCGTATTCAAGACCGCCGCCATGTGGGCGAGAGGGGGGGACGCGTTAAGCGCGTCTTGGTGACTTTGGCTTTTCGCCAAAGTTGCGAGGCGTTCGCTCTGCAGCAGCTCATCGTCTTCCGTCCATTGCTTTGAGCGCCGCGTGCCCTGGTCGCCCTCCTGGAAATACGGATGCAGCCATTGCCGCCAGAGCTCCAGTTTCCGGCCATCGCGGCCGACGCGACGCATGAGGCGGCGGCAGCGCGTCCAGTCATCATCAGGGCCATTGCCCTGCCACACCGCGTGGTCTGGGCCATCGTACTCACTGTCAGTAGCGGTGGCGATTGACCGACTGCTGGCGGGGCTCTCCGTGCCCGTGGTGCTGGCGTACTCCTGCATGCCGTCGCCACCCCGCGTAGCCACGCCACCTGCGGGACGCATCATGAGGCGCACCCAGCGCCGCCGGCGGACCCATCCTCCGGCCCCGGCCCTGCCGACCTGAGCGCGCCACCCACCGGTCCTAAACGACCAGTTATACTCGAAGCCATCGTGCTGCGCGCTGCCGTCCGTGCGCACGTCGATCATCCAGGCGCGCGAAACCCAGCGCCAGTTGCCGTCGGGGAGCGGGTACTCGTCGAAAGATAACTCTGGCTGGGTCGCGCGGGAGGTAGGCACAGCGGAGGGGAGGGTAAAGGGCGAAGGGTCACTAGGAAGAAGGGATAAGGCCGAGTAGTATCGGGTCGAGAATAATGTGATCCTAGGAACGCGTTCAGATGGCGAGCAATGGGTCGCATTTGTGGACGTACCCGCGCTGATTCTCGTAGAGCATAGCCCACCTGTACACATCCTTAGACTGTAGGTCCTCGTCGCTGCCAATTGCACTGCCATCCAGATTGATGAAATTAGTGGCCACGACTGAACGCGACAGTGGGGGCTGGCCGTCAGGCGCCTCGCCCATCTCCCGCATTTGTGGCTCTGGACTGCGTAGCTTCGCATGCGAGCGCGCCCTTGCGCGCAGACTTGGCACGGACAAGGACACGCTAAACCGCGATTTTGGGTGGAGACGCGCACGGGCGCCATCGGCTGCTGCATAGTCGTCCTCGCGCATCCATGTCGGGGGCGGCGGGGAGTCGGCGGTGTCCTCTGCGAGGTTCGGTGTGGATGCCGATGCCTGCATATTTATTGCGATGTCGAGTGGTGCATTGTCGAAAGCAAAGGCAGAATATCTGCAACTGCAAGGACTTGCTCGCGAGCGCACGAAAGAAAGGCTTTATTTTGATATTTAATTATTTAATTATATTTACCCTCAGTAATTTACTGGACCTCCCTTGCTCCCGACCACGACTGAGCCTGACTGAGCCTACTGAACTATTCTCCTCACTTGGTCAAGCTTCAGGTCCCACTGCATTGCAGGTCTCTGGAGTCTGCATATCACCAACACCATGCTGCCGTTACTGTAAAGGCCATTCGATTGAAAATCGCGTCGAAAACGCGTCCGTAATGCATCGCTGCCTGATGATACTCGATGTTCTACTCCAACTCTTCGACCTACCCATACTGGAGAAGAAGGACCTCGCGTGCCTGGCTAGGACTTGCAAGGCCTTCAGCTCGTCTGCCTTGGATGTATTATGGCGTGAACAGGATGATATCGCTCATGCGTCGAAATGCATGGGCTGGAATGTCTGGGAAGAACGCGTGGCTACGGACCGTCGCGAAGAAAGGGCACCACAACTAGTAAGCGTGTACAAGGCTCCGCAAATGCTGCTGTCTCTCGCTGACCCCCACCCGTAATATAGTATTTGACCGGATCCATAATGACCGAGCATTGGTCCAGATTCCATGTATACGCCGACCGAATCAAGGCGTTTTGCATGCAATCAGGAACGGTTGGACTTGATCCACAATCCATGTCTATCTTGCTAGCATGCGCACCACTATCCCCTCTTTTCTGCAACGTTCGAAAACTCGTCTGTGAAAGTGACATCTACGACCACATGCTGCCTTGTCTCCGCCTCTTCTTCGGCCCCACCCTTTCCATCTTGGAATTCAATTCTCAGCGAGAAGAGTCACTTACAGGACAATCCATGCTCCCAATATTGCCGTCCCAATGCCCAAACGTGAAGGTTTTCAAGGTCAATGGTCCTCTCACATCTGCGATGGCGGATAACATTGCCATGTACTGGCAAAAACTCGAGACCCTTCATTTACGCTCCGGATCGGGAAAGAACGTATTGGCGATGTCGTTTCTCCCCGGATTGCATACCTTCGTTGTCACAATGCTCAATGACAACATTTCTGCCATTCTGTCTGCACCCCCGGATGCCCTCCGATTCCCCGCGCTGCAGAGCTTTCAGCTAGATGCGTGGTCTCTTCTCAGCGTTGACGGTATCGTGCGCTCTGGGACGTGGCGTCGGCTTCGTCGGATTGACGTTCTCAGCCCTCCGGAGCCTGCTGCAGTGTGGGGCGCGTTCACGGAGACATTGAAGATTCACCTTTCGCCGGACATCATGGACACGATCGTCATTCAAGAAAAGCGTTTTGATTGCGCACCTGCTGATAACGACCCGCAGCGAGTCCTGACCCTTTCGACCCTGCGACCCTTGCTCTCGTTTCCCAACCTCACTTGCTTTGATGCACACTTCCAGTACGGCTTTGACTTGGATGACGTCGCTCTACACGAACTTGCCAGCGCTTGGCCGATGCTACGCTCCTTTCATCTTTCCGCAGTCGGCGGGTGGAGAATGCCATCCAAAATCACGCTGTACGGTCTAGTTCAGCTGCTACGGGCATGTCCAGATCTCGAGACGCTGGGAATCGTGATCAGCGCCACCAATGCCAACGTCTGCCTTCCGTCGACATATTCCGGGGTCTCCAACCGCAAAATCACCGCTATGTCTCTAGGAAACTCGGTGATCGACGATGCAGAGCCCGTAGTAGCGGTAATGTCTGAAATCCTTCCATGTCTGCGTTCCATCTCTTCGTGGGGCCCCAGGACTAGAGTACAATTGCATCTGCGGCGCGGGTCGTTCGAGGATCTCAGACACGACCTCTACGAGCGGCGATGGGCCGAGGTCGCGCGCCTTATTCCCAGGGAGGCTACGCGTAGAACTCACGCCCAGTTATCACCCAGACCCGGGCTTGAAAATGCCTCTTGAAAGCAGATGTGCGTATCATGCTGGAATCGTGAATGGTTTTCAGGTGGGTTGAACGTCCTCATAGTACTGCATGTAGACTTCCCTGTCATCTTGTATGTACAGCGGGACCTTTCCGTGCCCTGAGCAAGGTTGCATATGCCATACAGTCGTTTAGGCGTTGTAGAAGAGGCTTGACGGCGGCGATGGCGGAGCGAACCAAGATCGCCGCGTAGGAGAGTCAGTAGCTTTGAAATGATATAATTCTAGGTGTTAAGGTGTATATGAGTCGTACATGATATAAAATAGCCTGTCCTCCACATTCTCTGGTGGGTCAAACCATCTTGACAACTTTGCTGCCGTCTACTATTCCTGCGAGACTCTTGGCTTGGACATTGCCATTGGCGTCTTTGCGTTTGAGGAGCTCGTCCCACCAGCCAAACAAGAAATCTCGGGCGATGAGCTTGAACCAGGGGGTGAAGGAGTTTCCTGCGGTGGCATGTAAGTATGATGCGCCCAATACAGCTGGTGAAACTTACCTGGCGCGTCGAACATCGCCTGCAGCTCCGCCTTGTCTACGTACTTATGGTCCCGTATCTCATTCTCGTTGGGAACGACGGTCACGTCGGCGGTCAAGAAGAGGATATAATCGACTGCAGTGAGGCCATCAATCCATATGGATCTGGAAGCTGATGTGGCAATGCTTACCTTCGTGCTCGCCCCACATGCCATCGGACGGGGCGAGATAATGTATCCGCGTCAGATATTGGAAGTTGTCGACAGGTGTCTGTTCTTGCGGGATCCCGAGCTCGTGCTCGAGCTTCCGTGACGCCGCCACACGCACACCGAGTTGGTCGGCCTCCACTTTCTCAGCCTCGAAGTCGTCTAGCGGATGCGAGCAACAGGTGTTCGTCCACATATCGGGGAACGTGATTTTCTCCGTGGCACGACGCTGAAGCAGAAGCTTCCCATCGGATGGACGGAACACAAACGCGGAAAACGCGCGGTGCAGGAGGCCCTTGTTAATATTTTCCATGAGATGGCCTGGAGCCGAGATAGAGCCAGCGATTAGCCACGTCGAAATCACATCGGAGACACAAGTGTTAACGCACACGTTTTCTTGTCCAACGCGCCGATGGCGTTGTCCTCTTCGTCGACAAGGATACATCTCTCGTCCATTAGTCTGGACTGCTCAGCATCGTAGCTGGATAGATCGATGCTTGCAAGCGTCGCTTGCGCCGCGCGAACAGCAGGGGATGCCATGGTGCGAAGGGTGACTTGTGTAGGGAACTGTTGCTTTGGGAAACGGATAGAGAGACTGTTGGGGGATGAGAGACGGCGAGAGGAGAGCCCTGGAATCGTTCGATAAAGCAGATTCATGTCTTGTACAATTGTGATTTGCCACGTGCGATGAAGACTGAAACAGGAAAGTAAGATGGATGGATGCAAGGCGTCTAATTCTTCTCCTCCAACGGCCGCCTGCCGATACCTAATCGTCCTCATCGCTATTCGGAGTCATACGTTGCGCTGTCTGGAAAATGAGGAACAATAACATTGCGAACGACGATGAGCTCGAGCGTGAGCGAGATGGACACAGTTAGGTACAGAGGATGATGATCGTGCTACAGGTGATTCAGATGCAAGGCAGAGAACTAGGAATACAAGGCAGGTGCGATTGGCGTTGTCAGAGCATTGCAGGTTAATGAGAGGAATGCGTGTTCTCTATGAGTGATCAGGAAATGGTGATAGTTACGGTACCATACGCCGCAGGCTGAGAAAGGTGGATGAGATCTTTGGTGGCGAGAACTACAATGCGACGCGGCCGGTAAGCAACGATAACAAGGCACGGGATTGCTACCCACTGACCTAGGCAGTGGTAAAATCCAGCAGCAGCGACGTGGCGAGTACTAGTCGCTTGAGGAACAACATGGTCGAAAACGAGAGAAGTGGAGTTTGGAAGAATTTGGGATTGCATCTTGGCGTACCTGTAAGAAGGTCAATGAGGGCTCTAGTATGCAGTGAGTAAAATTCCTACTCCAAGAAATTAAACGAATTGCGCTCTAAAGTGATGAGATTTACATCTGATTGCTGAGACTCAAGGTTGACGGACTTGTCCCCCTCCCCGGGTACTACAAAAACCTCAGTATCATGGACGTACACACAAAAAGACAGTGCTCACCATCGAAAACAAAGTCTTCACCGTCCAGCTGAGATCCTTTGCCCAAGGTCGCCGGAGAGAAGGCTACCCCTCCCATTCCACTTCCGATGTGGCTTGGCACGATAGAGCTAGCCCTCCTGCTCCCGCTACGGGAGCGGCGCAGCCTCACCTCCGCTCGGTCGATGCTAATTCGCGCGCTTCCAGATCCCGGAATATCGAACGCTGCGCCGTCAGACGAGCTGGCGCCTGCGTGGTCCCAAGGAAACAACGAGCTCCGTTGAGAGCCTTGTACCTCTTGAGTGCCAACAGGCTCATAGCCAAATTGGCTACCGAGGGCGGAGGTAGGCCGGGACACCCGTCGGGCTTGCCCAGGCTCCTGAAGTAGATGTCAGGCAAAATTCGGGTAGACCGAGTAAGGTTATGAAAGTACCTCGGATGACCGGAGGCGGTCCATGAAGTTTCCGTCAAGACCGTCTACGGGGAAAACAATGTTTTGATCCAGCATCGCACTGGAAGAGGACGTCGTGGCGTACCTTCCATCCCGTGGTCCATGCCGCCGCCCATGTCCATTTCGTAGGCCATATCGACCTCATTTCTTTCTTCGTCAACCGCGGGTGACCTGTCTCTGATCTTGCGACGTTTCTTTGGTGGCTCAACTGGTAGGTATACGTTAGAACACTGCTGTGAATATCCATGCCCGTAAAATAGCCCACCAGAAGAGTCGATAACGACTGCCCCAGACCTTGCTTCGACTTGGACTTTGAAATTAGCGGACCAAAAATCTATCAAGTCCTGTGCTTGCACTGCATAAAGCAGTCAATATAATGAGAGTCGACTTCAAAACTGCAAGGCCTCACGTCCTTCGGGAGCTCCCCAGATCATGTCTTCGATGATCTTGCCACTTTCCTTCTCCGTCTTCTTGAGAGCCATGTCACGACGGAGGGCGTCTTGTCCCTCTAGGTACTGCGAACGAGCAGCCTTTAGGAGTAAATGGTGTTAGATGAGAACGAACATCGAATAATGATACGACCGTCTTGCCTTTAGCTCTTCGTCCGTCAGCTCCGTGCGCGAATCGAGAAGCAACCTGACCCTTTTCTTCTTCTTGTCTGGCTGTGGCTGATCGTTGTCGGGTACTCCAACTGTGCTCTCAGCCCGGGGAACATCTTGCGAAAGTAATTGCTGAGAAAATGAAACGGGGGTCAAGGCGGTGAGGTCAGAAGGAGGAATGGAAGAAGGCGGCAAGTTCTCTGGTTTTGATAATTTTAGATGCGAGTCAACAAAGCCGAATCTTTTATCACCTTTGTCTGAGCCGACGAACTTGGAACATCAAATTAGACATACGGCGAGGTGTGCTGAGAAGGTTTAGTTGCTTACTTTGTAAGGTGTTGCATTGTTGAAGGCGTTGGCTGCGATCTGTCCATCCAGATCCGTGCCTCCAAGATCGAAGTCAATACCAATGTCCACATCTCCCATGGGCATGTTCATATCCATGTCGACATCCATCTGGTTCCTGGGGCGTAATAGTTTTAGTCCAGGCCAACACAGAAACACAACAAACGCCATACTCATTTCCAAGGGGAGCACTTCCCCAACCTTCGCCAAGTTCACGAGCCAGTTCGTCCCCAAAACCGCCGCCCAAGTCCAAACCATCAGACCCGAAGAAGTTGTCGTCGAACGCGTAGCTTCCCAGGGCGTCTGCCTGGGACGATGACGGCCCGCCATTGATGTTGAATGACGCGTCGTACGAGGCGGAGAGCAGGTGGTCGTGGTGCTCTTGTAGCGTGTGCAGATCCGCGCGCAGGTTCTCGGCAAACGGGAGGACCTTGGCTTTGCCCTTCTGCTTCTTGCCTTTCTTCGCGTCAGGGTTGAAATCCTCGTCGGAGAGCGTGTTTTCTGCATCATCTTATGTTAGAAAGAATTCAGCGCGGCATTAACGATCTCGCGTATACCATCCATGTTCAGGTATTCGTCCCAGTCCTGTCATTCATGTGAGCTTAAACATTCATATCAATAGAAATGAGTGAGGGCTTACGGCAACTAAGTTGTCAAAGTCCATAGCTCGGCCATTCGGGTCAGCAGCAAGCGTCAGTGCGCCGGACCTGAATACCAATTTCCTGTCAGTCGCGACAACATCTATTCTTTATTGCTACACGCACTTGACGCTGGGTTGGGCCATTAGCAGTTGCGCGTCAGTGGTGGACATGCGGATATCCTGGACCACTTTCTTGAGAGAATTGAAGCAGGTCGTGACGTCGGTCATGAATATCTCCTGCTTGACTGTAAATGAAAATCATTAGAGGTGACACACAGCGCGGTCCAAGTCCAAACACACCTTTGTACACGCTAAGTATCCATATGACGGTCAGCGATGGCGTCTAGTGCCATTGGGATTCTATCCTGAACTCACCGGGCGACGCCAACCATGAGATTGCTCGAAAGTCTGAGCGCAAGTGGCTCGGCAGGCTCGGCAATGAGGTCACATAGCTGAGCGATGTCTGCCGTCAACACGGAGCGTTTTGGTAGCTTCTTGAACGTGGATTTTGACCCGAGAGTTGCTGCAAGCCTAAAACGCGTGAAAAAAAACGCGTCCGTGATGTTTTGACGCGTCGATTGCAGAGAGGACACTCACCAGAGGAGGCCGAACCCACTGTCTCTCCGCGACAGAAGCTCAGGCGTGAAGAACATGGTGAGATAGTCAACTTCGTGAAGAGTCTGGTCGAGGACGTATCACAATCGCCGGCGAAAATAATGCCAAAGGAACGTTCTTGAAGGGTGAGCGCGTCTGTAAACCGAGTCCGGGGAGTACGTCGCCCGTGTTCACCACGTCGCGCAAGCCAATGAACAGGTACAGCGGGAGAGAAATGAGCAAGGAACCGGGGAACCGTAGATGAGCGGACTCAGAGATGGCAGTGGTCAAAGTCGCACTAGCCAAAACGTCGCAGGACGGAACTGGCCGATATAAGCTTCGTTGCTTCCACCAGCACTTCGAACACGAAAAAAGTCAAGGCGCATAAATACAAGATATATCGTAAAACAGAGCACACACCGTCACAAGTTACATACCTGCTACAAGTCAAGTCCAAGTTAACAAAATAATCAGGCACGCATCCAGCGCTTGCCGTCCGATCCTATCAGCCGCGCAAAGAGCTCGTCGCGCCCGCCAACCCACATGAATTTCTCCTGGATTTCATCGCCTCTGAGACCGTCGCCCAGCGTTTCAGCCCAGCGGAGGGAAAGACCTTTCAGCATGCCGGTTTTCTTCACGCCGAGCAGTTCGGGAAACGGAATCGTGACTTTCGCGTGCTGTGCCATGAGCGGCGTGAAGTAAAACGTCGTGGGGGTGATGGTGATAAGACCAGGACCTGAGGTGTGTTGGGCCGGGAAAGCTGTCAGTGCAGGTAATCATCAGTAATCTGTATGTTATTAAGAATGTAATAGGGAAACGCTCACTATGAGTCTCCACCGATGCGCTAGACGTTCCAACCGCCAGCACTGGCTGGGGGACAACCGGACTTTGCGGAGGCCATCCGATGTTCAGTGGCCGCTGACCCGTGAACAGTCGTTTGCCATCGTCGGCCCAGTTCTTCCCAATAGCTGCGCGTTCACCCCATTTCTTCCAGTCGACATTCTTGTCCTTGATTTCCGGCTGCTGCGATGACGCGCTGCTGAAGCTGTCGGTGCTGAGCATTGCAGAAGGGTTCCCGCTCGGCCCACCGCTTCCCTTCTTGTTTCTTTTCATGGGTTTCGGAGGCACGACGTCGAGACCGAGGGCAACACGCTGAGAGATAACCTCCATGGCGTAATCGGCGTCCGTGGGCGCGTCCGCAAAGGCAGGTGGAAATCTTTCAAGATCGTTAGCATAGAGTATTTGTTGGGTATGAGACGACAGGCAGGCTTACTTGGCGCGTTCTGATGGTGGGAGGGCGGCAATAACGGGCGTTATGTGCCAGAAAAATATACCTCCGACGGCATAAGCCAGTTTTGCGATGTATTTCGCCGGAAGAAAGAGAGTGACGAGGAAAAGAAAGAAAATAACCTGCAGAAATGTTCAGCTGATTTGCGAGGTAGGATCGCGAATTGTGAAGACTCACAGTACCATACATGCGAGATGAAGCTGGCCGTCTCCAGATAAATATACTAGTGCGACGTAAGTAAGCGATGGTCAATATTGCGAGGACGAAGACTCACTTCTTGACACGTTCATGAAGGTCTGTCACTTCACTGATAGCGTGCAATATTTCCCGCTTTATGTCCTTCTCCTCTGTGATATCATTCGGATCGTCTAGCACCGTAGTGCTATCCACATCGTCCAAACCCGCGGTGTCACCGTCCGTGTCCTTCCGCTCTCCGTCGTCAGGTATAATACCCTTATCCTTCGCCTTATTCTTAGCTTTGTTCTTCGCCTTGGTCTTCTTGGGCTTGTTGAAGACGCGGAAGATGCGCCACATCTCACGGACACCGAACGCAGAGGACGCGGACAGCCGCGCCTGCATTTTCTCGCCGAAGTCGTTCGCGCGACGTACTTCAGCACGACGCTCGCGTAGTTGTGCCACTGTGGGATAGGGAAGAACCTTCCGCCGAATGAGGGAGAAGAAGATACGCAGGAACAGTGCCGGTAGCAGGAGGTTTTGATACCACATGATCCAGAATGCCTTTGTGGCGAGCTTGGTAAATAAGTCGCAGTCAAGAGAGGAAGCGAACTCACTGCACAGTACGCGAGACTCGTTTTTTGGTCTTTCCAAGTGGCTAAATCGACAAGGTGAGAAAAGAACGGGCCGTATGCAGGCCCAACGGCGAGGTAGAACCTCTGCATCGTCAGGCGAAGTCTACCCAAGGTAAACTGAGCGGGCATCATCGGTTCTGGGGGTAGAATCGGTACGACATAATTCTTCATGGAGCCATTTCGTTAAGCTAGGTATTGCAATGCGGTAGACTCCGTAACTCACGAAGGCAATTTTCTCCGAGAGAGTGTGACTGTCGGGCCACTGGGAGACAGAGGGAGATTCGTGTGGAAAGCCGTCTAGATCCACCCAATCGTCTGGGTCATCGTCCGCTGGGTTCTCGTCTGTAGTATGCGCGGACCCTGTCCTGGACTTTGTGGGGGATTTTGTCGGACTTCCGGGGCGAGATTTTGTGAGGTCGGTTCCTCCAGGAAGCCGTACCTCAGTAACGTACTGAGGGTGTTCAGTAAGCTGTACAATCGCTCAAGGAGACCTAAGCGCTCACAGCGGAGAATAAATGGAGGAAGCGGTCAATTTCTTCGTTATCGTAGAGCTCTCTCAGCTGCTGCTCGGTAAGTTCGTCCTCGACGTCGGCGGCCATGCTTCCGGAGTTCGTACTGGTAGTGGGGCTGTTACCTGTATCTTCATCAGCATCCGGAGCTTTCCCAACTGACTGCTGCTCAGTAGGCTGCGAGGAACTTGGTGCATCTGCCTGCACTGGCAGCGAGCTCGACGACTCCATGGAAGACCGGTCGCCCTCAGGCAAAGAAGTGGACATGAGGGGGAAACGTAGGCCACAGGAGCGATAAATATGTCCTGCAGACAAAGTCTAGCGGCAGAATAATTGGGCGAGCATCATGGACTCCGCCGCCTCTGCAAGGAACGGTGCGCACGACGTCAGGATCAGGAGGACCGATGATAGTCCCAATGGAGGTCACATATTGAAAAAAATAATCGAATATAATTTGTCCGGACTCTGAACCGCACGTGCCGAAGATTTTGTCCGGACTATGTATCCGACCTCGATGGAAAAATGGCCTTGTCCGGACTACGTATCAGACATCTAAAAATCGAATAAATTCGCGAAAAATCCCAGAATATTGTCGTAGGCGGTTTAAGCACATATTAGTGCCCTACTCAGGTCAAGTATGCATTTGAGTGGTCTACCCCAAAGTGCGGAGAGCTCGGGAGGAAACACAACAAGTATCTACGGATTTATGTGTAGCGGCGAGTAGGACATTAAGAAATAATAAGAACAGGGTAAATACGGAGGTACAAAGTACCGATAGGACCCAAATTGGCCAGCTTTTCATACAAAAGTCGATAGACCACGAGCCCAGCCGCCGACCGGTCGTATATGGAGGCGGACAATTTCCGTGTAAGGAGGTTGTCCGGACAAATATCAGACCCCTGTGGCGCCAATTTGGCTTGTCCGGACTAAATATCAGACCTGTTGTCAGATTTTGGCGATTTGTCCGGACAAATATCCAACCTTCGGGGCTCAAAATCAAAAATTTGTCCGGACTCCGTATGTGACCTCCATTGGGACTATCATAGGTCCTGGATCAGGGCCCGCACATTCAGGGGCTAATTCCTAAACACGGCCACATGACTTTACGCGATTACTTTGTTGAACTCGTCCATCGCCTCTTGTTCCACAACCACAACGACCGTCGGCGATGGCCATGGCGGAATCTCAGTCTGGCATTCTCGCCTGGGCATCCGCAATACGCTTTACTCTTCAAAATGACCCTTCAAAGCAGCTTTTCAACGACCAAATTCAGACCCATGGTTTCCTGTTTCTTGACGAGTACCTGGATGGCATCTTGGCCGGGCCAAAGAAAGAGTTCGTGCAACAGTTCTCGTCTCTCAGAGTGGTCTACTTATAGCTGCGCACAGTCCTATTATTGAGCTTGTGAAAACGCCAGGTCGTAAGAGGGATGCACCGAAGAGGACCCGTGCCGCAACAGCAGCAGCTACGAAAATGAAGAACGTCGTGTCACTGTCTCTTGAAGTAAGATGGTGACAAATACAGTCTGACTGCGTTACTGAACTACTCTTTAGGACGATAATGTCGATAAAGAAAACGCGGTGCCGGTTAACAACTTCCACAAGACACTGCTCGCAGCGAAGAGCAAACTGGACGAGGAGCCCCCCGCACGTCCGCCACTCTCGCATGCGCATAATACGAGAATCGTGGAGCCTGTGGATCAGCCAACGCACTCTCATGACGCTATAACCATTGATGATGATCAAGACGAGGATGAAGTGTTCTACGAAACTCTTGCTTCGCCTCCCACACAGCCAGAAGTCCAGCCTCCTGTAGATATGCGGCACCTCGTTCCTGGGCGTTCTGAACCGAACGAGCTGTCAATTATTGCGGAGGACGATGAAGCAGCGGAGCGTAGCCGGTCGTCTGTGCAACTCTCGCGCCCCAAGGCCGCGACCCCACCCCCGACTATCGTTGAGGCGCCTTCCGTGGAAGGTGTATCCACGCCTGCCCATGATAATCCACCACCCGCGAGTGCAGACGTTTCCATGCATGACCTCGATCCTCCACCCACCGAGGCTATGGACAAAGTCGAGGCGGCCCAGGTAATCATTGCCACTGCATCGACCTCGACAAACACCTTCCACTCCATTCAGCTTGACTCCCCCGAACAATCCCGGCCAGTACCCTCGACAAATGTACATGCGCCAATTGATGCATTGCATGACCGTAATCACACTGCTCCTCTGCCAGTGCAAACTCGGCCTTCGCCCGCTGTCGCTGAGATGTCCGATGCTATGACGGCACCATTACCATCGTTTCCGTCGTCTATGGAGACTATGGATATCGAGGTCCCGCTTCGCAACTCACCTTCGCCGCCTAGAGCCCAGACTTTGACGCACAAAAAGAGCATTACACAATTCCCCACTCTCCCCGATCCTTCACCACCTCGGAAATCTATGCGTATGCCCCGCGAAGCGTCGACCGGGTTCACTTTGGGCAGCATGCCCTCCAATAGTAATCTCACTGTTACAGCCGGAGCCCCTGCGCTAGGCAAACGCACATCGTGGCTTCAAAAAGCGCGGGAAGCGAAGGCGATGGAAGGGACGGCAGCAGCCCGCGTAAGCACTCTCGGCGCAGCTAGTGGGCCTAGCTCGACGCTACATCCGAGCGCTGCGCCGCCGTCGTCCAAGCGGAAGAGCGGCGAGATGCTTGGCGGGGGAAGTATCCCACATGCGCTCGCTGCATTTGCGGAGGAGGAAGCGGACCGGAAGGCCAAATTTGCCAAGGTCAGCGAAGGAGACGTCGGAGCTTCCAAGGATAAGGCGAAGGCGAAGGAGTCCGAGACTGGAGAGAAGCAGCCGCCTGTCGAACGCGTCGCTTCACCTCCTGCCCCTGCGCCCGCACCCGTCGAATTCCCTGCCATGGATGTGGAAGACAGTACTGTGCCATTGGCGGACGACCAGGACCGTATGATTGATCGTTTGAAGCGTACTGTCGAGGGTCTTGGTGCGCGGATGGGCAAATCCATTGGTGGTGCAGCTGCGGCCAATGCGCTCGCCGAAGCGCGTGCCGCCCGCCTTGCAGCCGAGATGCGCGTTGCCGAGCGTAACAAACTTGATGGTCCAGATTTCTCTTCGGAGGTGACGACACAATCGTCCACGGTTGCTCAGACCATGTCCGTAGACGAAGTTGCGGTCTCTACAGAGAAGCACGTCGCCGCGACGACGACTTCGAAGGTGGCTACCGAGGCCGAACGGAGACTGAGCGTCTCTGATCTTGTCAGCTCGTTTGAGAACAAGGACAAGGCGGAGGCAGCGGCACCGGCGCCTGCCAAAATATTCAAAGCGCCTCCTCCCGCAGCTCCTCGTGTTGCCCGACCGCCGTCCACCGCGGTCGCACAAGCCCCAGGTAACGAGAGCACGTCGACGACGCCTCCGAACTCTCCGCCCACCCGGTCGCAGAATTTCGTGCTGCCCAGCGGGCCGGTCTTCAACAAGCCCCCGCCTGTGTTCGTCGCGCCCAAACCGAAGCCACCCCCGAAGCCCGAGCCCGCAAGGGAAACGGCGTTCAGTTTCCCGCCTCCGACGTTCTCGATGCCGCCTGCGATGTCGTTAGGCGTACCTGCGAAGATTCCATCTCCGGGTTCTTCGTCGCAGCAGCGGGGTGGGGCCCTTTCTGCTCAGTCGACGTTTGCGAGCGTGGCATCGGACGTGATATTCGATCGGGATGACGATGACGATGACGTTCCCGCGTGGGTCCCGACAACCCAGGACACGGAGTACTCGATGCAGGCGCAGACCCAGGAGAGGATGAACAACTTCGAGGATGATGACGACAGCTGGCCACTAGAGCAGAAGATCCTTGGCGCTCCGTCGACGTGGACAGATGGCAAGGATGACAGCATCACCTGGAGCACAGCACCTACTGAGAGCCAGCGTGTGGATCCCTCTCCGGGCGATGGTGCAGACGGCATGGAAGTGGATGCGGAGGATGACGACGACGACATGCCAGGATCAGAAGCTGACCGGGATATCATGCTGAGCGAGAGCGACCTTGAGAGCTTGGGCATCGAGGCTGGAAAGTCGACTGTGAGCCTTGTTACTGTGCGCCTATTTTTCCCTTGCCGCGTGCATACATGGTCTGACTTGGCATTCTTAGGCAAATACGGGTGATGGCCCTCGTAGTCAGAGCCAGATGTCGATGGCATCGACCTCGTCTTCTCAGCAGTCGCAAATGGGCCTCTTCGGGCAGGCTACTAAATTTGTCAGTAGCGTCCTGGGTGGGGGCAAGAAGGTGAAGCCCGAGGTGAAGAGCCTGCAGCGGGCTGCAGTTGCTGCTAAGAAGGTTTGTCTGCCACTAGATATTTGCATTACCGTTTTACTAATACTGGATCCTTCGTGTATAGCAACAAGAGGAGAAGGACAAGAAGGCCGCTCGTATGAAGGAGATGGAGAATAGACGTCAGCTTGCGATACAGCGCAAGGCCGAGGAGGAGAAGGCACGCGCTCTGGAGGAAGAGAAGAAGATCAAGGAGGATGGCGAGCGGCGGAAGCGCGAGCGTGAAGAGCATACCGACAAGAGGCCTCTCAAGGCCACTATTAAGAAGGTATGTCCGACGTCACTCAAGTTTGCCGCACTGTTGACATTGTTTCTCTCCAGGTCGACGACGACAACACCAAGAAACGCAAGCTCGCGGTCGAGGCGGAGAAGCAACCCGAATCGAAGAAACCACCGTCCAAGGAAAAGAAGGAACCTACGGCCTCTCGTATAGCGAAACCGGCTCCGACCGCCGGCAACTCCACCTTGAAAATGGGGAAGCCCACACCTTCCGCCAAGACACCTCATTCCGCCCTCGTATCCTCTACGACTTACAACGCATCTACTGCCACGTCCTCCACTGTCAAGACCATCCCCGGTACATCGGATACGAAGCCTAACAAACCCGGACCTGCAAACCTTCCTCCTAAGGGCAAAGGAAAGGCCAAGGCGCCGTCGACACAACATCCCGACGACGAAATCTCGCACCCCTCGAATATGGTACAGAGTCAGATGGCCGCACGCGCTAAGGCCCAGATGGATGCCGCGAAGCAAAGCGAGCCCATCGTACCCAGCGAATCGATCGTGCTACCGGACATCGACTCGGAGTACTCGGACTCGGAGGACGAGGATCGACAGAAGACTTTCGACCCACCGAACTGGGCGCAGTCGCCTGAGCTGCGGCAACAGCTGCGGCAGCAGAGTACGGTCAATCCAGACGATATCTTCGGCGCGATCCGCCCGCTGCGGATGGAGGAGCTTTTCAGGACGCGCCAGAGCCGCTTCAGGGCGCGTACGAGCTCAGCCAATTGGACGGGCAATGATCGGTTGACGGTGGAGGAGGAGAGGGAGTATGAGAGGCGCATGGGATTTAGGTGAACTCCCGGCGGGCTACATGATATGGACAACTTATGCACGCAAGATCTTTGCATTCACTCTCTTGTTTTCTTTCTCAAGTGATTCGGTCATCATCATTATCGTCCCGACAACATCATGAATTATTGTAAATTATATATGCCTACAATGAAATCGCCATTATGCAGTCATAATATATAATGAAGTGGGAACCTCTGGGCCTGAAGATTCTTGGGATTTATTGGGGGACTTCGGCCAGACATTTTTGCATATGAATCGCATGCCGTCCTGGAAGATTGCATCAGCAATGCACAGCGATTCGTAGCCCGTGGTCAACTCTCCGTAGTGCTTGCATGTGTCGGTCCATCGTTGTATGGGAGATGATGAGGTAGCGATTGACAGGCAGAACTTTGGACTCTCGAAGCGACTCCGGGCGTGGTTTTCGAGTGATTCAAACTGGGAAATCGAACAGCGGTTGTGTACAACAATAGGCTGCGAAGGCTAGAGATTCCTCCGGCATATACAAAGCCCACGCCGTTGTCCTGAAATACGAGACCCTGCCACTAAGCGTTCCAAGTAGATAAGGTATGCGAATCACCTCGCAATAATTGGCGATGCTATCATCCGTTCGTATTCCCCGAACGCGGTGTTGGAGCTGCGTTACCTATCTTGAGCTGCACTGACGAAGTGCCACGACACCTCGATCGAATATGGAGCCTCCTAAGAGTCATAAGAGGGGTCTGCACTGGATCCTGGTAGAGATGTTGGAATAGCAGAATTGAAGCAGATGGTGGCAGGGAAGAAAGGGCCACCAGGGTAAATATTTGCACGCTCGGAGGGGACGCCGACAGCCGAGGGTCAAGAGGGCGCAAGACCAGCGACCCGTTCTCCAACAATCTGCTGTGAATATATAAAACACCTCCGTTTCTCTTCAAAGTGGCCCACAATCTCTCCTTCTTTCCTACTCTCATCTCCAAACTATGCAGGCGTCCTCATCCGCCTCATCGCCAGAACTTTCTTCAGCTTTAACGAGCGACTCCGTGAACCGCTTCTCCTACCAGCAAGCCACTCTCGATGAAGTCCTTGAGGATCTGTCCAGGTACCTGCTTTTTATGATGATTACCGCCCGCCCGGATCGCTAACGATGGCCCCAGTCGTTTTATCCTTAACCTCCCCGATGATGAACTCGAATCACTAGAACGGGTGTGCTTTCAGGTCGAACAAGCGTGCGTCGCCTGCCACTCGTATTCGACAGCTCCCACTGACTATCTAAACACTATAGACACTGGTACTACGAAGACTTCATCCGAGAGCAGAACCCAACGCTCCATTCCTTACCTCTCAAGAAATTTTCCGCCATGTTATTCCAAGCATGTCCGCTCCTACACCAATGGAATCACGATCACGAGCAAGCCTTCAATCACTTCATGCAGTACAAGACACGAGTGCCGGTGTGCGGTGCGATCATGCTGAACGATACGTGGGAGAGGGTACGTCCACCTTGACTATGATTGCATATTTTCACCCCTTTTCAACTGTTACTCCCCTAGGTTGTTCTGGTGAAAGGCTGGAAAGCGAATTCGGGTTGGGGTTTTCCAAAAGGAAAAATTAACGAGGATGAGCCATCGCATAACTGTGCCATTCGCGAGGTAAGCTACATCATGCTACACATCCTCATAGTTTCTTCAATATTTGCCTTACAGGTCCTCGAAGAGACTGGATACAACTTAGCCGGTCAGCTCAATCCCGAACATGTCATCGAGATGTCCATCAGGGAACAAAAGATCTCCTTGTACATTGTACCCGGCGTTCCGGAGGACTACAAATTCGAAACACGGACGCGAAAAGAGATCAGTGTATGTTCATATCCTGCGCGCGCTTGGTCAATACCCAATGCTCATATTGCTCGTAGAAAATACAATGGTTCAACCTGAGCGACCTCCCAACGTGGCGACGGAATAAAACGGCCGTAGGCAAATTCTATCTAATCACCCCGTTCATCGGGTACGTGTCCTTACCTCAATCGATGTGACTCGTTTCCTCAAACCTTCCTCCAGTGCATTACGAGCGTTTGTCAAGGACCGGAGGCCGCGTCTGAAGAAAGGGCAGAAAATCAAAGCCGCTAAGACCCCGGCTGAGCGACGTATAGCGGAGCGAGAGGAAGCCTCCATATTGTCCATACAGTCTTTATCCGACTCGTGGCACGAACATCGTGGCCAGGAGTCAAGCTCACAGTCGTCGTCGGTAGACAACGGTGATCCACAGACGCCGTCCCCGCAGTACACAAACTCCGTTGCGAATCCCGCCAATGGCCACGTCGCTACTGTCGATGCGGACGACGACGAGCTCAGCAAATCAATGACGTCAGGAGACATGGACCCACATGTTGCCCGTCTTTTGAGCTCACTTTCTCGCTCCGCCGCCGCCCCTGCCGATACCAAGGACACTGTCAAACCCGCCCTTACGCCTCTATCTGTCGCAGCACCTCCTGCATCCACGACTCCCGTGCCCATCACTGCCTCGTCAGGTGGCTCACCACCTCGACCCGAGTCTGCCAGTCGTCCTGATTGGTCGGCGCATGCCCCCACAAGGCTCTTAGCTGATACCCCGGAGCCTGCAACCGAACGTTTTGCTTCAGAAAACGCGCCTTTGTCTGAAAGCAGGCAATCGTCCCCGAGGAACCATCAACCTTTTCAACCTCCACCTGCCCTTCCTCTCCGAAGCTACTCGTCAAGTAATGGGACTGAGAAACGAACATTCGGTGGGCCAGTGCCACCGCCATATAATTCCCCTCCTTCGGCTACCCTCTCCACCGCATCTACAACGTCGGCGACATCCTCGTCACTGTCTGTTTCGAAACCGCCATCATCAAGGCGGAGTGCGAGTACCGCAGACATCTCACCGTACCTCTCACGTTCGACCGAGATCCCCACATCGGGTAAGCGCATGAAGCAACTGGCCTTGTTGGAATCGGTCGCGGACGAGTCGACTAGGATGGCCACTCCGGTTTCCGGTTTTCGTGACCGCGATATTCCTGTTGGTCATATGAATGGCCTGAATGGCTCGCCGATGCCATTCGCTCGTGGACATCCCCACGTGCCCGGTCCTCCCATGTCAGTCCCTCCCCAGGGCGGCGATCCCAGTGACCTACGAGTGATCTATTCCTCAAACCAGGATGGGCCCGCAGTCCATGGTCCACCCCCGATGTTCCACGCACGACCCTCGTTCCCTCCTCGTCCGTATAACGACGACCCCTTCCAAGTCCGTCCACAAACTAGTCACGCATTCCACCCGCACCAGAATGGCGCATCGTATCCGTCACCATTCCCAACTCGGGCAAGCATGAACCAGAGTCAACTACTCGCCATGCTCACTGGGCCCTCTGGTGGCCCCGGGTCACACCAGACTTCCGGCATTTTGCAGCAGCCGCCTCTAATGATGCAAAGTGCCTCGTTCCAGCATGGCCCCCCACCGCCATTCCAGCACGCATACCCGCCTAATGGCGGGCTGCCGCCTCCGCACCAGCAACATTTATCGTTGCAACAATCGGTGCGAGGTAACTTCGGACATCCTTCGTCCGTACCCGGGTTGCCGATGCAGCCTCAGATGGTGCACTCGCACTCCGGGAATGTCCCCATGTCCGCCCCGGCGCTGTCCCCGGGATTCAACTTCCCACCTCCGGCGAGCAACAACAACAACCTGCTGTCCATTCTCAACAGCAAGATGGGCCCGATGCCCAACGGCATGCCCCATCGCGCATAGATTTCCTTGCTTTGCATTATTCTAACGCATAACCTATTATTTTCTCCCTCGTCATTATCTCGGGCTTTTGTCTGCGTATTATATATCTCTACGCCCTCCACATACGAAACCCTCCACGCTCATTGACCGGCATCCAGGATATATCGACCCCCTACTCCTGTTTTTCTATAACTACTTTTCCGTTCCGTCTTCCTTGTCTCATTATATATTTTCCGCACACCGCCTCCACACCCACCTCCTTGGACCTCGCCTATCCCTCCGTAACGCGCATAAACCCCCCACCGCTCCTTTCGCCTGGTCCGACGTGCTCACGGAGCAACTACAGTACCGCCCCATACCTAGTGTCGCTGGCTCTTGTCTCATTTGGTCTTTCGCTTCTCTGTGCATCCCCCCGTATACATACTTATGCTCGTCGCAGTACTGGTACCGTGTCAGAAAAGTAATTCTCAGCAAATCGGGACTGATATGGCCTGAACAGACTGTCAGATTTTATTCGCCTTATAAGGGGTGGAAATAGTCGTTTCGGCAATATCTGGACATATCTGTCCTGACGCACCAGATCATACCTTACGAGTCTGATCGGCCATTCTGGTAGTGAGCAGTTGTGATCAGACAGAGGTCAAAATCTGCGAAAAAAATGATTTTTTTGAATGCATCGCTGGCATCTTCCATTTGACTTTAGTTGTAGTTCAACTTCAGTACTAAGGTTTCATTCTGTCCTAACGTTTCTAAGGATCCTTTGCTGTCTTGTTCTAAGGCACTTACGAGACATTACTTCAAATCCTTATCGTAGCTACAAAGGGTCACAACTACATTTCGCAGGTTCGAAGTAAAAGTGATCAGTCCACACTGGGATTCGAACGCGGGCCTGCCGGAGAGGCTTAGTCAGCATCGTTCAGTGAGTGGTAGCGCTTAACCGTTGGTCAAACCTGGCACACTATACAAAGAAACAGTTAAGAATATATTGCGCGATTTCTGGCACGTCTGATTGCCTCATCTCAAGTACGCGTCGCAATGATTACATTCACTACTGAACTACGACGCGAACACTGACACAATAGACTATTGCAGGCAAGGACAAGCAAGGACTCGGTCCATAAATTGATGACTGGGATTTAATTTCCGAAGGAGTGTCCGCCGAGGCATGCATGATTATCAGATCAGATAGAAGAATCATCGACTCGAGAATTGAAAGGGCACGAAGACGATGGGGAGGCTGCGTGAGGTAAAAAGCACACGGTGAGTATCACGAAGATAGCATTAATGGCAAGGACTAACCGTAATCCAGACGCGATCCGCACGGGCTCCTTCTCGTTTAGTCCTCGTGCCCCGATCCACCCCCGCTGTCATGACGCGTGAGAGTTGTTTCATGCTCTCTCTCACCCTCGCCCTCATTCTCGCCCTCATTCTCATTTTCGTTCTCGCCCTCGCCCTCGCCCTCGCCCTCGCCCTCTTCCTCGTCATCTGCCAACATGTCAAGTGCGTTGCGTGTCTCGCTATCGTCGTCCGAGTCCTCATTTTGACCATCCTGTCCAGGGAAGAATACAGCATTCCACTCGCGGAAGATGTTCTTCACGGACGTCTTGTCGTTGTTAAGGCCTTCGAGCAGATACTTGAGGTATGTTTCGAAATCGGCACGCCAATCGATCCCGGTCTGTTTACCTTTTTCTTGAAGACAGTCGTCCGCTGAGATTGCCCATCGGGCCTTCACAGACCAGAGATTAACGGTACGAAAATTCTAATATCGTCGATAAACGCTCACCACAACACCGCACATTGCAATAGCACCCGGCGTGATCTCCGTGCAGCCCCATAGATCACTCACGGTCTCGTTCCTGCGAGCTGAAGCCGGCGTGCCATTGGCGATCATAGCGGCTACCGCTGATTTGCCTCGAATGATGGCCGCGAAGACCTGGGATTTGCGTGGTAAGTTGGGTGTTCGTCCTGTCAGATTTGCGCCGCCACTCACCCTGAATAAAATCGGGTTCAGAAACACATTGTGGATATCAAGTTCACCCTCGTAATCTTTGTGCAATACCTCGACGGCCCACACGCTGTATCTTTCCCGGACGGCGCCCTTTTTATCCTTGTAGGTCCTCCATCCTATGCGTTCCCGGAATTGCTTTCGAGTTTCACTGCTCGACAAGTTCGCGCTCTGCGTCTCGTAGATGTCGCTTCCTGCCTGTGTTCGTACGCGAGTCGACGTGTTTGATCGCTGTGTGGTCATGTTGGCACGGATCTATATTACAAGTCATTGACGCGCTCCATTCCCAGGTTACAGTGCATGGGACTAGCACTCACCGTATCCCAAATCCACATAGAAGGGAAATCAGGCACGTATTTTTCTGGAAGTATGTCGAGGAGGTCGTATATCTGACCCTGGATTTTTGTAGCGGTGTTTTCGAAGCGGGTAAGCTGGTTGTAATTTTTGTCAGGTAATGTGTCCGTAGTCTCGTCCTCGTTACGCAGCCAAAACATCTTCATGGTCGTGAATTTTCGGCCAATGCGTTCGATCTTGGCAATATCGTCCGCAGGGATGTCCGAACGCGCCTTCTTCTTCTTTGGCCGCCCACGACCACGCGGTTCTTCTTCGTTCTCCTTGTCCGCAAGCTGACGGCGCGTATTTTCAAGTTCTCGCAGCATCTCATTTGTCTCCTTTTGGGCGCGTCGCAAGGACTTGAAATGTAGGTAGCATTCACTTCTATTATTTCAACTGCAACTTGAACTCAAAGAGATCATCGCACCTCGTACATAGTATTTGGTGACATATCTCTGCCCAGCGCAGGCGACGAATTACGGTGGTCCGTCGCCTGAGGGTTATGGCTCTCCCCATCTTCGGAGTCGGATGACGGCGGACGCGGGCGACGTGGTGGCATAATCGCTGCGTCTAGGTTTGGTCTAGGTAGGGAAAAGTCAGCTTTGTAGAATAGTAAGATGTTGCTTAGGATGTGGTTTCTAGGCTGTTTATTCGGAGGTATACGAGTCCGATGATGGCTCCACACGTGATGTCACGAGCAGACGCGTTGCAGGTGCTGCTTTTCTTTATCTCCCCCTTTCTGCTTGTTAATTTCGAGTTATTTCAGACAATTCTGCCCTATGCCGCAACGACAGACGAAAAAACTCGACCCACACCGGAACAAGCGCTGGTGCCAGTGGTGTAGCGAGTTCCGCAATTCGCGGGGATTTGCTGTTCATACAGCATCCTGTCGAGAAAGTGCCCTTCGGGACAACAGTGAACGAGAACGGAAGAGACGCAGAGTTGATGATCAGTGCAGTAGATCGGGAGAGGTGGTGAGTCCCGCTATCAAAATCGGTGTTTGCGTACTGACCTCCTCGCAACCAGAATTCCGCAGCTACTGTCCCATCTGGGCCTTCACTCAAATATGCCGTGAATGATGTAGAGCAACGAGCAGTTGAGGACGGTAGGTGGCTTCCGTAATTTTGTTACATACAGGACTGAGAAGGAAGCTAACTAGTAGACACTCCAGCTGATACGGAATCCCATTCACCGACGAGCAGTCCAAATCCAGCCGACTCGGCCCCTCCTTCAACCTCAGAGCCTACACCTCGCTTCTACTTGAAGATCATTCCCCACCCCCATAATCCGAATCAAGACCATATTATTGTCAACCTCGACGACGGAGTTGATCCGACAACTTGCGAAGCTTCAGATTTCGACCGCGCTCCTGTTACAGCACCACAAGGGCCCGCTCCCAAACCTTGGGCTCCATTCCGGACTCGTGCGGATTTTGAGTACACGGAGGGTGTTGTCAAAGAGGGATTGGGCCGAGACTTCGTCAACGGTCAACTTCACGGCATGCACAGCGGCTGGGCGACCGAGTCAAACATCACAATGCGAAATTACGATGACATGCTGAAGTCTTTGAAGGCTGCAAGAGAGTATGGTCTTCCGGTACGACACTCACTCATTGACGAAAAGAATTCTCGTGCTAATATAATCTGTAGTTTGTTGATGGAGAGGTTTCGGCCACTTTCGAAGAGGTCAAATATACCTTTCCGTTTCGCTATCGCAATGTCTGGGACTGGGTCAAAGTCCTGGTCAGGGACCCTACCTTAGCACCTGTAATAAACTGGTTCCCGGTCGAGAAGTACCTCCATCAAGATGGACTCGTTACACGAGTTTACGATGAACCTCACACCGCGCGTAAATGGTACCGTGTTCAGGTGCGCTATTCAAATTAGATATGCCATGATCGTAGTATTTACGAGCGCTTCTAAGGACTCGTTGCCCTTTCATCCGGACATTCCACACTGCTTCCTTCCACTTGTCTTTTGGCTGGACAAGGGCA
>KN832555.1:3341184-3433384 GCA_000827205.1 Plicaturopsis crispa FD-325 SS-3
TTCTCGTGCTAATATAATCTGTAGTTTGTTGATGGAGAGGTTTCGGCCACTTTCGAAGAGGTCAAATATACCTTTCCGTTTCGCTATCGCAATGTCTGGGACTGGGTCAAAGTCCTGGTCAGGGACCCTACCTTAGCACCTGTAATAAACTGGTTCCCGGTCGAGAAGTACCTCCATCAAGATGGACTCGTTACACGAGTTTACGATGAACCTCACACCGCGCGTAAATGGTACCGTGTTCAGGTGCGCTATTCAAATTAGATATGCCATGATCGTAGTATTTACGAGCGCTTCTAAGGACTCGTTGCCCTTTCATCCGGACATTCCACACTGCTTCCTTCCACTTGTCTTTTGGCTGGACAAGGGCAATGTCACGAAGAGAGTCCGAATGCATCCCATGATCGTTCGCCCCGCTTTTCTACCGGGCCCGATCCGAAATGCCTCTGGGAACGGTGGCGGTCTTCTCGTCGGGTATATGCCAATAGTAGGTCCATGTTTGCTGCTCGACCTATCAGAAAGAGCTGGCTCATAAGTTTCATAAAGATTGAAGACCCAGCCGATCCCTCTGATCGGAGCGAAGCGTCAAAAATAGTGTTCGCCAACTTCAAGCGGGAAGTATACCACAAAGTTCTCGGGGTCGTCTTCGGTCCAATGCGGGGACCAGCTAAGCACGGTGAGGCAGTGGGCTGCGGTGATACGATTGCACGCGTGCTGTATCCTGGCATACCATATCACTCGCTGGACGGCGAAGAAGCGTGCGCTCTTGCATGTTGTCGCGCCGCCCTCGCAAACTATCCCTGCCCCCGCTGCTTGGTTCACAGAGACGACCTCGATAAGATTACACAGACCTTCCCCCCGCGCACCATTGAAAACATGATGCGGACCTACCACGACGCTCTTGGTGCAAGCACGCAAACCGAGCGCGAGGAGATACTGCGAAACCAGGGCCTGCATGCAACAGAGGTAAGGCCGAGTTTACTTGGGCTTCTTGCCACTCGCTGATCATGGTGCCGCGTCAGAATTTCTTTTGGTCGTTCCCGAATTCCTGCCCCTACAGTGGTAATAGTTACGAGACACTACATGCCGATGACGGTGGTAAAGGGGGCAAGCACCTAATCCCTCATGTGAAAGATGTTCTTCGAGACCGTCGTCTCCTCGGACACTTGAATCAAAAGTAAGCCTGATATTCTCTTATGCCTCCTTATCCGTCGTAGTGACGGCCAACCGATAAATAGCATGCGCCAAGTCCCACGTTGGCCTGGTCTTAAACACATCAATAACTTGACAACTACCGAATATGCGGATGGTCAAGTGCATCTCGACACTTTGCGGGTAAGTATTCAAAGCTCGCTGTGTCACGGTCATCCTGCGCTACAAGCTAATGAACCCCAACCGTTACAGTGTCTCCTTCCGTGTATAGTCCAGCTTCTGCCGCGTAACTCACCGCTTGTGCACTGCATCCGCGCGTATGCCCAATTTCGAATCATGATTAGCCTGCGCTGTATCACTGAAGCACAAATCGAGCGCTTGCGGGGATATATTGCAGACTACGAGAAGTGGTGCAAGGTGAGCTGCCATCCGACTATTGACTGTGAAGTTAACTTGTCACTGAAAAGACCCTAATCACTAGGAAGTGACGAAGACGACACACAAGAGCTTCAAATTTCCTAAACAGCACCACACTCCCCACGTCCTCGAAGACCTCGTCGAGAAAGGTGCCACGTACAATTATTCGGCTCGTCCCGGCGAAGGATTCCATCAAGAGTCTCATGACGCCTATGAGCAGACAAATGGTAAGAATGTCGATCCGCAGGTCAGTAACAGCAGTCGAATTGATATGTTCCACGTCACTTATCGCCACCGGAATGTACAGGTAACGCGTATCGAGGAGAACAAAGAGGTTATGGCTGCGATTCGAATGGCTGTTGACGCGAGTGATAAGGCGTCGGGTACTCGTCGTGCAGAAAACACAACGGACGAGCCACGGGATAGCCCCGCCGATGATGACGCCGATGATCCGGGTGGTATTGACCGTCGTCAACATTGGGCTCTCGGGGCGTCGGATCCGTTTACTGACGCTCAATCGCTTGAGATTAGCCAGCAGGCCAACTCTGCGTTTCAGAAGTTCGACCACAAGTTACGGATGTTCCTTCAAACGAACATTCCCGACGACGCTGTTGGAACGGGGCCAATCAAGGTAAGTTATCCGCTCGTGCCACGGCGGGCGTCATTGCTGATCAAAACTTCGTGGCTAGATTCGTCCTTATAAATGTCTGTATCTCAAATACCAATCCCTTGAAGACTGGTCCGAGGCACGCGATATCATGCGGTGCAGCTCCCGCTTTCATCAGAGAGAGCGGCGCGATTGTGTCCTGGTCAACACCGAAGGGTCCGACTTGACATGTGCCCGCCTCTGTGGCCTGTTTGCCTGCTATCTGCCCTCAGGCCGGACATGCGATGTTGCCCTCGTGCAATACTTCAAGTCCACGAAGTGGAGACCACGTACAGAATGGGCAGGATGCCGCGTCTACGAGGAAAAGGCCATCTCGCGCACTGAATTCGTCATGCTGCGATTTCTTGTCCGGGGCGTTCATATGATCCCCGCGTTTGATTCATTGAAGCCTCCGATACATTATCTCAACGACACTGTAGATGGAGACATATTTTTACGGGCGGGAAATTAATACAATTTGCCTATATCATACGTAGTGCGTGTCGCCGGATTGTAGTCGCGATCTCAAGCAAGTTCCCTGGTTCTGTAGCATCATACCTGACGGCTACCTGACGATGTCAGACCAGGCCAGATCTTGAGGTTGGGTGCGTCTGATCAGACCCTACCAGGCTATATTGTTTCATTGGGTCTGATCAGCTAAAAAATCCTTTTCCGACACGTCCCTCGTCTGTAGTTTTGTAGCAGCAGCAGCTTTTTTGGTTTTCGTATGGACTTGGTGCTCATACTCGTTACCCTCCCACTTGAATGTACCTCTTACGCTCTGTCTTTCTGGGCGTCTGCGAGATCCCGAGTTTTAGTTTCCACGGCCCTTTCAAGGCTTGCAAGCGAATGTCCAGTCGCGTCGCGTGGACTGTGCAACGCGGTAAACCTCGTGTTCGATATCGCTGCGCAAGCGTCGCGCACTGCGCTCAACTGCGACGGCACTGTGCAGTGTGAGCGACTGCAACATTCGTGTGGTCTAACCAGGTGAAACAGACAGTACTACATACTGCGCAAGCGCAGCTCCTTCTCAAGTACAGGTATAAATATCCCACAAGGTTACATCCGACTTGCAGTACAGGAACCTACGAGTCTCCCAGTACAAGCGTAAAGGTAGGCTACTGGTAACTGGCAATACTTCAACACTAATACTTATCTGAATCTGCCTACAGGTCTTCGAGAGCTGGAGACTGCAAATTCGACATGCACATCTCTGACCTCCCGCCCGAGCTTCTGCTCGAGGTGTTCGCCCATCTGCCCCACCTAAGGTCCCTCATCGCGGCGCAGGGTGTCAATCGCGACTGGCGTCGCCTCCTGCCGCTGTCGGACATACGCCCCGCCCGTCGTGCTCTACTCGAGTTATACATGCACGCCGTCAAGTCCCCGTCTTTTCTAGCGACGCGCGAGACGATACTTCCGCAAATCGTACCCTTCGACCGCGAGGAGTATCTCGCAAAGCTCTGCCCGGCGCCCCCGCACAGCCCGGACATGCTTCCTGAGCAGTTCAGGCTGTGGATACTCGAATGGCCTACTCGTGCTACGATCTCGCGCCTCTGGCCGGGCTATCGAGGGACCGGGGGCATCAGACAAACTCACTACGCTGATGGAAACCTCCTATCGCCTCCGCTATACTCGACCCGCAAAAACTTCTTCGCGGATTACACTATGGAGGACTTTGATCTATACATGTCCGGCAGGCCATGGTCCTCGCCCATCCACTACGCCGTCGCCACTGTCCTGCCTATTTATCTTCTGCCCGCTGATGGATCAGGCAGTCGCAACGACTGCTTGGTTTTGGAGGTGCGCGCACCCGGACTAAAGATACCTGTGGTACACAGTGCACTAGCGGAGCAGGTGCAACAGGAGCTTTGTGGCACGGTGTGGACATTTGATGTGTACCACGGCGCTACATCTTTTGCCGTAGAGGATGAGGACGGAACCAAACGCTTGAAAGAGCGTATACAATGGGTGGATTATCTCCGCGCATACTTGGACCAGGATGATGCCCGTCTCACTACTCAGCCTGAGTGATCCCCAAAGATACACAGAATGTGAGTGGTGTTAGCATCATCCTGTCTGTCGTCGTCTAAATTCATACGTCCAGGATGCGGCATGCTGTTCATCAATTGCGATACCTGGGTGCTGGACGCCACCTGTACGGTGTACTTCTCAGCCAGCTACTATCGACGGCAAAAATGAGTAGAGAAATCGCTCACCTTCACGTCCGTTCAAGTAGCCCCGATCACGATGTAGGGCTGCACAAGCCATGATGATAATGGAATTACTATCATCTCGCCCGCCTTGACATCGCTTCCTTTCGTATGCTTATAGCAGCTTGACAGTGCTTGATGCTTGTCGTCCAGAAAGTATCACCCTAACTACTGTAACATGCGCAGTTCCGAGTGGTGGACCGTGGAAACCCTACGGCACCATCTCTCCCTGGCTGATTATTATAGGGCACCTTCGGACCACCTGAAGACAAAAGTGAATTGTTTTTGTGCGAGCGGGCAGATATAAAATACACTTTGCATCCAACTCTACATTTGCTTGTAATGGACTTGTAATTTCGTAGCACTCACAAGTTCCCACGGTCAATAACTGTAGACTTTGTCTCTACCTCTTGACACTGACGACCACAACGAACGCCGCAATATGCTCAGCCAACGCATTGCCCTCCGTCTTGGCAGACAACTCAAGTCGTTTGCAAGGGCGGCATCCTCAACTCCCACCACGCCCACCACCTCCGCACCCACAGTCTCGCCGTCCACGACGTCCGAGCCCACCCCCGTACCGCAGTCGCCAAACTACGCTACGACCTGGTCCACACACCAGCGCTCACGCCCCGTAGCGGGCGAGAACCCGCGGTTCGAGCAGACGTTCATGGAGCTGCAGCCTAACCCGCTGAGCGCGATGGAGATGATCAACAACGAGCCTATACGGCTCGTTGCGGGACGGAAGGCGGTCTGTGACGGTGGTAAGCATGCGCTGCGCTCAATTACGTGGACCCTGCTATAACGCGAATTGTGTCTAGGAGGAGGAGCTCTGGGACACCCGAAGATATTCATCAATGTGGTATGTGGTCTTCGCCCGTTCATCTTGCAGGGCGCGAACTTATGTCGGTGTACACAGGATCAACCAGGACCTCATCCTTGCGGGTATGTGCGTCGAACAGAATGTGTACTCACGAGACTTACATTTCTTGTCCGTGTTTCGTCTCCAGATACTGGTATGTTTATTCACTCTCCGAATTGAAGTTGTCGCTAACCTGGCTTGCTGTAGCGGTATTCGTTTTGAGAAGGATCCTCACCACCATGGCCACGGCCATTAGACTCCTTGTCCATTCCACTTTGACGCATAATAAATTTGTGATGGCATATCCACAACTCGGTGCCAGCCCTGGTTAGACCTACGCTCAATCTTCCAAGCGGAAACTCACGCAAGATGGTTTTGAATCCCAATGTGTAGCAGCGCCGTCTTTGTACAAGCCGGTCAAAGCGTAAAAATACAATGGTCTGATCTACTAAAACGCCGGCTCTGGAATATGCAACTATGTAAGTAAAGTAAGCTTGGACGGGGGGTAATAATAGGTGAGAAGAAAACCCGGGCAGGCGAGGGAGGGGAATGAAAGCATAGAGACAGCAGTCTACGCCGCGACGGGGCAAGGGTCAAGAAAAACGCAGCCAACGATGCAGGGGTGGGTTAAACCACCACATTAAACCGGTAAAGTCGCCTGCCTGCCTGCGAATGGAAGGGAAAACCACCTGGGGTTGTTGTTGTGAAGTAAGAGTAAGAGTAAGATGCAATGCGACGTGCGACGGGGAATAATGAAGATGTGCAGCAGACGGCCTAGGGGGGTGGATTGTAGCGATGACAATGAGTGGATGAGCGTAGTGGCAGCAAGTTCAGCGAGAGCTCCGGGGTGGGTGAAGGGTAAAGAAAAAAGTGACGGGCGGAAGGGGTGGACGAAGTGCATAAATATACCGAGGAAACTGATAAATGAGTGTGCGGGTTCTGAGAGAGTTCATGGTCAATGCGCTGAAGAATATACAGAGGGCTCATGCATCGTCCGGTGTGTGGAAGGACATAGGAGATAGCGGTGGATATTCGCCTTCGGCAACGGCTTGCAATTGCGAGAAGGGTGGAAGCGTTTGAATAGGAGAGGACAGTCGGTCGCCTGTCGACGACGGTAATGGCGGCTAATGGGGAAATCGAAGTTAGTATGAAAAGTATTCTTCGATACGAGCGTACATACCACTTTGAAGATTGGATTTATTGCCGACTTCGGAGCGAGACCAGGACTCGGCGGATAGGTAATCGAAGTGAACTCGAATGGGCTATGCGGCCCGCTTGGATCCATATTTGACGGGTGCTGTGGGACGGCCGATGGCAGCTGTATGAAATTGGGCACCTGTCCCCGCGACAGCCCGTCCTTTCCGCCCTGGGGCATCCATGTCGGCGAATTCGACGACAGCGAGAGCGTCTGCATCGGTGGCGGCGACACACTCCCCGATAGTGCAGGGTCCAGATTCGCGCGCGTGTTGAAGTCGTTCACGAACTGCTGTTCCAGCGAGAGCGAGTTGGACGACCGCACGGACTGGGGGAAGTCGTCGAACGACGTCCGCAGCGACGACGTCGAGGTCATGCGGTTGATACCGAACAGACTCGCACGATGTCGCATGCGTGTGGGACCCGGGTCACTGTCCACAGTAGCAAACGAGATATTGGACACCGGACCGATGCTGTGAACGTCGGACGACGACATCGAATGGTCGTCGTCGAATTCCCGCCGTCGCGCTTTCGGATACCGCTCCGAGTCGCTGCGCCAGTCGCTCGACGAGCCATCCTTGCCCCCGAATCGGCCGGACGCAGCGCTGACAGTCGCAGAGGCGGACTTGCTCGACGGCTGTCGTATAGGCCCAGTGGCCGCACGCTTGCCTTTGCTCTGCTCCTGCCGCTGCGCCCCCGTAGTGCCCACCAGACTCGCCGAGTGCTGCCACTTCCACTCGAGCTGCGTCGCGTTGGTGTTCTCCATCACCATCTGGTTGCGCTTCTCCATGACCGCGCGGGCCTGCTCGCGGTGCATCTTCTCCGCGAGCGCGCGGCGCTGCTTCTCCGCCTCGCGCTGCACGCGCTCCGCCTCCTTCTTGATCGTCTTCGGGTCCTTGAACCGCTGCTGCTGGTCGCTCGAGGGCGACAGCTCCGAGAGCGACTGGCTGTCCGTGGTGCTCGACGACTGTGAGCGCTTGCGCGAGTTCCCCCCGGGCGCCATGCCCGGCACCTCCGCGAGCGTCGGCAGCTGCTTGTCCCCGCCGCCGAACATGCGGCTAATGTCCCACTTGCTGTGCTTCGTGTTCTTCTTGAGCACGTTGAGCTTCGGCTTCGCGCTGGAGTGCGTGTGCGGGGACTCGCTGATGTCGCTGACGATGTGCTTCGGCGGCTGCGGGCGCGCGGGGTATTCCTGCGCCATCGGAGACGAGGGGATGTTCATGCCATGCCCTTGGTCGCTAAGAGTGTACGGAGGCGCTTCGTGTTGCGGCGAGATATCCATGTCCCATCCGTTGCGCGGTGCGCCCGGGCTGGACCATGTGGCGTCGTCCGCATCCTGCCCGCGCTCCTCCTCCTGTATGATATCCGGCGGCTGCTCGTATGTGCGCAGCTCGTTGACGTACTCTGCGGTGCGGTGCGACGCCGAGGTGGTAGATGTGTGGACAGGGGAAGGGTAGAAACCCGCGCGGTGCGATGCAGACGCGGAAGGGATGTGGGTGGGAGGTATGTGGTGTTTCTGCCCCGACTGGTAAGAGTGCGATGGTGGGACGCTGCGAGGCGCGGCGATAGGAAGGGAGACGCCATTCGGGGGCTTCGAGGGCGCAGTCGGCGGAGGGGTAGGTATCGAGAGCACACCAAGATTGCGCGGCGTCGTCTCGAGCAGATAAGGGTGCTCCAAACATTGCTTGCTGGTGAGCCGGGTCTCGGGATCGTACTTCAGCAGATCTGATATGCACTCGACCAGTTTGTGAGGCACACTCTGGTCAAAGAGTTTCTGGAAGTTCACAGGCCGTGTCTGCAACGGTGAAAAATCAGTAGACGTTAAAGATACGTTGATATGGGTCATTCCTACCTTTTTGAACGCAAACCCAACAGTCTTCGCCATTTTGATGCCCTTGCTCCACTTCCCGCCACCGATAGCCTTCCCCCGTTGATCGTACCCATACTCATCACTGGGGTCACCAAGCACGTCGCATATCCTCAAAATCTGCCTGATCTGGTCCTCTCCGGGGAACAGGGGCCGCAAGTTCACCAGCTCCGCCATGATCGTACCCAGCGCCCACATGTCGACGGGATTCGAGTAGTCCCTGGCAAGCAGCAGCACCTCTGGCGCACGGTACCAGCGCGTGGACACGTACTCGGTGTACGGCGGCTTGCTCTTCGTCTCGCGCGCGAGCCCAAAGTCCGCGAGCTTGATTATCGCGACGACGTCCTTCTCCGGCGGCGCGTTCGGCGGCGCGGTGGGCGAGACGGGCTGGTAGTCGTACAGGCCCGTGGTCGTCACGAGCACGTTCTCCGGCTTCATGTCGCGGTGGAAGTAGCCCGAGGCGTGGATGTGGTGCAGGCCGGTGACGATCTGGCGAAATATGGAGGAGACGAGGCCGCCGGCGAGCGCACGGCCTTTGCGCGCCTTGATGAGGTGGTAGAGGTTGCCCTCCATGGACTCGAACACAAAGTAGAGCTCCTTGGACCCGGGGAGGAGGAAGAAATCGTACAGGGGGATAATATTAGGGTGGAATGGTATGGCGCGCAATGACTACGATAATATTAGAATGGTCGAGGGAAAACAATGTCAGGGGGTCAGCGCACCTCGAGCTCCTTGAGCTTTTTACATTCGTCCCAGCCGCCTTCCCAGCGCTTCTTCATCCTCTTGACAGCGACGAGCCGCTTGCCGACCCATTCGGGTCGCGCGCCGCCACCGCACTGCATGGGAGACAAGGGTGTATTGGGCGGTAGCGTCCCATGCCAATCGCAGAGCCAGACGGTGCCGAACGAGCCGTCACCGAGCACCTTGAGGGGCGTGTATGAGCGCGCGGAGCCTGCAGGACATTATGACGTTAGTTTACGCGAGCCTGTGCGGATGCCACATTAGGAGGGGGTGAGTGATTGATGACTGACTGCTTCTGGCGTCGCCGACGACGAGGCGGTTGTTCTGTATAGAGACGGAAGGAGTACCGACGACGTTGATAGTCTCCTTGGATGCGGTCTGCGGCGCGGGGCGCGCGGACTGGGTGTGATGTGGTGGTTGTGGGGGAGGGGGCTGGGTGCTGTTTCCGTTCGCGTTCCCGTTCGCGTGTCCGTTCTGGCGGAGGTGCTCGTTGCTGTGGGCGACATTGTTTGAGGATCCGAACATGATACGACTAGCATCGCCTAAGGAGTTGGTTGGTTGGAGTGTGTGCAGGCGGATTAATGGATGCAGCAAGATGGCGATATGGGTGGAAGCTAGCACATAAGAAACGGAATAAAGTTAGGAGGAATTTGAGGGAGCAGTCCTAGCAAAACCAAAGTCCAGCGAGGAATACGGGCGACGGTAATGAAAGGAAACGGGCAGGGAATATGAGGGGAATGAAGAGAAAAGCAGCAGAGGCGCACTCGACCGTCGTCGAAAGCAAGGCGAAAGAACTTGAGAAGCCGAGCAAAAGAACCCCGGCTTTCTTGCCGATGTCTAGTGATTTTCCTTAGCGTCGATACTACTAGCCCGTTTCTGTTCTTTCCGTCTTTCATTCTCTGCACTCTCTACTATGTGCAATGCTAATATGACAGCTACCAGACACGGCTGCTGTTCGTCGTCGTCGTCGCTGCCATCGCGCTCGAGGACGCCGAATTTGCAAATATATTTAGCGTACAACGCGGTGCTAATCTGTTCAGATCTTCACAAATCCATCATCCGTTAGCGCGAGACCGGTTCTTTGGTCTGTCTCGTCTTGTGCCCAACTCGGTGCCACCAGTCTCTTTTCAGATCGAGTTTGTTCTCCCGCTTCGTCCTTCTCTCCTCTGCCCGCGCTTGCATCTCCCGAACCCACCGCAGGATAGACGCTAATAGACGACGTCGCACGGGTGCAGTAATAATGCCTCAAAAAGTCGGCCACGACAGGAGCGGCATGTTGACCGACGTTTTATTACTCTTCGCCTTCTGCGGTCTGATGCAACGCTAGACGCACCAGGATTCAATAAAAATCGGCCAGGTGGAGTAAGTACGTTCACAAGGTGTCTCACTGATACGATCCATGCCATTTAGCTTGTACGGTTAAGTCCTAGCATGCATGCATGGTTACTCTGTATATCCATCAGACCTGCATCTGCCCGTCCTCGAGTACTCGATGGAGGCTACTCAAAACCCTCTTTCGCAGCATGTTGCATATCTGCCGTTGATCCGCTGCCAAAAGCCACGGTCTCTGAAGGGCTTGATCGTCTCAGTCAGTGCCACCACTCGATTGCGAAGATAGGGGCCGAGCTTTGTCACATCGTTCTAGTTTCAGCCACCGGACTTTTACCGGACTTTGACTGTGGCGTCGAGACTCAGACTACATAAACTAACAGCACTCTCAACGTACATAGCACGGTTGTTTTCCATGTAGAGATACTCTAAGTATTAAATACACTGTCCACTGGAAAACCACTGTTCCAAATACACTCTACTCTTGCGTTATAACTTCTCAGAACATGCTCCGGACAAGCTTTTGTATGACACCTTCCCCCTTCTAAAACGGCACCTCATGGAACAGCTTCGACACGCTCTCGCCATAATGGCTGCGCCTTATCACCTCGCCGAGCACGCCCCCGATATCGATCACCTCGATCTTCGCACACGCCGCCTGGTTCGCCGCCTGCGGGAGCGTGTTCGTGACGATCAGCTTCTCCAGCGCGCTCTCGTCGACGTTCTTGAGCGCGTTCCCGCTCAGGATCCCGTGCGTCACGATCGCGTGCACCGTCGATGTGCCCGCATCCGCGAGGTGCCGCGCGGCGAGGCAGAGCGTCCCGCACGTGTCCGCCATGTCGTCGACGAGGATCGCGATCTTGTCCTTGACGTGCCCGACGAGCACCATCCGCGAGACCTCGTTTGCCTTTTTACGCTCCTTGTGGAAGAGCGCAAAGTCGACACCGAGACGGTCGGCGATCGAGGTGGCCCTGGCGAAGAAACATGAGACTGCGATTCAGGATATGTGACGGGCTGGATCGCACCGTTTCGCACCGCCGGCGTCTGGAGAGACGATGACTACGTCGTCGAGTTTAAAGTGCGTGCGGATATAAAGTATGGCAGACGGCTCCGCGTAGAGCTGCCACCCGTGCACGTGTAAAGTTTAAAACGGCAGGCACTAGGAATATCACTCACGCTGGACAGTCTGGTCAGCAAAGCCAAGACAATATCATGAGGACGCCCACTCACTTGTCTACGGGAACATCAAAGAAGCCTTGGATCTGCGAGGCATGCAGGTCCATCGTCTAACACTCAGTGGTCAGAGCTGGAGAGAGCGGGGCTGCTACTGCGCGCGCCCGTCACACAACATGCGATGCGGCGCGTTTCGCACTCACAATGACGTGGTCACACCCGGAGCGCTGTATCATGTTCGCGACGAGCTTCGCGGTGATGGGCGCGCGGCTCTTGTCCTTCTTGTCCTGGCGCGCGTACGGGAAGAGCGGGAGCACGGCCGTGATGCGCTTCGCGCTCGCGATCTTGCACGCGTGGATCATGATGCACAGCTCCATGAGCGCCGTGTTCACTTCCCCGCACCCGCTGTTGATGATGTACACATCGTCTTCGCGCACGGTCTCGTTAATCCGCACGATCGTCTCGCCGATCCCGCTGCGAGACACTTCGGCCTTGGCGACTGGGAGACCTAGGCTGTTGGGGGCGTAAGCGGTGGGGTTGGGAGGAGGGGGATTGAGCGCGCGTACCGTCGAGCTATGATCTCGACCAGCTCAGGATGGCTGTTGCCTGTGGTGCAAGCGGTGTCAGTCAGTGGCTGCTTTGACAGAGAGCGTTGTAGAGCACTCACCGCTGAATATTTTGATACCGCTACCGTTCAGCATATTGCTTGAGGAGAGCGCAGTCCATGGACTGGAATAAAAAGAGAATAAGAACGAGACGATGAAGACGGGGCCTGACGAAGAGAGGAAACCACCAACGTTCGCCAGAAAAATCTGCCGCGCGTGATTTTACCGCAAACGTCAGAATTCACACGCTCGCAATGCCGAAAATTACATAGGCGCCGCCTGCTGTATACCGTACCAGCTAATAGCGCTTGCAATGGAACGCTCATTCTCGCTTTTCATCTGTGCTCAATGTCGCTCTCGTGCCCAAATACCTCTTAGAAACGTACGACGACCGTTTCACGCACGACAGAACTCGTCTCTCGCTTCAAAACAGGTCTTTTCCTCGTTTTTCTACAACAACGAGCGATGGCAGCCCGCACCAGATCCAATTTCCTCGCAGAACTCGTCCGTAGCGGGCATAGAATCGTTTCCTATCGCTCCAATACGGGGCTATAAACCTGCAGAAGTCCTCACACCGCGCAGACTGCTCAAAGTTTACGGCGAACTCGCCAAATCGCGGCTTACAGTGCTTATGGTCCTCACAGCAATGTCCGGCGTAGCGCTCTCCCCAGTGCCCACGACAGTCCCCATCCTCCTCTCCACCGCCATCGGCACCGCGCTGTGCTCCGCCTCCGCAAACACGTTCAACCAGATCCAGGAGGTGCCGTTAGACGCCCAGATGGCGCGCACGCGCCTGCGCCCGCTCGTGCGCCGCGCGATCAGCCCGCTGCACGCCGTCGGCTTCGGGCTCGCGACCGGCGTCGCTGGCCCCGCGCTGCTGTGCGCGATGGTGAACCCGACCACGGCGTTCATCGGCGCGGCGAATATTGTGCTGTACGCGGGCGTGTACACGGCGATGAAGCGCACGAGCGTCGTCAACACGTGGGTCGGCGCTGTCGTCGGCGCGCTGCCGCCCCTCATGGGCTGGACGGCGTGCGGCGGCTCGCTCTTCCCCACCTCCCTGCACTTCTTCCTCCCGTCCTTCCTGTCCACCACAGCGGCAGCCCCGATCGACCTGGCGCTGGTACTGGACAACGCGCTGTCCCCGTTTGCGCTGTTCATGCTGCTGTTCAGCTGGCAGTTCCCGCACTTCAACGCGCTGTCGCACCTCGTAAGGGGGTCGTACGCGCAGGCGGGGTACCCGATGCTCTCCGTGCTCTCGCCGCCGCACAACACCCTCGTCGCGCTGCGGCACTCGCTCCTCCTCCTCCCCATCTGCTCGTTGGCGTTCCCGCTCTCGGGCCTCACGACATGGGCGTTTGCGCTCACGAGCGCGGTCCCGAACCTCATCTGCGCACGCGCGGCGTGGCAGTTTTGGCGGATGGGCGGGGAGAAGCAGGCGCGGGCTGTTTGGCACAGTTGCTTGTGGTACTTGCCGGTGATTATAGGGCTTATGATGATACACAAGCAGGGCATGGACTGGGCGAAGTGGTTGGGCATTAAGAAGGATGATTCGGAGACAAGTGATGTACCCAGCGTCCAATAAACTAATTTACCTTGATCCAGGCTTGTTACTACTTTCACGCGACGGTCTCAAAGAGTTGGGACACAAGTTGAAGACTACAGGCAGCGCGCAGAGATCGATTTTACTCACAATCCGCTAGATAAATATCGTCAGGCACAATTTGTGATCAGGCAGGGAGACGGGCATCCTCTTTATCCAGCAATGCGCGCAGATAATCCACCCATCCTACACGCTTTCTCGAGCGTTTGATCCCGTCTGCCTCCTCTACACCAAAAGACGTGATGCTATGGTAGGCATTGTACGTATACATCGTGCCCAGGAGGTCCTGCCGCACCTCCTCCATATGCAGCCCGTCGTACACCATAGCCATAGGGCGCAAGTCTACCGGCGCGTGTACTTGCACAAGCATATAGTCCTGGTCATAGTCCGCTTCCTCCCGGGGGCTCCCCAGGGGCCGCCAGATGGGAAGAACAGTGACAACGGCGAAGCGCGCAGGCGACTCGGATGACCAAGGCTTGCTGGCGATGTAGACGTCGAAGTCCGCCATCATGCAGTTGGTGAAGAGCTCGTACGTCCTGTCGGAGTATAATGGTATCGAAAGGAAGTTCTTTCCGGGGAAGCGCTGGCGCAGGCCCTCGTCCCCTTCGACGCCCGGCCAGAGGCGTCCGATCGTGGCGCGTGCAGGCCATTCGAGGATCCACAGCCTGAACTGCTCCGGGAGCGTGTCTGGAGTATAGCAGAGGTTCTCGAGGTACGCTTCGCGGTCGAAGGGCACGACGTGGGGGAGGATTGTGGCGCGCGTCGCGAGAAAGGACGGGGAGTTGACGGCGTGCATGTATAGCTCGAGTAGGGCGCGTCGGGCGGGGCGTATGTTCGACAGCGGCAGGAGGCGGCGCCAGTCGCGACTGACGCCCTGCGCCGCGATGAGCGACTTCAGATGGGGTAGATGGGCGAATATCTCGAGCAGGAGCTCGGGCGGCAAGTCTGAGATGAACATGCTATCCCGCTGATGACCTATTGAAACGCACCGGGGCTTTAGTACATCGCTTCCACATTGTGAAGGTACCAAGGAGCCCGATACAAACCTACCTGTGCAATCGTATAACAAAACTCTCTTTCAGGCTGATAAATGACAGTCGCCCTGTCAGCTAGGCGTTAGAAGGTGAACACGTTGAACGAGCGTCAAGAGCAAGGTTATTGACGCCCAGAAGTACTTGTGGCGTTGAAGGTGGTTCAGAGCCTCCGGAGGTCCGAGGATATAAGTGCAAGTCATGCAAGGACCAAGCTTCTGGCAAGGACAACTGCTGATCTCAAAATTGAGACTCGGAACGAGAGAAAGGAATTGAGAGAAAGAAAAAATAGCATTGCGTGGAATGATGTGGATATTATACAGTTCAGATGATATATGATGTTGTTACGGTAGAAATACAATGAAATCCTGAAAGCAGTCCACAAGGTCAATTCTCAGCTCTCACTTAATCCATCTCCTCAATCTCGATATCGTCATCGTCGATGTCCATCTCATCGACGTCCCCAGAGCCCTCATGGTTAGGGATGATGTTGAGGCGGTTATGCGGCCCGTCAAAGCGCACCCTGACCACCTCGCCCTCGCGTATGCGGTCGGACAGGAGCATAACGGAGAGCGGGTTGAGCAGCTCGCTCTGGATGGCGCGGTTCAAGGGCCGTGCACCGTACGTGGGCGAGTACCCGATGGACATGAGGTACGACTTGGCGCCGTCGTCGATGTCGAGGGTGATCTTCTTGTCGGAGAGCCGCTGCTCCACCTCACGCAGCCGGATGTCGACGATCTTCAGGATGTTCTTATGCGAGAGCGTGCGCTACACGAAGAGGCAAGCGTCAGTATATTGAGAAGGGCAAAAAGAAAGCTGTGAAGACTTACGAAGATGACGATATCGTCGATACGGTTGATGAACTCGGGCGGGAAGTGCGCCTGAATCGCGCCCATCACCAGCTGCCTCGTCTGGGGCTTCACCGGACCCTCGCCCATATCGTTAAGGTACGCTGCGCCGAGGTTGGACGTCATGATAATGACGGTGTTGCGGAAGTCCACGACGCGGCCCTGGCCGTCCGTGAGCCGTCCGTCGTCCAGCACCTGCAGGAACAGGGTGATGAACTCGCGGCACGCCTTCTCGACCTCGTCGATGAGGACGATGGAGTAGGGTTTGCGCCGGATGTACTCTGTCAGCTGGCCTCCAGCGTCGTGTCCGACGTATCCGGGTGGAGAACCGATGAGCCGCGAGATGGAATGCTTCTCGGAGTACTCAGACCCGTCGACACGGATCATAGCATCGGGTGAGTCGAAAAGTAGTGTTGCAAGCTATGCAAAACGACCTGTTAGTGACTAGCGAAAAGGATGAAGCGAAGAGGTGTGCTTGCCGTTTTACTGAGCAGGGTTTTACCAGTTCCCGAAGGACCCGCCATCAAGAAGCTAGCGATGGGCCGCGAGGCATTGCCCAGCCCGCTCCTCGACAGTCGAATGGCGTTCGCGACAGACTTGACCGCCTCGGGCTGCCCGACGACACTCTCAGCCAAGATCCTCTCCATCCGCAACAGCTTCTCCTTCTCCGTCGACATAAGGCGCGTCACGGGGATAGACGTCCACCGGCCGACGATCTCAGCGATGGCCTCGGGGGTGACCGCGTTCGCGTCGCCGCCAGCTGCGGCGTCTTCCTCGTCCTTCTTATCCTGCAAGCGCTTGAGAACGGCCTGCAGGTCCGGAATCGCGTAGTATCGAATGTCGGACACGGTAGCGAGGTCGTATCTGAGGAGAGATCGTTAGCGCTGGTCAGCTCATTGGAATGCTCGCATAGGACTTACCTCCGTTCCGCCTCATCAGCCTTCGCCTTCAGCTCGTCGATCTTCCTCCGCGTCTCGTTGATCTCGTCGCCCCTGCGCTTCTCGTTCTCGTACGCAGCGACAAGGGGTTGCAGTTCCTCCTCGGTCTCTGCAATCGCCTTCTTCGCGAGCTTCAGGCGCTCCTTGCTCGTGTCGTCCTTCTCCCGCTCGAGCGCGTGGATCTCGACTTCGAGCTCCAGCTTCTTCCGCTGTAGCTTGTCGATGTTTTCGGGAGAAGTTTCACGGGTTACGCGAACACTGAAGAGACGAAGTCAGAAAACCGTTGTCAAAGAAGAGAATGGTAACTAGTGAACTCACCTAGCACATGCTTCGTCGACCAAATCAATGGCAGCATCAGGCAGGCGCCGTGCCGTCAAATAGCGATGCGCAAGCGTCGCCGCGGATATCAACGCGCCGTCCAAGATCCGCACACCATGATGCACCTCGTACTTCTCGCGGATACCCCGCAAGATACTGATCGTCTCCGTAACAGACGGCTCGTTGACGATAACCTGTGCGAACCGCCGCTCGAGCGCAGCGTCCGTCTCGATGTACTTCCGGTACTCCGCAAGCGTGGTCGCACCGATGCACCGCAGCTTCCCGCGCGCGAGGAGGGGCTTGAAGAGGTTGGCTGCGTCCATCCCACCGCCCTCGCCACCGCGGCCCGCCATCAGCAAGTGCAGCTCGTCGATGAAGAGGATCACGCCGACGCCGTTCTCGGCGGACTTTTCGACTTCGTTGAGGACGGCCTTTATGCGCTCTTCGTATTCGCCCTTGTATTTCGCGCCGGCCATGAGCGCGCCCATGTCGAGCGAGAATAGCCGCGAGATGAGGGATGCGGGGATCTAGGGAGGGGGTCAGCTACAGTGCATGCAAGTTAGTGTAGGGGATGCTTACATCTCTGTTCACGATTCGTTGTGCGAGGCCTTCAGCAATACTTGTCTTGCCGACACCGGGTTCACCAATCAGCACAGGGTTATTTTTTGTTCTAGAGGGAAGCGCGTCAGCACTGCAAAGAATGTTGAAAGGCGATTTGCCACTTACCTCCTGCACAGAATTCGAATGACCCTCCTGATCTCATTGTCGCGTCCAATGACAGGGTCGATCTTCCCCTCCTCCGCAAGTGCCGTCAGGTCAACTGCGTACTTTTGTAACGCGTCGAACCCTTGCTCGGCGTTCTTGCTCTCCACGCGACGGTTGCCCCGAATCTGGGTGATGGCGGTCTTGAGCGCCGCCTCGGTGAGTGACGCCTCCTTCAACACGGGCGCGATCGTGTTGTCCTGGATAAGGGCGAGGAGCAGGTGGTCCTGTGCGATGTACGAGTCGTGCATCGTTTTCTGAAGTGATTGCGCCTCGCGGAATATTTTGACAGCAGCCGCACTGAGGGTCGTCTCTTCTGGCGGTGGGCTCTGCGCGGGTAGTCGGACGATAAGTTTTTGTAATCCGCGCTTCACGATAGTCTAGACAGAGATATCAGCACCGAACACGTCTGACGGATTGTAAAAGTAAACTCACTGGATCACCGCCTGCTTTCTGAATGACAGACGAAAATAATGAAGTGCCGGATGCGTTGCTGCTGCTGATCCCGCCTGGTACAGGCTGGTCACCGGCCCCCTCGTTCAGCAAAACAAACGCCAAATGCGCTGGGTGTACTGTAATTGCACGCTAGTCAGTATATCGATAACGCATCGCGTTCAAAAAACAGACTCACCTTGTGCGTTCGCATAGTCCTTTGCAAGCTGTACTGCGCCTGCAATCGTCTCTTGAGTCTTGTCGGTAAAGTCGAAGTTGCTCGTCATTTTGGTTGGTATAAAGTAGGAAATGTGCTGAGAGCGTACCAGCGTTCTTGTAGACTTTATATTCTGGCGCTGAACGGGCCCAGAGCAAACGGGCAAACGCGGATGACGTCGAGCATTATCCAGAACGCGAGCGAACTTTCTCGTATGTCTCAGGGGCTTGACACGCCCCGATCGAGACTTTTCTCGCATCGCAGGTCACGTGTATGCGCAGTGGCTGTGCTTCTTCCGGGGCGCCACTAAATGCGATGGATACTATTCAGCAAGAGATACACCTTGATTACAGCATGGAATAGCGTTGGGATGCGGAGAATAGTAGGTGAGGCGGAGCAGATGGGTTTACATGGAGTGACTTCCGAGGATACATATCAGCGGGGGACGAGTGGCAGAGAAGAGAAAGAAGAGAGAAAGAGATGGGCAAGAATACACCAAGAGAGATACTTGCACTACTCTAACGTCCACCGTAAGCCTGTGCGTACTGCATGCCCGCACCATAGGCAGGAGGCACTTGGCCCTGTGCAATCGCTTGGGCCTGAGCCTGTGCCGCGAGTGCCTGCGCCTGGGCTTGCGCTTGCGCGTGAGCATGAGCGTGGGCTTGCGCTTGCGCCATCTGCGGAGGTGGCGCAAATTGCGCGTACTGCTGCTGTTGCTGCTGGGGATGAGGGTAATTGTATTGGGGAGCGACGTTCGCGATGAACGGAGGCGGAACGGGGATCACGCCGGTAAAGTAGGGGTGGTTGAGGGCATCAGCGGCGGTGATGCGTTTGGCGGGATCGAACTGTAGGAGTCTCTCGAGGAGATCGAGGGCTGGATTCCTACATTAGCGAGCGTCCGAAGCAACGATGCTGTGACTTACCAGGCGGAGAAGCCTTAGGAACGGCCTGAGATAGAGGAACCTTCGGGAATCGTGGATATTGCTTTAGAGTAATTTCAGGCTAGGTTTGCAGATGTTAGGTGCACAGGATATGCAGTGCAGAAGTGAATGACTGACAGATTCTGTAGCAATTCGGCGTAAGACGCGATCGTCTGGTGTCCCAAGAATCCTCATTATGTGGAGCAGCTGGTCTTGATTGTCTCTTCCACGGAAGAGAGGTACACCAGAAATCATCTCAGCAAAGATGCACCCACAGGACCAGACATCGATGGAGGTACTGTACGTCCGCGACCCGAGAAGGACATCAGGAGCGCGATACCATAGCGTGACAACCTTGCGCAGTCGAATAAATTATAAGCAGGTCAACGTAGACAGAAGCACGCACCTCGTTCGAGAAAGTATTGACAGGGACACCAAACGCTCGTGCTAAACCGAAATCGCCGATTTTCAGCTCTCCTTTGCGGTTAATGAGAAGATTCTGCGGTTTCAGGTCTCGATGAAGGACCCGATTCTCGTGACAGAACGCCGTGCCCTTCAGGAGCTGATACATGAAGCTGCGGACCGTAGCCGGATCGAGCGCCCCACGGTCACCGTGCTTGTCCATGTACCTTTTGAGATCCTCGTCGCAGTATTCACAGATAAGGACCAGTTTCTGCTCGGTATGTATCACGTCGTGGAGGCGGACGATGTTGACGTGCTTGAGCTCCTTCATGAGGGAGATCTCGCGGATGGCGGTGGAGGGTGTCCCCTCTTCTGCGTCTAGGTGGATCTCTTTGAGCGCGACGATCTCGTTTGTCGTGCGCGATCGACCCTGGAGCGAGCATACATGCGTACATGAGGGCGCTTAGGAAGTTGTGTAGAGCGTACCTTGAACACGGTAGCGTATGTGCCCTCGCCTGTGGGCGCCCGCATGGGCGATCGGGTCTAACGGGGCATGATCAGGGCAAAGACTCGCCTAGTTTCTCTAACTGCACATATATGTCAGTCCAGCTCTATCCATGACCGTCCTAGTAAACCAAACTTACTTGTATGTAGTTCATATTTCCACGTCGTTCCGTTGCAGCGTGATGTACCGTTCCAGTAGATGCAGTTCGCGATGAGAGCTCCGTTCGGGGAACCTGTTATATAGCTCAGGTATGTGTGCCCAGGACAACGGTTTACAAGGGGCCTAGTTCAGAAACGAGCAAACTACAATGTAACGAAGAGAGGTCGATAAAGCAAGCGGCAGTGTTGTTTTAAGAGAAGAGATCATAGGGGCTTGACATACCCAATTGAGATTAAAAATCCCGTGGAGGTGCTGTGGCTGTGCAGTGATTAAGCCCTCGGCGGCTCGGCCTCAGAGCCAACGCTCACGCTCAGAGGCGGTTACTTTGCGTGTTACGCGAGGTCGGTGGCTTGGGGATGAGTCCTATCTTGGGCAACGCGTACATATATACTCAATGATATTTAACAAGACTTGTATGCACTATGATTACAAATGGAATGGCGTGCAAGGGAGAAGGAAGATCGGGGGAGCTCGTAGCGGTGTGGATGATGTCTACATGTCTTGGTTGCTGAGGATACAAATCAACGGTGGCTTCTACAGTAGGATGAGGAATGACAGAGGAGAATGAAGAGACACAAGAATAAGTCCAAAAGAGTGCCGTGGATGCCTACGTGCCCTAACTTAGCGTCCACCGTAAGCCTGAGCGTACTGCATGCCGGCGCCATAGCCAGGGGGTACTTGACCCTGTGCCATCGCTTGCGCCTGCGCCTGTGCAGCGAGTGCCTGCGCCTGCGCGTGAGCCTGAGCCTGAGCTTGCGCATGAGCGTGCGCCTGAGCTTGGGCCTGTGCCATCTGCGGAGGCGGTACGAATTGCGCGTACTGTTGTTGCTGCTGCTGCTGAGGGTAGTACTGGGGAGCCACGTTTGCGACGAATGGTGGTGGGACGGGGATCACGCCGGTGAAATAAGGGTGGTTGAGGGCTTCAGCAGCTGTGATGCGTTTGGCGGGATCGAATTGCAGGAGTCTTTCCAGAAGATCGAGGGCTACATGCCAACATTAGCCAGTGGTTGGAATGGGGAAAGTGTTAACCTACCCGGGGGAGAAGCCTTAGAAACCGCCTGAGAAAGAGGAACCTTTGGGAATCGAGGATATTGTTTCAACGTAATTTCGGGCTAGAATATGTTAGAGTGCACTGGATATGATACGCAGAGGAAAGTACTCACAGATTCTGTAGCAATCCGACGGAGAACGCGGTCGTCTGGTGTCCCAAGAATTCTCATGATATGGAGCAGCTGGTCTTGGTTGTCCCTTCCGCGGAAAAGAGGTACGCCGGAGATCATTTCAGCAAAGATGCAGCCACAGGACCAGACATCAATCGAGGTGCTGTACGTCCGCGATCCGAGAAGCACGTCGGGGGCACGATACCATAGCGTGACAACCTTGTGGACTGGACTTAGTGGATGGAGTACGCGTGCCAATGAATCCGCACTACACACCTCGTTTGAAAAAGTGTTGACGGGGACGCCGAACGCTCGCGCCAGACCGAAATCGCCGATTTTGAGCTCGCCTTTGCGGTTGATGAGAAGATTCTGAGGTTTCAGGTCTCGGTGAAGCACCCGGTTGTCGTGACAGAACGCCGTTCCCTTGAGAAGCTGATACATGAAGCTGCGGACCGTGGCCGGGTCGAGTGCACCACGATCTCCGTGCTTGTCCATGTACTTCTTGAGGTCTTGTTCACAAAACTCGAAGATGAGGACTAGTTTCTGCTCGGTGTGTATCACGTCGTGCAGCCGGACGATGTTGATGTGCTTGAGTTCCTTCATGAGGGATATTTCACGGATAGCAGTCGAGGGTGTGCCTTCCTCTGCGTCCAAGTGGATTTCCTTGAGCGCGACGATTTCATTTGTCGTGCGCGAACGACCCTAAATCAAACGGGTATTTATGTGAGCAAGCGATGAATCGAACAGTCGCGTAAGACGCACCTTGAACACAGTAGCATAGGTGCCCTCGCCTGTATGTATCGGCGTAAACGATTAGGAAATGGGGAGAGCAGCGTGGGACTCGCCTAGTTTTTCTAGCTGCAAAAACAGATCAATTTTTGGTTAAGCACAACCCGGGACGGCACTGGTGTATCAAAAGCACTTACTTGGATGTAATTCATGTCTCCTTCCGCGGCAGCGTGCTGTGTCGTTTGAGTTCGCCACGAAAGCTCCGTCGGACCGCTCCGTTATATAGCTTGAAGGTGCGTGCCTAGGACACCGCTTGACAAGGCTTCCCGGTTCAGAGACACCGAAACCACGATGCAACGAAGAGACGTCGAGGAAACCGAGCAGCGTTGTTCAAGTTCGAGAGAAGAGGCGAAGTTGACTGGCATTTCCCCGCCTCGCCCACGTGGAAGCGGTTCCCGTATCGGGACTTCGATCGGCTCAATGTACCGATCTCCGATGTGCTCGAGATCTCTGTGAAAAAATAATTTGACGGTTCTGCACCTTCAAAAAAGTGAGTGCAAAGGTTTTGTGTGCTGGCTGAAATCATATTGTGTAGAGCTGACGTTTGAAACATGAAGTCGGGTAGACATGGCTTCATCTGCCAGCTCGAAAAAACAACGCTCAAAACCGCCTCGGGGACGACCTGCAGCGACATCCCTGCTGTCTCAGCCAGTGGTCCAGGACGCATCCTCTCTGTCTCATCTGTCCTCGTTCTCGCCCAATGGAACACTATTCGCATTCCTATCTCTAGCCGTCGACAAACACCGCCTACGCGTCTTTGACACGGTCTCCGGACAAACTGTCGCAGAATATGTCGTCGCTTCAGCACGCGTATCCGCTTTGACATGGAGTCGTTTCAATCCACAAAGTTCAGCCGCAGAGGGAGACTCTGCCTCCCAGCCCGCGAAGAAGAAGAAACGACGTAAGAGTCAAGGGGAGACTGTAGGGCCTGAGGTGGTGGACTCGACTATCGAAGTAGTTGTGTTGGGCTTGACCGATGGATCACTGGAATTCTTCTCACCTACCCGCGCCCGGGTTGTGCGGAGGCTTTCGCACGTCTCGAGTACGTCTGCTATCTTGTCCCTGGCAATCCCAGATGATGGGCAAGGCGCCCACACCGTCTGGACGTCTGGCGCGGACGGTACGATTCGTTTATGGGATGCGTGGAAAAACGACATACGGAGCGATTGGAAGAGTGACGACCGGATACCTTATTCATCCATGGCTATCCGGCCGAGGGCGTCTTCGGAAGACGAAGATCGCGTGGATATTCTCGTTGCAAACCATGCTATACGCCTACTCTCTACGACGTCAGGTTTGGACGATTTCGACGTCCACAAACCGGAGGAGCTCGCTTCATTCACTGGCCACGCTTCTTCGATCACACATATTCAATGGGATGTATCCCAAAAGCCACCTACGCGGTTTTTGACCATGGCTGAAGCAGACAGGGTCGTACAGATATGGGAGGTACCCGACACGCAAGCCGGGTCTTCCTCGCAAGGAAAAGTCGTCGCCTCCATCCCTCTCGATTCCGACGCACGACATATGTCACTATCTAATGCTGACCACCAAACTTTGCTTGTACTTTCCGCCACCGGAAAAATCTCAGTGTATCCAGTACCCGCGGAATTTCCCCCGGATAAAAAGAAGCACCGGCTGCCTACGCTGCTGTCACGCTGTAATGTTGCTATCACTTCCAAGAAAAATCCTGCTCCTGTACATGTCGTGAACGCGTCGTTTTCATCGGAAGAGGGTCGAATACGAGTCGCCAGACTCGTTGGCGGAGTGCGCCCCGTCTTCGATGTTGTGGTGAGTCGTCAATGTTATATCTGTTGTGCCTCTTTTGACACCATTTGAAACCGCCAGCGATACTTAGACGATGCTGGCGAATTTGTACCCGAGATAAATATCGTCAAGGATGATTCCGACGTAACCCTTGCCTCCGAGGCCACTGCGAGCAACGTAAGTGGCTCGAACATCGTGGCTCACTCAAATCACTCAACAGTCTTTCTTGTAGGCGGCACCTAATAAACGCTACGCAGAGTCATCGTCTCTCGCGGTCGGTTCTGGCGTCGAGCTCGGCCAAGAGGAGACGATGGATGACCTTGCCCCTCGGGACATCGATGGTGTTCTCGATGTCGACTTGGCTGAGCTTAGCTTGGGCCAGCGACTCACGGCTCTCCAAGGTCCGGACGCCCGAGGCACGACCTCCGACAGCGATGAGGGTACAAATCCTAGCAAAAAACGCGCCAAGAAGGGCCAAGACGCTCCTGCCGTCGTTCCTGCCAACTCGCTTACCCGGACACTCATCCAGGCGCTGCATTCGTCCGACGTGCGGCTCTTAGAGACATGTTTGGCACATTCCGACGTGACCTTGATACGGAATACTGTACGAAGATTACCGCCGCAACTCGCAGTTCCTTTAATTACCGCTTGCGTGGAGCGGTTAGGACGGGGGGCAAGGGCCGCGAACATGAAGGGCGGCGGCGGCGGCGCTAGCTCTCAGCGAGGTACAGGCCTGATCGCATGGGTGAAGGCTGTCCTAGCCGTCCACAGTGGTCACCTAATGACGGTAGGCTCACATTCCCATTCCGCCTGGTAGCAGCAGCTTACGTTTATATCAAGATGCCTGATCTCGTCGCGCGGCTAGCTGGATTACACGCTACACTGACCAGTCGGCTGACCCTTCAAGATAGTCTATTATCGTTAAACGGACGTCTGGATATGGTACTCTCGCAAATCGAGATGCGATCCTCTGCCGCGCCGGCGCCGCTCTCCCTACCGAAGACCAAAAAACCCTCGGACGCTCCAGGAAAACGCCAGGCGAAGCGCTACGTAGAGGGGGAGAGCGAGGATGAGGAGCAAATGGATGTTGAGGTCGAGATGGGGAGCGATGCCGACGAGGGGAGCATCGAGGATGTGGAGCTGGGAGGGGATAGCCAGGACGAAGAGGACGATGATGAGGACGCGTCAGGGAGTGAATCAGACGAGGATGATTCTGACGACGAAGGCCCTACGCTGAACGGCTTCATTGATGATGAAGCCGAAGAGGACTTCGATGACGATGAGGAGGACGAGAGCGAATAAATCTAACCTTCGATCTCATGGAATGTTGTAAATGGTGTCTCCATGTCCGCGAACGCTCGCACATCAATTGACGTTTAGAGTTAGGTCTTCCGTTTTTTGCTCGGGGGCGTCGCCTTGACCCTTTCAGAGCGCGATACCGTTTTTTGTGCAGGCGCCTGCTCAGAGGGTAGCATCGTAGTCAGGGAAGGCGGGGTTGTCTTCAGAGATGCTCGCTCACCTTGCGTTTCTTTCCTATTTTTGGATGGTCCTCGGTGTCTGAGCCCGATAGCGGTGTTAAATCGCTGTCAGATGCTTCATTGTCCTGAAGGGCAATGGTCATTTCCGCGGATCTAGTGCACTGTCGCTAGAAAGGCAAGAACGTACCTCTGCCATCGCAGCATTTACGCCGGGAAGTTTTTGTAGTTCAGCGACGAACGCGGAAGTGCGGCCTCCGACGGTCAACCACTTGATAGTAGCTGGTCCCCCAGATGGCAGCTTCATGGTATGCTGTATCTTTTTCCCCTTTCCCTGTATAGAGAGTAAATTCTTGCCAGGATAGTAGAGCCCGAGTAACGCACCCAACGATGCTTGAACAACCAATCGTCGGGAAACTTTGTGTCGTCAGCGTTTGCCTCGACAGCTACTTCGCATACATTCTTCGTGTTGTGATGTAGCTTGCGTATCTGGCTTTCTGAAAGCGTGTTACATCTTTGCTCGGGGTGGACTCGAGAATGATACAATATCTCATCTGTCAAGCTGTAAGCGGCGAAGGAGGGTTGTAATCGCAGAAAGTTACCTGCTACCCAGTTTCCAACGCCTGCACTAAACGACTGGTCGAGAAGAAGGGCCTTAATGGGACAGGCTCTCTTGAGAACCAGTGCCGAAAAGTCTACTAGCGGAGGCATAGATAGTATTGGGTCAAACCCTAGGTCGCCGATTGGAGGATCTGATGTTGGAGAGGCGCAGAGGCGTATACGACCAAGTCGACGAACATCCATGAATGCAATCTGTGTCACCTCAGATGAAGAATCGTTCGAGAGATGCAAGATGAACTAGCATAGATTGTTGAGTTTTATGAAGTCGGAGTAGCTAATAGCGTACTGTACCTTCATTCCCTTTGGTGGCCAGACTGAAGTTGGCTTGGTTGGTTTCTTCCGGTAATACGTTGGCAGTTCACCTTTGACCTTTAGGGGGCAGCGTGATATTGAGTACAAGCCAACAACAAGGTATGCAACTTACCTGAAGCATACCGGTCATACCAAAATGCATCACTGGCATCTTCCCTTCTCCGTCTAGCTCAAGGTAGAATACCTTGCCTATCCCCGAGTTAAGCCCTCATAGATGCATCCTTACTTCGACAGAACCATGCTTACCGTATCTACCAGCCTTCGTAACTTTCCGACCAGTCAATTCAGCGGCCTGCTCGCCAAAAGTCGCATCCATGTTAGAGGACCCGGATTGAATTCTACTCAATATTTATCGCTCACAAATTCCGTATGTGTCGTTCCAGTGAAAACGATCGTGTCTTCAACAGTTTCGACGCTCACAATCGTCTTTGAAACCGCCACCGATCGCAGGAGCGCTGCAGCTCTTTCTACTTCTGTGGCGCGGAAATCAGATGCAACAGGAAAGACGCATGAATTCATTCAGTAGCTTACCTGGTAGTTCTGGCATGGAGCATACAGTCGTTATCTTCACCAGATTCGAGGTGCTGGTCGCGTCCATACATATAGGAACGATTATCTTCCTATTCGTGTGCCAGCTGCTTACGGGAGACTAGGTCGCGTCGAACCATTAGGAGTGCCTTTTTGGGCTGGTCCGCATACGTGGCATAGCTACCGGCAAAATGATGTGCTTCGATTCGGAATCAGTGTACGAAATGGCGGACGTATTTTATTCAAGTCGTCCAGTCAGCAGGAGCTGGACACCTTGCTCTCGACCGTCACCATGGCCTCGTTTTCCAAGGTATGTAGCATCTCACATATTTATGTTTCTAAGTTTCACTGAACATATGGTTCATTCAGGCTGGTGTGAAATGGCGATCTTCGCCTTCGTTCGCGACGCTAGGTACATCAAACCCTCCTAAATGAATCGGCCACTATACTGATCTGACCATGTTTTCTAGTTGTCGGGCTGGGTAGGTCCTTCGCCATTCAAGCAGCACCACTTCGCTAAGCAACATCCAGGTGTCGCCTGTGACCTCTTGGTCTACTCCATCGCAATACCAGTGTTGCCATTTCGATTGGAGGCACTTGGGTACACCAAGGTCTCCTCCCTTTCCGGATGGCTCGTCTTTGCCTTCGTAAGTACTTGTATATCTCTGTGTACCGTAATGCGTCTCATTCATGTTCCACACAAGTCAGGAGGCTTGGTCCTGTGTTCGTGTCAACCTCACATCTGGCCGTAGCCCACAATCTGACTTGCGTACTGCGCCCACAGCTACACTTCCAATAGCCATGTTCTCGGAGCATTATCAGCTTCGACGGTTACCGCTGATCTTCGGCCTCGTTGTTCTCCTCGGGTCGCAAATCATGTTCATGGAGGCCCCGACGTACTGGCTTATGGTCCTCGCAAGAGTATTGCAGGGCATAAGCTCCTCGATGGTCTGGATAGTTGGACTCGCTATGCTGTTCGTCGCATATTCTCTCCTCACGGCGTTATTATTAATCACGTCCGCACAGCTGTGACACTGTCAACGAGAAAAACATAGGCCGTACGTCGGTGTCGTCCTTAGCTAGAAATCATGTAACCCACAATATACCCAGGACAAATCGGTATCGCTATGATTGGATTATCTCTTGGGTGCGTAGCTTTAAGCCTTCATAAAATCTCGTGCATACTAACTGTAGCTGGATTAGACTTGTAATCGGCCCCCCTGTCGGCGGTGTTCTTTACAGCCGCTTTGGCTGGCGCGGCCCATTCATTTTCGGGATCTGCGTCACATTCGTGGATTTACTCTTGAGGATACTCTTCATCGAGCGGTCGGATGCCATTAAAATGGGATACGACCCAGCAGCACTTCCTGAAAGCGAGGATGCGGAGGCATCGCCTGAGACCAACACGGAGAAGCCAAGTGCGGAAACTGAGCTTACCAGGAAGTCAATAGAAAAAGCCACGAAGGCCAGCCCCGACGCCACCGAAACATCTTCAAACGCCGCCATTAACGTTATAAACCCTCCAATTGCCCCAGGGCAATCCTTGTCACTCATTAGTGTTATCGGCAAGCTCGCCCAGTCGTCTCGAGCTCTCGTTGCGCTCATTATCATATTTGCTCAAGGGTACGTAGCACGTGGTCAATCTTTTCGGCCTAACTAAAGTCTCTCCCAGCGCCGTATACACTTGCCAGGAGCCCACAATCCCTCTGCGTTTGCAGGACGTGTGGAACTTAAACTCTTCCAAAGTCGGGGTTGTTTTCCTCGCCGGTGTTCTCCCGATGCTGCTTTGTGCGTGTCTATCAACCTATACCGCTGCATACACGACTGAAATCATGCTACGTAGCGTCCCCCATTACTGGTTGGTGGGCGGACAAACACGGCACCGAGTGGGTGACATTTTTGTCCCTCGTCCTGTCCCTGCCGTTCTGGCCACTGCTCATTATCAGAGGCCATCTCGCGGCCTTTATCGCTGGATTCGCTCTGGAAAGTCAGTTGCTCCCCGAGCTTCACATAACCTTGTCTTGACACGCTGCAGCTTTCTTTATGTCGGGCGTAGTACCTCCCGTCACGGCTGAATTGGCCGCGGTGTCGAGGAGCATCGAGGGTGTCGGCTGTGAGTGCGTTACGCTCTCACCAGAGACAAAGCTAACCATCTCCGAAGATGCACATGTTTATGGAGCCTTTAACTTAGCGTATGGCATAGGAAACGCAGGTGTGCTTGTTAATGATCTGTTAGTGTAGGCCCGCTTATTGACGCTTTCATTTACAGTGGGCCCGATAGTCGGCGGTCAGATGTACGACCATATAGAGCGGGGATGGCTGGCAATATGCCTGCTTTGCCTTGGAGTACTTGCTATAGGCATGATCCTCTCGTTCTTCTTCGTCGGCGAGGTTCCGTTATTCAAACGGTTCCTAGGGCTGCGCCGGAAAAACACGCAGACCACCTCGGAAGATTGAGGCGGTGGATACATGCATGTCCACGACGACACTAGATTTCTCATAATACTCAACTCAATATTGTACAAGTACACAAGGGCTTTCACTTTGGAATAGACAGTCTTTACTTTTCATTGGATGAGACCCCTGAGATCTGTTACCGACGTCAAAGTCGCACCGGTGCCCGGCCGCGGAAACTTAGCCCGCTCCATGTCCGTCCTTGTTTTCTGAAACCTCTTGCAGCTTGCTTTAGCTTGCTGGCAGACGAACTTTGTTCTTTTCGTTGACTGGTTTACAGGTCATTGTAGCTATTGCAGGGCGTCGCTAGGTACACGCTGCCGTTTACGAGACAACAAACGTTGTTTTCACTCCAGCGCTTCACTCAAATCACCGTGGCACACCCCGACATACCGATCATTTTATACCTCGCGCTCGATGGTCAACTTCAATAACCTGTCAGACGGAGAGGCCAGCTTTCCAGAGGTGTCCGACTTTCTAGATCCCGACTTGGCCACTGGCACCGCGAGTCTACGGAACGCCAACCTTGCTATAGACGCGGCGTACGACAGGATACGACAGCTCAGACTGAGCCTATTCCAGTTCTCTGAAGCCATGCCGTCGTCGTCAGGCTCCTCACGACAGCCCGAGTCGTCGTCGTCTATGGGACCCAACCATTCCGCCCTCATGTTATCGGGACCGAGGTCCATAGAACCACGCGCAGCGGAGCCACACACCGCTCGCAGTCTCGACGATATACGCTCCACATTACGACCATCCGCGGTAGAGAGGTTAGAGGACTTTGAGGACACAATCCGTAATGCAGCCTCCAGACGCCAAGCATCCTCGAATAGCCCTAGGCAATCGTCACCGTTTGACACGCGTCCACCGTCAATGTCCCCCTTATTTCCTCCCCTCCGACGCACGCTGTTAGAGCGGCAGCTCGTGCGGCGTCAGGAAAATAGCACAGATGACTCCCTCACCTCCCGTGGCCGTCGCGTTAGTGCGCGAGTCCAAGCCGGACCGTCCAGCGCGTCGTCGGGCACAATTCCCCGGATACGGCAGAGGCTGTTTGACCGCACGCAGCAGATAGCGCGGGACCTGGAGGGAATTGCAGACCGTCTCGCGGAACGCGAGCAAGGAGAACACACACCACGCCCACCTCGTGCAGCCCTTCCCGCGGATGACCCGATCCCCGCCCTAATCGAGGACACGCAGATGATGCCGCCATTACCTCCCATCTACTTTGACCATCCGCCGAGCCATGCCCGTGCTATTGATAGCGCTGCCGAGCGGCGCTTCCGTGCGGCCGTCTGGCAGGCGTCCATGCCCCCGCCTTCTACAGACGAACGCCCCATTCTGGTCGATACGACAGATAGGCACGCCAGCAGGCGGCGCGATGCTCAGCGCTTCCGTAACCGCAGAGCTGCCGTTTTCGAAATTACAGAAGCCAATCCCGATGTACAGCGTAGCCAGACCAGCTCGGAATGGTTGCTGTCGTCATCGCAGGCAACAGAGGAGGATGTTCCTGGGGAGTCGGGGCACGATGTTGGCACACAAGCCAATGGACCTGCAGAGAACAATGAATATAGCTCACAATCTTTTGACGACTTGGATCATACCGCGCTCGAGTGGCTCATGAACCCGCTCCCGCTCCCGAGACCTCATAACCCACCGCATATCGCACGGCCTACCCGTATCCGCGTCCCCCACGCTGGATCAGCGCGACGGCCAGATACTAGCGGCAGCGAGGATACATATGTGTCCGATGCAGGTGTAACAAGGCAACGGAGAGGCTGGGGTGAGTCCTTGATATCTATATATTGTGTAGTGCTAATGGGCGATCTCCTACTAGCGCGCCTTGACCGGGACGGGAATGAAATTCCCGCCGATGAAGAAGCACAGCTAGAGGGTGCACGAGCGCGCGCTCGCATGCAAGCACTCTCTGAAGGACGCTTAACACAATCTCTGTCGCCCCACGGAGGAGAAATGGATCCTGTACGGCCCCCTCGACGGGAATTCCGGCCTACGACTCGGTCATCTATGGTGGACTCCACTAGGCAGCCAGACGTTGTGCGCGTACGCATCAACTCTTGGCGCTCTGCGCGGCTGCCCTCGAGCGACGAGGCTGCGGCTATGATGGCAGCTGCATTCGCGTCGTCGGAGACGCACAGCAGTGCTCCCAGGGAGCCGATCAACCCTCTGCCTATGCCGCTGGATGCGATGGTTCTGTCCCCACGAGTACCGGACCCCCCGCGAGCTATCGTCGTGCACGAGCACAGCAACTTTGCTGGCCGATAAAAACAAAGTTTAGGTTACCTGCATTTTGACTAGCATACATACGCATTTTCTTTCATTTCTTATTCCTTCATCTTTCAGGACTCAGCGCTATCACGTTCCTTTCCTCTTCATATCCAGTCGAGTAAATATTGTGTACCCACCAGCTTTTGTACGGAGGAACAGTGGCATTTTTGTGGAACGGTGGCAGCCAATGAGATTCCGTACGGCAAATGCCGACGTGGTTTGCCTATAAAATGTTTCCCGACTTTCTCTCTTCAACACATCGCCTGCTCGTCTGTCCCGCCCCGCTGTTTTCTACACATGTCTTGTAGGCAGTCGGGGTGCGGGGGAGACACTTTCCTCTTCAGAAGGGTAGAAATATCCGAGGCAACGAAAAGGTGGTTTTGTATGCGAGAACAAAGTCGCGGCGCTGGGACGTCAGTTCTGTTTCTTCCATCTTTGCCTCAGCGGAAACAGGACCTAGACAGCGCCGCATATTCAATATCCACGTATGTAACCGTATACCATTGTCCGTCGTGGGCAGAATTACATGTATACCTCGCCTACTCTACCGGAGCCGTGAATGCAAGGGCTAGAAAGCGCATAACCGTACAACAACAAAAATACAAGGAGGTCATTAGCGATAAAAAGTCTATAATAGAAAAAGATAGCATGCATCGACTGAGAGATTTATATGTTGGTCGTCCGTTCGTGTCAACTCCCACTGTTTGTCGGTGCGGGCCCAAACATGGAAAGCAGCGTCATCAGGTCACCTGAAAAAAAAAACAATGAGCGGTGCACGAATGAAACGGAAGGTGCAGGAGACGGACTCTTCTTGAGTGGTTTACTCAAAAACGCATTCATGCCTGCGCTTAGACACAGCTGCTTAGTAGACTCCTGGCAGTCGGCACTCAGCGCTACGACTAGAATATGCAACGTTGGTCAAAACAGAACGATAGCAGAAGTTCATGTACTGACTTGGTAAGGAAATCGGCGTTTTGCGTTTCCTTTCGCGAACCCTTAGTTTCTTCGCCGCTTCAACACCGTCACATATGGGCATGTCTAACGGCACGTCAGTCAAGGAAAGGGGCGAACGTCATAGATGAACGTACGGTGGTCAAAAAGCGCAACGCTGAAGTAGCCAGGCTCGTGTGCTTCCCATTCTGCAAGATCACAAGAAGAATCAGACCATGTCTTTCTCACAAAAGAAGGCACTTACGAGCTATGGCCTCGTCTCCATTACCCGTGGCAGTAACGTTCAATTGATATCGTTCTAGTTGCTTTACCAGCAGTTTTTGCGCTATTTCGTTGTCTTGAGAGATAAAGATACAACTTCAGGGGAATGTCTCAGCCACAGATGAGGATACTCACCTTCGGCAACCAAGACATTGCCGTAGAGTGTACGTTGAGCAGCAGCCAGGTCTTCAATCGCCTTTGTGACATCCGTAGTCCGGCTGGATGTCATAGGACTGGGCAGATCCTTCAGACCCGCCAATGTCTGCAAGAGCCGTGCCTTCCGTGGAGGCTTCGTCATTTTGACGACGCCGGGCGTGTTGCTGCTGAATATGGCATGGCCCCCAAGACTATCCGTCGTTGGCGTGTAGAGATGGATGATCTTGGTGTCCTTCAGACCAGTGAGTCCAAGACTATCAACAAAACGAGCGAGCTCCTCGGCATGGGCTTCAGACTGGTCGTCGAGTAGAATGAAATCGAGTGCGCGGTCACTCGGGTTGAGGCTGCGAAGGAACTCTTCCGCCTCCTGCATAGTGAGAACGCGGGTGACGTGGAAGCCACTGAGCATCATTTCCAGCAACGATAGAGTGGATTCCGAGGCGGAACAGATGAGCATTTCCAAAGGTTGGGGCTTCATGAGTTGAGCCTTCAAACCCTCGACGTCCGCGATAGCCTATGCGAAGTTGGATGAGAGAAGCCGAGAGAATCAATCCAAGCACAGTACCTTGCGAGATTCCTCGGAGTCATAGATCTTGACAGGAATTGTAAACCAAAACATGGAGCCCGAGTGCAGCTCCGACTGCACCCCAATCGCACCGCCCATGAGCTTGACGAGTTGTCGTGATATAGAAAGACCTAAGCCGGTTCCACCAAAGCGTCGCGTCGACGAGTTATCTGCCTGCTGGAAAGGAACGAAGAGAAGGTCCACATCACTTGACGACAAACCGATACCAGTGTCCCTGATAGATAGTAGTTGAGTGCTACTGTCCGATTCGATAGCACATGTTTATAGACGCACTGAATGCTAAACTTCAGCTGCACCTCGCCAGGACCAGACGTGGCATTATCAGCGACAGAGCAATGGACTCGCACGGAACCCGCGGCAGTGAATTTGACAGCGTTTCCGATGAGGTTCATCAGCACTGGAAAAAGGAATGTCGGTATCTACGGTCAATTTATAAGAGAAAGCTTACCTTGACGGATACGAGCGTAGTCTGCTGTTACCCCTACATTATATGCAGGTTATTAAAAGACTTTATCTAGATGAATACGGCTACGCACATTCTGGAACGTTGGGTTCAATGTTGAATGACAGGTCCAGCTTTTTGGCGGCCATCGGCAGCAGAAGCTCCATGCAATCCTATGACAACAACTTCGAAACTCGTCACGCATCAAGACCGCCAGCTGAGACATACAGCAATTATGTTCTCAACAGGAAAACCAGAGAATTCGAGTTTGACCGCTGGAAACGATGTCTGAGTAAGTATTCGACTCGAGCCGAGAAGAGACGAACCTGACGCTTCAAGCTTGCTGTAATCCAGGATGGAGTCGATGATCTGGATACTGGTTAGAACATTCTACGTCGCAAGGAGTCAATTTTTCACACCTTCAGTAGCAACTCGCACGATTGCTTAGCGGTTTGTACTGACATCGCGGTTAGCTAGATCTCGAGTCGTATCCTCTCGTGACTCACCAATTTCGCTCTGTCCAACATTCAACTCGGTGCCGCTCAAAAGATCAAGTAGACCGTAGAACGAGCTGTTCAAGAAGCTGAGTACATAGCCAGCCTCTTTTGATGCACAAAACCTACCTGAATGGAGTCCGTAATTCGTGGCTCATCGACGCCAGGAAATTGCTCTTGATCTGAGGGGGTGTCAGAAGAAGCGTCACATTGATAGATGATTGGAGAAGCATACCTTGGTTGCCTTGAGAGCGTCCTCTCGACTTCGTCGTGCGGCCTCGAGGGCATCGCGTTGCGCGGAAATCATTTTCAAATTCTCCCTTGTTCCTGCCTGCACAGAACGGAATAAAAGGGCATTCGAAATGCTTATACTGGCTTGTTGACAAAGCAATGTCATGACGGTTACGGTCTTTTGGGAGAACGCGTATCGTGAGGCGAGATAGACGGCACCGAACGTTTGTCCTCGGTTGCTGAATATCGGCAGACAAACCACAGATCGATGGGGACTTTCATTGGCTTCCGACGAGAATCGGGAATCAGCTGCGGCGTCGCCGTAGAACACGCGCTCCTTAGTGTTCATAGCTGTTAGAAAGCCAGTAAGTATGACTTTCTCTGTGATTATTGTATGGTGAATATAACCAACCGTGCTGGATTATAGCCTTCTGTAACGGGTCACTGATAGTCCGGATGGACTTTGGATTTCTGTAGGACACATTAGTGAGGGGAACAAGATCAAGGAAAGATGGAACGCACTCGTGAACCTGACAAAGATCAGGGGGGACCATGCTCGTCGCAACAATGTAATCTCCCGCTTCTCGGGCAATGATCACACACGTATTTTGAGAGCCTGATGTCTCTGGGAGTCGGACGGGGCGTCAGTGATAGACAAGGAAGCTGACATATGATTAGTGTTACCCGTTGCGATTTCAGTCAGTCGTTGCAATGCTAGTGGCAGATTAGCCCGGATCGCCTTGAAATTATGGGTATCGCGTACCTGAGGACAAATTGATATCACTAGATATGTCCTTGCTCCATCTAAGAATTGAAGCAAGGTCACTAGCAGTCAACGAAGAAATCTCCTGGTCCTCGGTAGCGTCCATCTTCTCTTGTCCGTACAAAAGTTGCGGCTCCGGACTGATGCCTATCATGACACTGTCGGTCTGCACAGCGACATCCGAGGAGAAAATGGGCCTCTTCAAGGGCTGCTGAGAACGTGAACCCACGACGGATGTCAGATAATTGCTATAATAAAAGGGTTAGCAGCGACGTTTACAGTGAACTGGGGTTACGCACACAATTCCATGCGCACCCCATTGCGACTGGCGTGCGATCCCACGGCGTTGTAATTCGCTGCCCAACCCTTCTACACCGCATCGAACGAAATGGCAGCCTTGCTGTATCAGACACATTGCGTGAGAACTAGATCACTGTAGAGTGGGTGTGCTCATTATTACCAAGTAAAGACCCCATCCCTCTTCCAAAAGCCAATCGTTATTCACCGCAAGCCTGAAGAGAGCGATCAGGAGTAGCACTATAGGCATCATCAGGTGAAACCGCACTTCACAGCAATGTCATATAATTTAAACGCGTCTTGGTGCTGGAGTAACGAAGCCAACTCGGCATCAACAAGCGAAACCCACGTGCTGGTGTTAACGGGGCTGGGTGAGAGCCATCTAGAATCATATTAGTATAGATATCCATAACATATGAGATAGGTACTTACTTGCGGATGAAGGCTTGATTGAGGTCGATTTGCTTCAAGTAATCGCTTCGAAGATCCTGAGTAAGGTTGTCTTTCCGGATGCAAGCGATCATGGCAAGCCTGGCATGAAGTCAGTTTGACGTCTATGCATGCACAGAACTGATCAACTGACGAATGGAAAAACAGGGCATAACGGATATGACGGTGACTGCCATGAGTTGTCAACATCGATGTAGTGTGAACAGAGAATGAATAACGCACTTTGGATGCCTGTCGCGGGTGTTATAGACGAGGAAGCCCAAAGCTGCAGCCTCCTCTACGTAACCAAGACAAAAAAGCCCAGCGACCTGGGAGATACGATGATAAACAACAGAGCGACAAAATCGGTTCATACAAGCGTCAGTACCTTGAAAGAATTGTACCTATTTAAGTGCACTTAGCGATCGAAACAAAGTATCGAGATCTACGAGAGGAAATATACCAATTCATAGCCAGTGGCACATTGCCCGAGGTCGTATTGACATGCGTGACATATTCACTTTCGGTGAACGTGTCCATATCGAATGCAGTTTCCGGAGAATTGGCATACGTATATCCGCCGATGGCACGTATGCAATTCAGCAGAGCTGCCAGATCCATTCAACACAATGCGTCTCTTGAAAGAACTGCGTTACGACGTACCAGTCGCAAGAACAATGCTATCACTGCCAGGACTCCATAGTGTGACATCTTTTACACACTATACAGATGGTCAAGAAAAAAAGGGCCTCACAAAAAAATAAAACACACCTCCGTAGCGGCAACCACGAGCTCGCTGACTACAAGTGAGATGAGTACGGTAAGATATGGTACATGGGGCATGACATACTATGATCGCATATGAAAAGGCGCGTCTGAATCGTACAAATGGCGGCGAAACTTGTATATATTCTGCAAATGTCATAATGAGATAGCATCGTTGCCAGAGCTAGTTGTTTTCGTACCGGTCACCTGCACTGTTTCCGTATTTAAGAGCATTCTCCAGCCGCGGTAGATTTGCTCTGATGTGAACGCTATCAAAGCCGGACACCATCATGGAAAATAGCACCTGCGCCCGGCTACATTGTCTCGAGTCAATCATTTGTTCGATGCAACATGTATAGGGTCTCACCAAAGCTCCTGGCTACCCCCGTGCTTTTCAGCTATTCGTAAGGCCAGTTTAGCGAGGTCCGCAGAAAATCTGTACATTTCTCGTCTCTCCGCGGCAGCTTTACTGACATCAGTTTCGAGTCGGAAACAAAACGATGGGACATACCCTCAAGTGCCCAGAAAAACCCTAGGGCTGTCCCTGGCGACATCCCCGACCTTGGTCGACACATAAGATATTGCTACATTAGTTAGGAGATATTCACATACATACCTAAACGCTACTTGAACTGTCTAGCAAGGCAATGCTACTGATTAGATGAAAAGTGCAGTCTGGTGTGAGCTTGACGTACTGTTAAGCCGATGACATCTGCAAATCCCTCGCCGGTGCTCCAATATGCGTTTGTTCCTGCTGTCGTGATTAGTTTCGGATCGTGAAAGAAGCAAAAGGAACACTAACCAGCATCGTTGAGCAATTGCACAGCAAGGTCAGTCCTGGGATCGGTTGCATGAGGAATAGCTAGGATGTCGTCGAAACCAACTGCTAGAATCTCATTTTTGACCTGCTCGAACATGACGTCGGCTTCTCGTCGGGTTGGCGCAGCAATAACGTCAACTCCGAGGGTATGCAGCGCCGCGAGAGTATCTTTCAAAGCCGCCGAGTAGTCGTTGCGCATCCAGTGATTCCGAGAACGTAGGCGCAAGGCTTTAGCAATGTCTTCAACCTGGTCGGTCTTCTCCAGACAATTTTGTATGATTCGATCCGATTCTTCGAATTCGCCTATTCACAAAGGTGAGCACGTATATGAATCATGACAGCGGCAATTATACCTTTCCATGTGTGCAAACTAATACAATGTCAGGAGTGAATTTAGGAGTAAAGTGTTGTTGAACTCACGAGGCTAGCCGCAAGTACAGGGAGAACGTTCGTTGCGGGTTCTCGGTCCAGGTGTTTTTGAGTAGCAGTGACTTCGCACTTTCGAAGGACCCTAGAGCAAGCTTATCCCAATTTTATCAAGTCCCGTTCAAGGAAACGAGATCAAGATCCTCTCATACCTCATGCGCTCCTCTGGACCAAGCAGATTCTCCGGCATCTATTAAAACCTCTAGAAGCTCTTCCCGCTTTGGATGTTCGTGAAGCAAGGGTAAACACCTTGAAACGGATGATCAGCATTTGCCCGTAAGTCGCAAATATTGCAACATACCGTTTGGCATGCTCTGCGATGCGGTACACCTCGGGAGGCGTCTCGTGCAGCATCATCAGTATTATCTAGGTAAGTCCCATAAATCACTGTTGAGCCCGTGCTCGCGGCACCGTTTTGATTAACTCACCCTGAAAGACATCTTGGCAATGGTCTCTTCACTGAGGCTTTCGGCTTCGGCTTGAGCCGCTTGCCTATAGCGGTCATGGGAGAAAGTACACATATCGCGAGCGAGTTGGACAAGCCAGCCTTCCGCAATAGCTGCCTGCAAACCGCGCATCGATCCCCTCGTGGAAGCATTACTGGTCTCCTTGATATTCGACAGGGCCTTCGAAAGATTCCACATATCCTCTTCCTCCTCGCTTCCGCTACTGCCACTGCTGTCAGTGAAGAAAATGGTTCCAAAAGGGGGAGCAACCATATCTACCTGGAGTCTTCCCAATCCATCATGAAGCTCACTTCGGTGGCTTTGAATCTAGACAGGATGGTGAGGAATGGGAAACTCCGAGACATTTATCTACTACTTACGTCGAGCCGAAGAACGCTGCCCATATGAGGTACTTCCGCGCGTCGTCTGGCAGCTCCCGTAAGTGAGCAACGAGGAACGTCAGGTCGCTAGGATCAGAGAGCATATGCTGATTTGCTGCAGTAGCTTCAATGGCTTTCATGTCGTATCTGTGGAGGAAATGGTCAACAGAAATCATGAGGTAGCTATTCGCCACATACTGCCAGTAATTCTTTTCCCAGTTGAACGTGATCTATAGGGTGCAAATCTAAGCATCAGTCAACGAGGCCCAAGACGTTCCAAGACGAACATGGTGTTGACGTTGAAATGTCGTCAAGATATTGCGTGCGGAGAACGCGTTTCCCGAGGACGCAGCATGAACAAAGCGCGACAGGGGAGCGACATCGTCCCGGCTTCTGTGTAGAGTGCGCGACACGAGCGAAGATATCGCCGAGTACGACAGTGGCTCGATATTGATCCACGTAGCTCTCGTTTTGTTCGAAAACATATTACGAACTCTGTCAACGACGTCGCTAAAAATGAAATGGTAAGTGACGCTTTAGGGCCATCAAGTGGCTGCTACTCACGATTGGCCATGTCGAAGGGTCATAAAAACGAGCTGTAGAAAAGACCGTTACTGTAGAGAACTTGAGAAAATCTTCGCGATGTAAGTTACCATGTGGCTTTTCGAGTTTATCAAGGTTTGAATGAGGTCCATCGTCCTGTCAGAAAGACATGAGCAAGGGGCAAACGTATTAGCAATGATTGAGACTCAACGACTCGTCAGCTTCGTGGACATCATCCAGAAACAAGGCAAATAACCGTGTTTCCGCAAGAACCGAAAACACATTTTCCACCAAGCTTTGGAACCTCGCGCGAAGCTCCCGGGTCGCAAGAGCTTCCTGTGGTGACGGAAATGCGACACCAAAAAGGGTCAGTATATCTCTAAGCTCCGGCGCTCCCTGGTAAAGCAGGGGGATGTTTCGCATCTGCGGTCCTAGCCGTATCTGCAGGGCATTGACAAAACGCGCTAGATCATTTTGAAAGACCATAAGCTGCCGCAAAACCGAGGACAGGCAGCTCAGCTAGATATTTTGTTAGTAAAGTGAAAATATGCAGAAGTCGCTGCCTACCAATGCTGCGAATGGGGCGGAATCGGCGTCTTGAAATTTGGCCTGACCCCATAGGCCATGAGCTGTATTGGAGACAAAACATAAGCATCTAGGTTATTGGCTTCAAAATTCGCTCACTCCTCCATTTGGCCTGGTTCGCAAGAATTATTGAACTTTTCCCGATCCCGGGGGGACCGACCAAGATCACGGCATGTGCACGAGGCACTCGGCTTTTGGTACTCAAAGCCACCCTGCGAAGGCCATCGCCGGGAGGAAGAGAGCTAACGGTCGCAGATATCGTTGAGGTATTTACAGTGGCTGCCGTCTTGCCGGATGCCGCCACTGAAGGACTGTCCATTGTTGGTGACATGTTGGAGGCCATAAGCCTAGGGCTGCCCTCGCCTGGAGGCAGAGCAGCATGGGAAGATGTGCTATGAGAGGATACAGATTCGCTGGGGTCCTCTCCAGTGCCGGTCTGAGTGCCTTGACTTCCTCCCGGGGACGAGATCGAGATGTATCCTTTCGCCGCCGAGAAATGCCGCGAGAAGCTGGTGGAAGTGTGGCGGATGACATTGCGGATGATCTCCATCTCTTTCTCTCGCCCGAACTGTGCACTAGATATCAATGGGACAGCTCGCACGCTCGGAGTATAGTCACTTACCAGAGCAACAGGTAGCGTGAAGTCCTAGATATACCATCAATATCGCAACGAGGTCAATCCAACGGTCATACTCACCATGTACCTGTCTTGTGAGGCCACATCGAATATTGGAATGAGCTGCTTAGCATTAGTTGAAGCGAACACCTCTAAAGAGAGAAACCACCTGCGTACCTCGGAAGACTGGTCCGACACAGATGAGATACTTGCAAGTAGACGTCGCTGGGCTTCTATGAGGTCCGCCTTCAGCCCATACGCGCTTTGATATCGGTTGTCTGGATTTTTTGCGAGGAGCTGTGGCATGCGCGAAATATTAGGCGCTGCGTCAATAGGACAAGTATTGAAGGATACTTTACCTTGTCAACGATTAACGCCATCACTTGAGGAATATCTCGCCGAACTTCATGAACCGGCATAGGTCGTTTTTGCACAATGCTATGGAGCAGCTCCATTGGTTCACCCTCGAACGGCATCGTGCCACGCCCAACGAGTAACGTCCAAAACAGCACGCCGATTGAATAGAGATCCGTTCGGTGGTCCTGAGACATAGTCTCGACGCTGCCGGTCTGCTCCGGGGCTAGGTAGCACAGTGCTTCCTTCACCTTGGTCTTTTCAATCTCGTCGAACGCTTTGATGACAAGCGCAGAAGGTCCCCCGAATTGCTCCAGGGAGACCGCACGGTTGCCAAAGTGCACAAAGCGTACGAGTCCAGAGTGCGAGTTCAGATGGAACGCGTTGGCGCGTACTGCGAAGTATGTAGTTAGTTTCAACCCCAACAGCTTGTCCTTCAGTCGGATACTTACGTTCGCGGTGAATCAAACCGGATCTTATAGTAACAAAATCATTAGAGGTGCCCTTCATCGCTGTATACGGTGTGAACTTACTTATGCAATATTTCCAAACAGTGGGTCGCTTGGATAGCAAATCTAATTATGTGACTTAGCAATATTCCAAGTACTCACCAAAACGAGACATACTCCAAAAAGGTTCCCAGATCCATGATATCAAAGGCTTCCAGCTCCTCCATCATGCTGGGCTCTTCGATTCCCGTCATGTATATGTCACCGTGCATGGAAGGTCTTGACCGTAGCACGTCGGCCAGAAGCAGGTCGTTGACTTTGGAAGGCGGGAAATGTCGACCGAGTAGGTTCAGGCCAGGGTGGAGCAACAAGAGGACCACGACGTCTCCGTTGGAGCGAGGAATAGTGAAGAAGTCGACCATTCGGAGGGTCATACTTAGGGCCTCCGAGGAAGAACTCATTTGTCCGAGACTACGCCCGACTACGTGAGGACGCTTTCCCAATAGCAAGTTGGGACAAAGACTCACATATGCGCCTCTCGTTCCAGACATAATGAGCCGTTTGAGAATGCCGGGGCAATCTTCGCAAGAACGCTACTACCGTCTTTGAGACTGCTGCCCTCCGCGAGCAGAGTCATGCTGCCGGTGTCGTTCCATGGCGTGGCCTACGCGCCGTATTAAAAATGCAGCTCAGAAACAAATGGCCGCAACAAGGACGCACCTTTTCGAATGTGTACCCGGGGACGGAAAGGACGTTGTCACGAAAGTACAACGTGAGTCCAGGCTGATATTTCCGTCGCATCCTCGGTAGTCTAGGAGGCCGCGACGGCCACTGTGGTAGTGTATTCGCAGATTTTGACGACTAGTTGAGTGCACAAACGCAGGGGGTATCTTGTGCTGTAGGGGCTGTCGAGGGGAAAGAGCAAGTATCGTGAATGCAAGGCGCTCCACCGCTGCTTGCACTGTGTAATAGATTAATGGCAACGGAAGCGGGTACCGGATGCGCATGCCCGTTATCGAGCCGGTGGCGGCGGAGCCAGATCTTCCACAACTTGGATCAAATTCGACGGCGAATCAGCTCTCCTACAATTCGCGTGTGTGTATTTACGGAGTAGGGTAAGAGCGGGATCCCTCGAGGACAGGTACTCAGTCAGTGTAGTCAGGTATACTATAGATCGAGGTCTGCAAGTGGTCTGCATCGATTATCCAGTGACACTGTGACAGCACCATAGATTAGAGTGGCGTTGTTCATAACATTGTCATGCCCCTCAACTCTGTGGCATGCACAGTGGTACGGTAACCTACACCCACACCGTACATCGACGCGCAGCCCCAGTAAGCGACACCTTCTCCCAGGGAGAAATTGGACTGAACGGACGCAAGTCGCTGACTCGACGTCCCGAAGATGTTCTCAAGCTAAGTACTCGGACACTCCGTCTTTGATCTCATGAGATGATCATACGTCGGAATACCCATCGGAGTCGATGGGGTCTCTCTCTGTGTACGCCAAGATTCAATCAGCACCAGCATTTCCGGCGAGTTCAGACGATACTTCATTTTTGTGGAGGTCACTCGGCAACTTCAACTAACAGCATCTCTGCTGGAATATTGAGCTCCGCAAGGGAGACTTGGTCTCCATCTGTGAGCTTTGTTATGTCTGCCTATAAGCTGTTCTATCAGTAAATGTGATGCATGCAGAGATGGCTATGGCTCACGACGCGAACTCTAAAGTACTATGTGACTTGGTAGAAACGGGTGGTATTTAAATTTAAGTATCAGTCTCGAAGGTTGCCTCAGATTACTAGAGACAATCTTACCGTGACTTGAAGCTGGCAATAGCTGGCAATGGAGTCAGTCTCTCAACATTGAATCCACTGAACGGAATGCTGAGCTGAAGACGCGTTGAACTTTGAAGGCGCGCGGCGCGTGAGGGTGGCTGAGAAGAGTCACGAACAAACAGAAGCAAACAAGTTGCAGGCCAGTGGACCGCCTCCTCTTGTTTCTGTTTCCTCCTCCCGTCTTTCTTCCTCTGCTGCCCGTTTCTCCTCCTCTGCCCTTCCTTTTCTACTATCAATTCGACAAAAATGAGCTCTCACGACAACGAAGAACTTATCGACTACGAGGACGAACACGACGTCGTTCCCAATGGCGGTGCCGCCGCCTCGACGACAAACGGGGCAGCAGGTGACGGTGAAGGCGACAAAGACAAGAAAAACTTTGCTGGCATCCATTCGACTGGTTTTAGGTATTATTCCTCTCACTCAGAAGGCCCCATTCATGTGTATACTCATTTTTCACTCTTTTTAAGGGATTTCTTGTTGAAGCCCGAGTTGCTGCGTGCTATCAGTGATCTCGGTTTTGAACACCCGTCAGAGGGTAAGTGCAATACAAACATGGACGTACATCCATACTAAAACAGCCCACAGTTCAGCAAGAATGTATTCCGCAAGCCGTCCTCGGAATGGACGTCCTTTGTCAAGCAAAATCTGGTCACGGAAAAACAGCCGTTTTCGTTCTGGCCACCCTTCAGCAACTCGAGCCGGTCGACGGCGAAGTCTCCGTCCTTGTACTCTGCCACACGCGCGAACTTGCGTTCCAGATCAAAAACGAGTACACGCGATTTGCCAAGTACATGCCTGACGTACGGGTTAGCACCTTCTACGGCGGTATCCCCGTTGCAAAGGATGCGGAAGCCCTACGTGACAAGGCCAAGTGCCCGCACATCGTCGTCGCCACGCCCGGTCGCCTCAACGCACTCGCCAGAGACAAGATACTCGACGCCAAAAACGTGAAACACTTCGTCCTCGACGAGTGCGACAAAATGCTAGAACAGCTTGGTTAGTCCTGCGGCCTCCACCATCATCATCCTTTATATTCGTCGGCCATCTGGCTATAAAACCTCCCTGCGCACGATCGATTTGGACTTGCGGCTTGTCGGGGCTCGGGTGGATTCGCGTAGAGAGTTTCGGGGCGGCGGATACGTTGCTACACAGGGCACGTTGAGTGGGACGACTGAAGCATCGCTCGAGGACCGATTCCGAATACCGAAGACGCAACGTTCATGTGCTCTATGCCTCGCCGTTTTCTTCGTTCTCGCCTTGCTCAGCGAGGTTCTTTTGCTTCTTCCTCTTTTTTTCCGTTACCGCACTCCGTGTCGACATGCCATCTAATGAACGACACCGCCCACTAGACATGCGCCGCGATGTTCAAGAGATCTTCCGGGCGACACCTCACCACAAGCAAGTCATGATGTTTAGCGCAACATTGGCGAAGGACATCCGGGTGACATGCAAAAAGTTCATGGCGAACGTACGTGTCTTCCGGTCGCAGGATGAACAACAACTAATTGTAAGCGTTTACACTACAGCCCCTCGAAATCTTCGTGGACGACGAGACGAAGCTTACACTTCACGGACTGCAACAACACTACGTCAAGCTGGAGGAGACGGGGAAGAACAGGAAGTTGAACGAGCTTCTCGACACTCTCGAATTCAACCAAGTATGCACATCGTCCCTTCACACGCGGCGAGCTTCTCACCGTGTCATTCTTAGGTCGTGATATTCGTCAAGAGCGTTGCGCGAGCGATCGAACTCGACAAGCTTCTTGTCTCGTGCAATTTCCCGAGTATCAGTATCCACTCCGGGCTGCAGCAGGAAGAGCGGTATGTGGCGATATCCTTTGTAGGGCCCATCTGCTCACTTCCTATCTCAGTATCAACCGCTATACCGCCTTCAAAGCTTTCGAGAAGCGTATACTAGTAGCCACAGATATTTTCGGTCGTGGTATCGATGTCGAGCGTGTCAACATCGTCATCAACTACGATTGCCCACCAGACGCTGACAGCTACCTGCATCGTGTTGGGTGCGTGCTTACTCTCGTCGGCCGACCTCTTTATCAAGCGCTCACCATGTTTCGTTTTCAGTCGTGCTGGTCGTTTCGGAACGAAAGGTCTCGCGATAACGTTCGTGTCGTCCGAGAGTGACCAGCAGGTTATGGCAGCCATCCAATCGCGGTTCGAGGTTGCCGTGCCCGAGCTTCCCGACCACATCGACCCTGCGAGCTACAGTGCGTTCATTTTCTTGCCCAGCGTTCCATCTCGTACTAACGCGGCTGTATAGTGACCTCGTAATTTCTCATTTTCTTTTTCGTGGTGATTGCTAGTGGCCCTGAAACTCCCACCTCTGTCTGTTCTTCTCGTCCTGCTGCCTACCTTTGAATACATCTTGAACGCATATTGTAATCGTACTCTTCCTCGTAAATGGACAGCTGCCACACCATACTGTGCACCACGATTTTGCAGCCTTTCTTGCAACTTTCTTGGGAGATCATCGCGAGTGTTGTTCGGGGCGGGCCGCGGCGGGCGCTCGCTGCGAGCGGCGTGTCCCCGGGACCGTAAGATTCGGTTGCAACTCGTTGTGGTTTTGCGCATGGGCAACTACGCCCATCCTTGATTCATAGCTTACGATTCACCTGAAGTATAGTATGCCCTGTTTCGTTAGCCAGCTTACCTGCTCCCTAGCTGTAAGTACCTGCACATGTCCCAGAGTTACTTTGGAGTTACTGGACATGTTATATTGCGCGGCGAGTCGGCATTATTCGGCATTATCTGCCATAAATATTTATCAGGCGTCCTCCGTCCTTTGCTTTCTACTTATCTTTATCTCTCGTTCTTTCTCTACCGCCAGGAGTACGCGCTGGACCTGTTCACGTAGAGTCGTCTGTCTGGACCATGCCCGGCACCGGTTATCCATTCTGGTGTGTATTCTATGCTTCGTTTCTTCCTAGAATGGGCGCTGAACATTTGCAGGCTCGGAGGTTAGCATGCTTATCATGAATGGTCAACGGAATACTGAAAAGAGATGGTTGGAATGCCAGGAGTCGCCGCGTCCAGTACGTACTACCCTTTCGCTCTGCGTTCAGGGCTGACAAGATGCGCGGAATATCGCAGTGGCGGCGTGCTGCACGCACCCTCTTGATTTAGCGAAAGTGTGAGCGCTATTTCCCACCGGTCTCATGACCCTGCGTGCTGAAAAGAAATGCCTCACAGTCGGATGCAGACAGTGCAGCATCCGGGCGGCGGACAACCGTCTACGTACAGTGTCATCCGGTCCTCCATATCACAGCTAGGTTTCCGCAGTATCTATGCAGGTCTGACAGCCTCGCTGCTGCGGCAAATGTCCTACTCCTTGGTCCGCCTTGGAAGCTATGAGGAAATGAAGCGGTGGATGAACGAGTCTGGCGCTCCACCCTCTACGGCCCATTTACTTCTGGCAGCAGGCTTCGCGGGCGGCTTGGGCGGCATCGCCGGAAACCCAGCTGGTAATTATTACTTGTCCATAGTGCTCACATGCCGACTTGCTAAACCGATCTGTCAGATATTCTACTGGTGAGAATGACTAGTGACGCGACGAAGCCACCAGAGAAGCGGTACGGGTACCGTAATGCGTTGAGCGGCCTCGTGAGCCTCGTCCGGGAAGAAGGTGTTCAGGGGCTAGCGAGAGGTCTCGGTGCAAATACTGTGTGTCCCTTACAAGCCTCCCTTTGCACCTGCTAAACGTACTTCTCTCGCAGACTCGGGCCATCCTGATGAACGTGCGTATCTGCTCCCCCCATATGCTCCCGAGTATCTAAAATTTATTGTTAGTCTTCTCAGGTTGGATCGTAAGTGTCGCTGCTCATGGCGGTGTGCATTGTTATGTTAACCGCCGGCAACAGCTATGATTACTTCAAAACCGTTTTATTACGGAACCCAGTACCTGGGACCAACTACCAAATGAATGACAACCTTCTCCTACACGTCGTATCGAGTCTCCTAGCAGGATCTTTTGCGACAAGTGCGTAATGCCTAATGTTTATTACTGCAGAGTTTGACATTGGTTTACAGCCGTGTGTTCACCTGCGGACGTGCTGAAATCGCGCGTCATGTCTATGGTACGCGAACGGATCTCGGGTTCGATTATGCTGTACTCATGGCGTGATATTTACTAGTCTAACAACGCGAGCGTTCTGGATGTGTTCCGGCATTCCCTTCGAAGAGAGGGTCCGATGTTCCTGTTCAAAGGATGGACACCTGCCTTCATACGTCTTGGCCCTAACACCGTGCTCCTATTTGTGTTCTACGAGGTATACATACCGCCTTGGCATGCTGTTGCAAGCTCACTCATTTATGTGCATTACACAGCAACTGAAAAAGGGCTGGAGAGCCTTGACGGCGCCTTCATAGACGCCCAGCCGACCGCTGGTTAGACTGCCTACAGTCTGCCCCCATTTCAGGACGGAGGGATGGCATGATAGATGTTTCGTATCTTTATGGACCCTACTACTTATTGTATAGACATCTAGATCCTCGCACACCCCAGGAGACGGCTGGATTTCACATAGTCTACCCACCCACCTATACAGGCCATGCCATTGGCGTCCCATGCTGCTTACCATACCCACATTTACTGTAGTTCGGACCATGGCTGGCTTCATATAACGTAGATTTGGTGTTCAATACTAAGCGCTCAGCACCCGTATACTGGAGTAGCAATGTGCTCGACAGCTGAACTTGACTCTGGATTGGAGTGATGCAACAAATATTGCAGTACCAAACTAAACGGGTGTGGAGACTTCAACGTTCAACGCTCATCCGAGCTTCGTTTCTCAAGGATTGGACTTCGCACGTTCCACACGTTGCTCACATCGTGAACCTCCTACACAAGAAAGTAGAATCGCGGCCAAGAGCCATGCATGCTGCTAATTCCCGACAGGAAGCCACGCATGCATGGACTTAAACGTCATAGACGACGATCCACCCTAGATTTCCGCCAGGACCTGCGAGTGGGATGTGAGCATATGGCATGTTGCCGATGATCGACCTGCTTACTGGTCTGGTTTGTTCCGAACGTGAGGTTGTTGGCACCCTTCTCGAGGTATACATTCACGGGCACACCGATGAAAGTACTGTTGCTAGACGTTGGTGATTGATCGACAGGTGTCACCGCGGAAGTGGAACCCCCGTTCACGCTGGATTGAAAGTAAATTGAATTGCAATGACTATGTGTGTGTGGAAAACGGCAGACCTGATGGTGGTGCTCGTCCACGAACCGGAGTTGGAGTAGTAGACTCCAATCCATTGATTCGCACCAGTCCCAGTTACATCCTCGATGGTAACAGAGCCGCCGGCGCCTGATAAATGCAATCGACGTCGAGCAAGTATGTAGGCGGGCAGCTCAATCTTGAACTAACCGATGCCATTAACAAAGTGGGATGCAGTGTTGATCTTGGCATTCCCACTGACCGTGCCATCCGTCGCGTTGTAGGATGTGCCGCTATACACCTTATAAGTGCCTTCGAACTACGCTTAATACAATGTTTCCGGGCATAAATTTTGAGCATCTTACCTGCAGCTATATCCAAATCCCACACGTCCGCTTGGACCAGTTGAGGTTCACCGCTGGCCCAGCTCAAAGGCAGCCATATATATGTGCTGCTGCCTAACAGGCCCGAGCGCCAGCGATCACCCAGATAAACAGCCTCACTACCGAGTGGAAGGTCGAAGGAGTTCTGAGAGTTATAAGTATCGAGCGAGGGGTCGGCTAGATCGGCCTCCGTCGTCCACGGACCGCTCAAAGACTGACATTTTTGAGCGGAAAATTCACAGAGAGAGGGAGGTTCAGCATACCGTTGAGTGGAAGTATTTGTTCGCATTCGGACTCCAACCGCTTTGGTGTGAAGCAAACAAGTAATATATCTGTCGAGAACATATGTTCGTCAGTGCTACCTTCAAGAACCACACGGCCATACTCACAGAGTCCCGTTTGACTATCCCTGGAGCCTCCAATCTGGAAACTGGGATCGCACGAATTAACAGCAGAATCACTCAGTCTTTCGAGCCGACTGTACCAATCTCAGATTTTTCGGTGGTGACATTATAGTAGTCATCGTCCAGCTGAGTTATCTTGAGGACGGTGTTTCCGTATGATGCATACAGCAAATATGCACTCTGGTCGTCTTTAAGAAGTAGTTTTAGTCTCGAATGACAGAGCCGACAGGGTGTTTTCACCATCCTGAAATAATCCCATGTCGCGAGAGTCGTTCTTGAGCGGCTGCCAAGACGCTTTGAAGGTATACGGGCCGCATGGTGTCTTTGCTGTCGCTACCCCAACGTTCGCAAGGCCGTAACTGCGACAAAAAGCATAAGAATAGAGAAATTGGCCAGCGTAGTGAAGCCGTACTTGCTATCATCCGAGTGGAACCACATAACATATTCCGAGTTCTGCGCGACATCAGCCTCTTTGCAAATATGACGATACGCGGACTAACCTTCTCATTGTAGATGACTTTGTAGGTTGAGAGCACGATGTCAGCACCGGCGCCGTCATTCGGCGAAGGCTAAACGCATGGGCATACCTTTGGGGCGCTCGACAATGTTTGATGACGATATCAATGTGTTGGCTACAGGTGTGAGGGCATCGACTTCACGCGTCCACGTTCCAAAGTCTGTCGACTGCTCTTGTCCTTAGCATACCGCGACACCTATTTTTCTTGTATCGGTTGATCACACACCGAGTAGCACGAAACCGCGTGAAACAACGCGCTGTTTGCAGTCTTATCCTCGCCGTGCCAGTAGTAAGTATCATTGACCTATACCACGAAGGAGTCAATAAGCGCTAGATGGCGAACAACTCAGCCTCACCTTCAGGAAACCGCCTCCGTGCGCCTGAATGGCATTCCCGTCGGTATCCTTCCACGGAGCACCTGGGGTAATAAGCACTGCATACGAGAACGCGATGTTCGAGATACCGAGAAAAGCTGCTAAGACGCGGAAGATCGTCGGAGAAGGCATTTTCTAGTTGCAACATAAGACTCCGTCTTAGATGGCCTTTACTTATAGTTTTCTGGTCGCAAACGAAGAGCGACGCTTCGGCGATTCGACTGGCAGAGGCGGACCGACGGCCATTAATACCGCACATTCCAACGAGAATAAATGACGACTGACCATGAAGCTGGCACCATTCCCATTCAACTAAACACATGATACCCCAGGATGCATACATGGGTCACAAGCAAAGCGCGTCTTGTGCGCGTTGGAAGACCTGTTGATAGGATATGAGCTCTGTGACCAGCTCGCCATGGGGTCAGTCCGACGACCGTACAACTTCTGTACCAGGCACAACTGGTGGTAAGTATACACTTTCTAGAGCGGTTCCGGACCGCCGTGCCAATGGTGAGTTCGTCAGAAGATGTAGATATTTCATAGATTACAGACTCTGTGCCATGACTTGGAGCTGGTCAAGTCCCAAGAGGTGAGATTTGAAGTTGAGCAAGCGTGAACTTGGCGCGACTGCCACCAAACCCATCGTCGGATCTCGGAACCAGAAGGTCCTCCCTCCTGCATTTGGATTGATTTTCTTAAACACTTGGACAAGGACCAAGTTGAACTTGAACGTTTGCAGGCTCAAACGCTCTACGTACTAAGCTTATAGCTACACAGCGCGATAGAGTTCTCTCAAAGGCGCTGTACATCTCGCCCAGATCACACTCTAGGCACTGTTCGAATTTTACCGATGGAAACTCAATCCCGAGACAACACCGACCTTGCAGAATCTACGCCGTCTCCTCCTCTATACAACATCTCGGAAGCACCGATAACGCGCACCAGATATCACCCGCAGAATGACCCTTCGTTTCCTGAAAATTTCACCAGAACTGCTAAATGGTAAATCTCTTGAACTTGTCTCTGGTCAAGCTGTCCTTGATTTATCGTCTAGGTGTTCGGACGGGTCGGCGGTGCTCGCGCAATGCGAGAACAGAACATTTCAGCTCCTAGACCTGCAAGTTCTTGTACTAAATTTTACCTGACCATACGTACTCACCCTTTAGGTACAGGCCAGTCGAAGTTGCCCAATTATCCGTCGATAATATAGGTATGTGCGTACGTGCATATATAGCTATATATTTGGCACTGATTAGTCTCCACGTCGCAGAAAAATGCCAGCGTGTCCTTCCCCAGCCTGCGTCGATCCTTGATTTCATCTGGTATCCGAGCGCGTCATCTAGAGATCCTGCAACATTTTGCTTCGTAGCATCCGTTCGAGAATGTCCGGTCAAGCTGCTAGATGCAGCAGATGGAAGAGTGCGTCCGTGCCCAATCTACGATTTTTTTGGCCTATTTTTTTATCGCAACACGGCAGGTACGGGCATCTTACAGAATTGTTGATCATCGCGAGCGGCAGATTGCGCCTCACAGTCTCTCATTCAATCTCATGGCAAACAAGTGCGTCAATCAAAATTTTATAGCCATGTTTGCACCAGAGCTCTACGCAAAAACCGTCTTACTGTCTTCATAGGCTATACTGCGGATTCGAAGACGCTATCGAAATATTTGATGTCCACCGCCCGGGTGAAGGTACGCGACTTCACACGACCCCCACTAAACAGAGCAAAGAAGGGCTCAGAGGTAAGACCGGGCTTGCATATACAGGCAGCGATTCTAACGCATACGGCTAGGTATAATATCTGCATTGGCATTCTCCAATAACTACGATTTCTACGCTGCCGGAAGCTTCTCCGTGTCGTCCGAGATGTCGCCGAATGTCGCCCTCTTTAGCGAGGCTGAGGAGACTCCCATAATGTTTATAGGAACTGGTGAGCATGGAGCTAAGACGGGTGTCACTCAGGTGAGTACATATCATGTCATGGGCTCTGGGCAAGCTAACTACTCGAGTAGCTTCATTTCCACCCCACCAAACCGCACATATTATATGCGGCTTTTCGACGGTCGGATACAATCTATAGCTGGGACCTCCGCGGTGATGCTTCGGCGCCTATCAGAGTCTTCAAAACGGACGCTCAGCATGGGGAGGTGACCAACCAAAAGATGCGTTTTGACGTCGATTTGGGCGGAAAGTATCTCAGCACTGGGAGCAGGGTAAGTGGCATTGATCCGATCCAACTCTGCTCAATACGACTCGTTGATTCTCGATTGCGCTTTAGGATGGAACGATATCACTTTTTGACCTTGGTCCTGATTCTGAAACCGACGTTGAGGCAGTTTATGTCCAGACGGCAGGAGAAGTCAGCCCATCATTGACATTCCATGCACACGAGGGTGAGCCACATAATCCTGGTCTTGCAGACATTATCGTGTTGTTCACCTGCTTATTCTCACTTCCAGACGCTGTAGGCTCAGTCGCATTTCATCCCCGGCAGCCATTTTTACTGTCTGCCTCTGGGTCTCGACATTTCGATCGTGCTGACGAGGATGATTCCAATTCCTCGGACTCCGTCGAGACGGAGGACGAGGACGACGCAGAGCGTGTAAGCATACGAAGAAATAGAAAAAGACCACAACCTCGCCCATTAGATTCATCGAATAAAATATGGGCTTTTCAGTGAACATCTGGATCTATGCTATAGATTGAGTGTGTAAGAATACAATTCTAGAGTGCACGCGAGTCCACTGGGGTGACTAAGGTCATCTTGACCCGACCCCGCTGCGTGTTTTTGTCTTTCTCGACCTCGATGCTGACCGTTACTTTGTCGAAGACGGAGATGGTCACATCCTTCGCACCGGAAGGCACGGTAATCGTGTAATTATCCGCGTCGAACTGGGTGTCGCGCTTGAACATCACCAGGCCCTCGATTCCCAGTCTGCGGAGGTATCGTTAGCGTTCGTGATCCCAATAAACGGATTGGATAGCTTACTTGGATACGAAGACGTTCAGACCATTTCTAAACGTGCGGATCACAAAGGCTTCTTCAATTACGCCCTCGCCCTTCTGCCGCTCGCCTTTGCCTTTCAGCGCCAGCCCGACATAGAACTCAACACTTGCGCGACCGGCCATCTGCGCCATCCGATGGCGCCTATTCACTACATCAAGGACCCGTTCGACGTGTGCCTTAGAGTGTAGGCTCGCGTGAAGAGGTGTGTATTGGATAGCCGCGGAGAGTTGACGATGAGCGAGAACATCTATGAAATGATAGGTCAGCTGCTACGAGGTGCCTGAAAGTAGGCGAGAAATAGGCTTACCAGCATATCGCCTGATAGGGCTCGTGAAATGTGTGTATATGGGACTTGCAAGTCCATAATGTCCGAAGGTCTCACGTCCGACGCTACCTGAGCAGAAGTACTCTGCGGACAGCATGCAGCGCGTTGCCATGATGCGCACGAGGGTATTGAAAGCAGGTTCTGTAGGGTCCTGGAGAACGGAGCATGACTATACATTGGCTAGGGAGTGGGTGGTAGGACATACGATGCATTTATCCAACGACGCGGCCAGTGCCCCCGAGCTTGACACGTCGAGGGTCATTCCTTTCCGCTTCTGCAGAATATCTTGTAGCTTTTCGAAATTCGTGCGCGGAGGAGGCAAATGCCGTCTAAAACGAGGAATCTGGTCAGAAGGGATCCCAAAGTTTGAGCGGATCAGGTCTTACCGAAGGACGGCAGTCTGGGGGAATGTCTCCTGTATCTTGGCAGCAACACTAATGTTCGCAAGTAACATGAATTCCTCAACGAGACTATTTGTCTCGCGCATCTCTTTCTGCTCAACGTCGATGGGGTCTGACGACTCCGAGCTATCAAGCTGAATTTTGACTTCCGGAGAGGCGAGGTTGAGCGCCCCGGCAGCCATACGAGCTGCCTTCAATTTTTGTGCCAGCTTGTTCAAAAGACGGATTCCGTTTGTGAGATCATCCTGCATATGCCTGTTACCTCACTGGTAAGTGCATATCCAGCCTTGGGTTGTTACTAAGGAAGGCTCACGGGTCGTCTTTACGGATCTGCGCTTCTTCGTACGTGAAGGCAGCTTTTGACGCAATCACCGACTTCGTAAACCGCACATTGACGATCTCCGCTTCCGGTGTTAATTCCTAGGCACAAATGTTGAGTACGATAGGCAAGTGTAGGACGGGAGCAATTACCCATATTGCGGAGAAGGCGAGACGCTCGACATAGGGCCGCAGAGAGCAGAGGTTGGTGCCGAGGAGCGAAGGCAGCATGTCTATGCGCTTGTCAACGAGGTAAACGGTGGTTCCGCGCGATGCGGCTTCGCTGTCCATAGGGTTGTCCGGAAGCACAAAGTGCGAAACATCCGCAATGTCTGGACGTGACGGTGAGAGAGGTTGATATGACGGGGAAGGTACGACTCACGAACGCCAGCCTCGATGTTTCCGTTTGGCAACGGTCGAGCATGTAATGCATCGTCGATATCCTGACACCCTATAGCCGAATAGATTAATATCACTTAGAATTTTAAAGCAGCCTACGACGTACCTGGCGGGTCAATGCTGCAAATGATCATATCGCGCAGATCCTCCCTGTCTCGCCACTCAGGGCTGGTGTCACTCTTTGGAGGCACGACCCAGCTTTCGCCTTCGCTAGGGAGGCAATCCAATATAGCCTTCCCGAATGGTCGGTATGGCACCTCGAACTCCAGGAGTAGACTTTCCTGCTCCGCCTCCTTGCTCTCTACCTTGCCTAAGGCACGCACAAAATGACCTTCCGGGTAGCGGGATGTGCTTTCCCATCTGTCGATAGACACGAGGATCTTCTGGCCAATCAGAGTGGGTGCTTGGCGTGTCCGAAGACGGATGCGTGGCAGCAAGCGCGATACCGGGGTGGCGAACACGGTTTGCTGAGACAAGGAAGTAGTGTTTGACGAAGTCAGAGAGGTGCTGTCGATGTGGCAAACGTATCTGCGGGCACAGGCGTTAGCTTAGTCTTTAAAATTGCTGCAAGTCTCTGGACGTACGCTCTCCAGTTGCGTTTAATGATACCGACTACACGGCCTGTGGGCTGTTTTTCCGCTGCAGAGGCTTTTGCCATTTCCGAGCGTAAAAGCTTCGTCTCCTCAGCAAGAGCCTCACTCTCTTCCTCCTCGTCCGACTCCTCCGCATCATCGTTCTTAAGAGTCGCTGGCATCAGGATTTGGTCAGGATGGTACCGTTTGAAAGAAATAGGGAGAAGAGCGTACCATCCTGGTCAACAACCTCATCCGCAGGAGCCTTCCACTCCTTTTCGTCGAAAACCTCCACGACAACTACATCGCCTTGAACTGCACGATTCATACTCTCCCGTCCAACCAACAATATGGGCTTGGAAAATTCTGGGACGGGTACACTGCCTTCCAGATAGTTGTACTGGTTGGCATTGAAATGTCCCTGATGTAGCTCGCCAGCTTTGACACCCGCTACCAGCGTTGACGTAGGGAGATACTATTCAAATTGGCTATCAGCAGCTACACTGAAGGATAATGACCATACGCACGTCTGGATACAGTGCAGATCGCGCTGCGACTGCTTTGGTGGGCTCTATGTCATCGGATCCGGCTGCCGCTAGCAAATCGATTACTTCCGCGGAGTCGGGTAACGCCTCCACGTATTTACGGACTAAACGTAGGGAATGTTATTTTGTTGCGGTATGAATGGAGCGTCATGTACGAACCAGATATGCATGGGATATGCTCTTTCTCGGCCTTCTGGCGATTGGCAAAATCGTCTGTCATGAGGACGACGGTGGGTAGAATTGGCTCCGGCTGTCCACGGACAGGTGGGTGCATCAACGATATGTGGGAGTTGTACCAAGATGTGGCCTTGCGGATCCCTATTTTCCAGGAACGATGATCAATATTGCACTTTCATTATCGGTCTGCAAACCAACCTCGATCATTGCGGTCATTAGGACTCTCGCCCTCCTCACGAATAATCGCAGTTTCTCTGTATAGTTGATAATTTTATATTTTGCAGTATGCATGTCTGGTGATAAAACGTACGATCGGTATTCGTTGTAAAACACCCAGACACGCTTCTCCTCTACATGTGTCAACGCTTTCAGGCGGTTGTACAAGGGCAGTGATCTGTGTCGGACTTCTTCTATGACAGTTTGGAGGAGTATTATAGGCGGGTTGAAAAGAGTGGATTCCATGAGGTCCATCTATCACGACAATGATACAACATGAGCGTTTCACCTCCGAAGCAATATGACATATCAAATACTGACCTGAGAGAGAAATACATTGGTGTCTGGTAGTAAAAAGTGGCCATTGGTGTATAATGGATGGCTGCTTTTCCCTTCAGCAGGAAGAACAGCGGCATCCAAAGGCGCAGGGCATGCACGGCATTTCGCAATACCGCAGCTAACATCGTCTCTTAGGTATCTTTCGCGCAGAACTAGAAGCAGGTTTGTTTATCAGCGCATAAAGCAGGCAGCATACTGCGGGTAGTAGACCTTTGATAACTTTGCCTCGCGCTGTTTTCTTGAAAAACTTGCGCTGAGTAACGACTGCCTCTGCGCGTGGTCTCTTCTGTATCGTGATCTCCACCATTTCCGCGATACCTTACACTTTCCGAGCTTAGTTCACGCGTTCCAGGATGTGATAGCGGCGGGCCAGGAAGGAGAGAACCTGAAAATGAGGCGCCGTCGTCGTTCAAGGTGTTCAGCTGGGACAAGATGAAGATAGGGGCCTGCGTCTCGAATGTGGGCATGAATAAGCCCCTGAGTATCACTGAATGAACACCGCGGACAATTTGAAATTCATCATATTCGACGATGATTGAACGTTCACTGCCAGCGCTCATCGCGGAAAGCCTCGCCAACAACGACCAGAGCACGGGCAGAGTGTACAGGACACCTTTGACCTGGTGAGCTCGCCTGTTTCCAATCGAAATTTGATCTTTACCCTCAATGCAGTATTAGATAAAAATCATACAGCAGCACATAGTATTCATTGCGGCTTCGTTGAGAGCCCTACGACAGCGCTAGCATATTCAGGCATAGCTTTCTGCGTCGCTAAATCTCGGTGGATTGATTTTATGGGAGGTTGATTTCTCTACACGCATTACGTTGCACATTGTCGCATTACAACGGCCACGTTCGTAATCTGACTTGTCGACGTGCATGAGAAAGAACGTTTGCTGAACGCCGGAGCCAATACCCTACAGGTGCGCTGCACGCCTTCTGCTTTAGAGTGCATTCGCCAGGAACCTGAATGGTCCTAGGTGAACTATTCTGCCGTCCGTACCGTATCTATTTAATCCGCAAGAAACAACCATTTCCTGACCGGATTTGAATTTTTGCAGATATGCCTTCCATCGGCGTATTTTCTATCGTTCGTCATCTTCGTGCTCTCTTCGCTGTCGTCGGGTCCAGCGGACTAGCGGTGTCAGCGTACGATGGTGTCTATAACTCGTCGACTACGCCTGCGAGTTTACCGTGGAACACGTACAACTACTGCAACGCGCCCCACGTCAATGCGGCACATTACGCGAAGCCCACGAACGTCGAGGGTGCAGAGCTAGTCTACATGAACGTCATGATGAGACACCACAAGGTCGGTGACGCGAGCCAGGACCTTTGACATATGTCTAATACACATCCTTGACAGCGAACGCCTGACAATCTCCTTCCAAACGAAAACGAGTTCAATCCATCTACAGGTTGGAACTGTGCTGTGTTCAAGCAGTTCAGCTATGGTGGCGGCGCCACAGACGTCTTCCATGAGACGTACATCCCTGCGTCACACCCGTTCCTATACTCGATATGGAATGGGACCTGTGACGCAGGCCAACTTACTCAACAAGGATTAGAGGACTCCATCAAACATGGCAAAGTATGTTCCCGATGCTCGTCCAGTGTCGACACGATCCTGACTGTAGTCCAATTGACAGGACTTTTGGTCGGTGTACCACGGAAAACTAGGATTCGTGAATAACCCGACAAAAGATTTCTGGCTCCGCACTTCGACCGAAATTCGCACTCATCAAGTTGCTAGCGGACTACTCTATGGGATGGATCCGTCGACCGCGACTGTACCCCATAAAGTATATACGCAGCCCGAAAACGTACGCTCCCTGTTTATTTGCACAGAGATCAGAATGCATGGTTCTAACGTTCTATCCTTATAGATCGACTCTCTCGTCCCAAATTATCCGTGTCCAGCTGCTAATGACATCAGGGCAGCCTACCAGTCCGTTCCGGCCTGGACAGATCATCTAGCGCATCATGCGGCTCTTAAAGCACGGCTGGATGCTACGTTAGGCACTGCTGGCTTAGCAGACTGGGCATCATGGTGTGAGCCCTTATAGTCGCCTTTCGTGGGCCCGTCGGATATTAACGGTGCTGCACTCAGATGATCATTTCTTCGACGCTTTCACGTCCAGAACATGTAACGGCCATACATTGCCCTGCAATTCGACCGGCTCCTGTGTCTCACAAGAAGACGCAGATACAGTGCATGCACTTGGCGACTTCGAGTACAAGTGGGTGTCGTTACAGTGCTTACAAGGCCCGTTTACCGATCATACACTTTTAATGTCTTCCAGTTATATCTGGAATGCTGCCGTGAACGCATCCGATTACAACCAGCTTACTTTCGGTATGTGGCCTCTTCTTCTCGGTACCTCGACAGTTGGCTGACAATTCTTCTGGCTCGTTTTTAGGTGTTATGTTTTCTGAGCTCGCATCGAACTTCAAATCATTCAAAGCGGGGGCCGAAAACGTCAAGGTGCGCTTCTACGTCGGCCACGATGGCTCGCTCGTCCGGCTCGCTGCTGGCCTCAAAGCTACACCGCTTCGCTGGCCAGCGATGGGTTCTGAGATCGTCATGGAGGTAAATCAATCGCTATCTTGTATCCTGCGGGTAATCTGATCGACTCCTCACTAGGTGTGGCGGACGCGAAAAAATGACCATTTCGTGCGTGTGCTGCACGAAGGGACACCATTAAAAGGGCTCGAATGGGTCGGGTTTGATGGGTTTGTGGGCTTGTTGGATGCCCAAGTGCCGCACAATATATCGGGGGCTTGTCAAGGATGATCTGTAAAATAGGACCCTACTGTAGCGCATCGTAGAATATGTGCTTAAGCTTACAATTACAGAACTGAAGTAACGAACGCATGACATTGCAGCAGAACAGACTTCCCTATGAAAGACAAGTGGCAGAATTCAAAAACAAGGTATTAAGTACACCGAGCACATCAGGAACGGAATAGCGGAATAGCACATATGTAAAAACAGAAAAAGAGGAAGCAAATAACTGTCAGGTATCATCTGCTTCCGATACGTAGGTATGCACAAGAGTCATTAACAGCGTGAGGCGACAAATTAACTTGCCTTCAAATCATCAAATCTGCGGATCGTCGCATCTAGTCCATAACCTGCACCTGCGCCTGCGCGAGCGCCCGCGCGTGCACATGCATGTGGGACGGCTTCGCGACGGCGTGGCACACCTCGACGCTCTGCACCCACGGGTGCTTGATCACGTCCTCGATCGTCGCGCGGCGCTTGGGGTCGGGCTCGAGCATCATGCGGATGACGGGCCTGCACGCGCGCGGGGAGAGGTTATTGATGGTCGGGGGACATGCTGCCTGAGCCGCCTGGGGGGAGGCGCATGCCTGCGTGTATGCGGCATAGAGTGGGTCGGATGTCTGCGCGACACGCCACGGCAGCTCTTGGAAGTGCAGGCAGTAGTACACGATGCCGCACGCCCAGATGTCGACGAGGCGAGCATCATACGCTGATATGTTGCGTAGCGGGCAAGCATGTATAGGTCATACACATAGTTAGGTGACCGCCTGAGATGAGGACAGGGCCAGCTTACGTTTGCCTAGAAACTGCTCGGGCGCGATGTAAGGCTCGCTCCCACAAAGCCCAGTTGACATGTGTATGGTGGCTTCCCATGGAAGACGATACACAGTCGAGGCACCGTAGTCTCCGATCTGCAACGCGTCAGATGCTTCGCGAGTTGGAGCAAAGCACGATACTTACCTTCAAGTGTCCCTTGGTATCGAAGAATAAATTCTCGGGCTTGATGTCACGGTGGGCCACACCCTGGCTGTGCAGGTAGGATACGCCGCAGAGTATTTGCTTGAAGCAGCATTCGACCTCGCTCGGCGACATGCCACCTTTCTTGATGGCGGCGTAAAGATCTCCACCGGGGCAGAACTCCATGACTTCACACCAACGAGACTGCTCGTCTTGGATGAGATCCACAGTCTCGACGATGTTTGTGTGATGCAGCGTAGATGATATACAGAACTCCGCGGTAAGTTTCTTGACGTATTCTTTTTCTGATTCGTTTTTCCGCCTCTTCCGGAACTCCTGTAACGATCATCGCCGTTAAGGGGAGTTTGGCCAAGATGGGAGACGACAACGTACCTTGACAGCGTACAGTTTCTCCTCGCTGCGATCCCACTTGTGAGCAAGACGGACGACGGAGGTGGCGCCTTTGCCAATTGCGATCTTTTGGCATACGCCGTACTTCTTTGTCAAGCTCACTGCGCTATCTCCGGCGGTGGACTTGTTAGCGCCGCCATCGGAGTCCGACTTCTTGCTACTGCCTGTCGACCGCTGGGAACTTTTCCGTGCGAGTTTCGGACCTGATGCAAGTAGGTCTTTGAGCGTAAACTTCGTGCCTCCTCCCTCGGACGCAACCGACGGCGGCCCTTTTGCCTTTACGGTAGTGGCTGAGCCGGGCTCGCTCTTCAGCGGTGGTGGTTGCGGCGAATGCGAGGCGTTGTCCTTCTTCTGCTCCTTCTTGGAAGATTTGGAAGCGGATGTGACGCCAGGCAGCTTTCCACCGGATACGCCCGAGGACATGCTGGGTGCCCGGCTTGCTGCCCGGCTTGGAGCAGCACTCGCTGGGCGAGACGAAGCTATGCTCCAGCTCTCGCTTTCGGAGGCCGACGGTGAGTCCATTGTCGACGGGGAGTACGAGCGAGCAGGCACGACAAAGTCTTGCGGGTGATCCGAAATCGAGAGTTTCTCGAGATCAGCAGCGGTGTGACCCGTTTCCTTGCGGTAGGAGCCCGCCTCAGGAGGCGGAAGCGGGATGGAGGCATGTGTGTCGGTGGAAGTCGAAGGAGATATGGATTGGGGTGCGCCACCGTTCGTCAGCCCGTTGAGCGGTACGACGTGGGCGGTGTTGCGTGCTGCGGGGGGTCTTGTTTGAGTCTGCTGGGATATCTGGCCATGGGGAGGTTTGTCAGAGCCCTCGGGTCCGTCGCTCTCTGCCTGAGCGGTTTCGGAGGAATCTGGGACGGCCATGACTGCGGTAAAGGGGGTATGCGAAGGTATGAAATGCGATTGGCAGATGGAAAAGGATGTCGAGGGAAAAGTCGGAAAGCGTCAATTATGGGATAGGTGGAGCTGGGTCGTGTCTATAGGGGAGTCATGGCTGCAAACACGTTTTACAAGGTATTTGGTGGCACGGAGTCGAGTAGGCAAGCGAGAGGGTGCGATTGGGTTTAAAACCCTCTCGCTGTCGCCTTTGAGATGACAGTAGAGAGTAAAAAGACTAGCAGCTGTCGAATGGCAGGAGGCGTTTTATCGGTCGATGGTTGTTGGTGATGGAAAGGAAAAGAAAATCGGGTCCTCGCCGCTTTATTTCAGGTTCCGGAACATCCTACCCCCCTCGGGCGTCCAACAGCTGACTCAGGCCCCTTTTCGTTTGCAAGACAATGATAATATTTCGTGGACTGTATGTATGCGCTTAGACACACACGAGGCGGCTACTACCAGCTCCTTCACCACAGAACAAGCCAGTTCTGATATCTCTGCGAGAACCTGATCATATTTACGGGCCTACCTGTGTGTAGGGAGCCTGTGGGTGAGCACGGTCAAGTGAAACACCGAGATGACACGATGTGGTATTCGCGGAATCAAATGGCACCGTCGGCGTATCCGCTCACCCACAGCGCAGTTCGCTTGATACGCCCACCATGCTGTAATGGGAGTTAGCTTGTCGTAAATAGGCCCAACTAGGGCAAAACGGACCGTATGAGACGCAGAGCCTCTTCGCTGTGACAGCGGGCCTAAGAGGCGATGAATAGGAGTTCGACTTGATAGCCGAGGGGAAGGCTAGTGTATGTATCTGCCGGAAAGGCAAAGTGCATGCAGCCTGGGAGTTGCCCCATTCGAGCCAGTGCGACGTTGAGCGCACGAGAGACATACGTCTTGCAGCGTCGCGAGGACTCGCAATGAGAGATTGAGAACGAAAGACCCTTGTCCATGGAAGATTGCTCGAGACAGATCCAGCCTAGTGAGCACGGTCCGGAGCACACAGACGAAGTTGGAACTGTGCAGCTGACGCTGCCAGCGGAGAATAGATCCAGTTCCAGAAGCGCATACGCCAGCAATCAGCATCCAGCAAGCGAACCGATGGCGATATTATCGATGGGCCAGAAAAAAAATAAACTGCCTGCAGGACGGACGGCAGCGGCGTGGTGGCGGGCGAGCTGTGACAAGTAACGGACACGCGGGAAAGTCGCGCCTTGCAGTTCTTAGAAATAAAGTTCAAACCTTGTTTCAGCCACATCTTACGTAATTTCTCGGAGCCTGCCGACGAGGACTTTGGGTGATGTGCACTGACTCCAGCAACCGTACCGACCCCGTCCCTCAAGAACAAGGTATGTCCTCGCTCTGAACTACGATCCTTTCTCTTTACTGACCACTTCATTCGCAGACAACGCCGACGATGGGTTAGTCGGATACTTACATTTTATTTGCACAAAAGATAGTAAACCGCTCACACGATGATGTCTACAGTCAACCTTCGCTCTCAAAAGCGGCTCGCCGCATCCGTCGCAGGCGTCGGCAAGCGCAAAATATGGCTCGACCCCGCCGAACAGGCTGAGATCGGAAACGCCAACTCGCGCACGCACGTCAAGAAACTTATCAAAGATGGCAGCGTTATCATTAAGCCCACCACCGTACACTCTCGCGCCCGCACCCGGGCTCTCCTCGCCGCTAAGCGCAAGGGTCGCCACACCGGTCCTGGTAAGAGGAAGGGTACCTCGGAGGCTCGTTTCCCCACGAAGGTTCAATGGATGCGGAGACAGAGGGTGCTGCGCCGGTTGTTGAGGAAATACAGAGAAGCGGGCAAAATCGATAAACATCTGTACGTCCTTTTCGCCATCTCTGAATGTAGCGAGGGTGGCATTTTGAGATCTGGGGCAGATACCACTCGCTTTACCAGAAGTCGAAGGGTAACGTCTTCAAGAACAAGCGCGTCCTCATGGAGTACATTCACAAAGCCAAGGCTGAGAAGTCCCGCACCAAGGTCCTCACAGACCAGATGGAGGCTCGCCGTGTCAAGAACAAGGTGCGCATTTTTTCCCTTCATCTTATACATCGATCGGCGCTGACGCGATGTGTCCCAGGCTGCTCGCGAGCGTCGGCAAGCCCGTGTTGCGGAGAAGCGCCAGGGCATTCTCGCTGTCGAGCACGATGCACCGGTTCAGGAGTGATTTCTGGGTTCTCGCTGCTCGTTCTTCATACTCGTTGTATCCTATGCTATGCACGCATGCTTCCCAATCTTACGCCAGGTTCATGTCCATTAATGTATCGTTCATAAGACGCCTCTTTGCATAAGCCGACGATAGCTAGCATACGGACTGGATAAAAAAATGTCTCGAACACTCCTTGTACGCTGACCACGACCCCGATATTTTTTCATAGATGGCTAGACCAAGACGAATCGTCGTGCTTGTATCAGGATCAGGTATTTTTTTACAGCTTTCTGTGGTCGCCACCATCGACTTACTCAGATGCACACCAAGGAACCAACCTGCAGGAATTGATCGATGCACAGAACACGGATGCTCTTCCTCACGCGGCAATAACGCTCGTCATCTCAAATCGCAAAGCGGCGTACGCGCTCACGCGGGCAGGCTCTGTGGGCATCCCCACCGCGTACCTTGCCCTGCAGCCGTTCTTGAAGGCCAACCCCGGGAGAACACGAGATGACTATGATGCGGCGGTCGCGCGGCTCGTCGTCGACGTTCGGCCAGACCTCGTCGTCCTCGCGGGCTGGATGCATATCTTCGGGGACGGGTTCCTCGATATCGTCAGCGGGGACGGGCGGATACCTGTGATCAATCTCCACCCCGCGCTACCGGGGACCTTTGACGGGGCCAACGCTATCGAGCGCGCTTTTGCGGCGTTTCAGCAGGGCGAGATCGCGCATTCGGGTGCGATGGTGCACAGAGTGGTGAAGGAGGTCGATCGGGGCGAGCCGGTGATCGTTCGAGAGGTGCCAATACTGGAAGAGGACACATTGGAGACGTATGCGGAACGATTGCACAAGGCGGAGCGGGAGATCATCGTATTGGCTACAGCGAAGATACTGGACGAGGTTGCGCCAATCAAATAAACTAAATGTCCTTTACGTTCTAAGCATTCTTAAGAAAGGCAAGGGAGTCGCACCAATAAACCAATCAATGCAGCTATAACAAGACATGTTGCAACTCCATACACATAGGCTTCACCTTACGATCGCGCCCGACGGCATCCACCATCTCCTTCGTGATGGCCAGAACCTCGTCGGTGCCACCGTCATCCCGCGCGCGTCTTGAGAGCATCCCGCACTCGTTCAAAGCGAACGCTGCATCTTCGACGCGGAGGTTCGTTGCGCGCGCAAGGTCAGCAAGCGTACAGCGGACCACGACATGGCTGGTTGCACTACCGTCGGGATTGGCAGTCGTACGAATCGTCCTAAATGATGTGCATAGGACATCTACGCGACGGATGATGAGCGCTTGTAGGTGATATAATCGGCAGCCTGCATACCGTTCATGGTGCTCAGAGGCGACGTCGGGTCAGCTATCTCACCAGCCCACCCTTTCGCACGCTTCTTCTTCAATTTCGTTGGACTATCTTCCACATCTCTGGACGTAGACCGAAGTAGGGACAGGTCCGGTACACTGCCCGTAGAGACTATCCTGGATGCTTCTGGCGGAACCACTGATAGAAAGCGCCTGTAGTCAATGTGAATGTTAGCGAAGTCCACCGGACGAGGTCGAAGATGCGCACTTCAAAAAGCGGACAAGGGTGGCAATCCAATACGTGAGGTAGCTACGGAGACCGAGGTCAGAGAGTGGACGTTCAGGTGTACCAACCTTCCCTGCGCGGCGTGATAGTTCATAGCCTGTGAGCATATAGCGGTGAGTTGCCGCACATATCCGAGACGATGAGATAATATGCAAGACAGAAACACTGACTGAATTCTATCATGAGCATACCGTAGCCCTTCTTCTGATAAGGCGGGAGAGTTATGATGCATGCGAGGTTATAATCGTCGTATGACAATTTTTCCTGTCAAAAAGCGGGGCGACATTAGTATTGTTCCTCTATATGCATCGCTGTCTTACCTTCGAGAAAAATCCAAGAACATGATCTCGTTGCGAGTCGGCGTCGGTGAGGATGTAGAATAAGACTGACGCCCCGAATGTTATTATCGGTTCGACGACAGGATGAACGATGCAACTGACAATTATCGCAGTCAAAGAATAGCGTCTTCACGTCAATGAAGAGTTTTCCGAATAGAGACAGATTTTGACAAAACAACTGTGTAAACGCGTCAGCAATAACAACGACGGATACAAGGGTGATCATACATACTTTCTCCTTAGCTCCATCAACTTCCCATATCGCATGAGCCCCACGTTGGTAGACTTTCCTACCTGGTGGATGTTTACGCGTGCACTTCCTCTAGCCGAAGAAAGGGCGTTTGGTACGAGGTCAAAGAGATGGAGTGGCACAGAACATACGCACAACGTGCAGCTCCCACAAAGCACCATCGGCCATGTATTTGAAGCAACGGTCGCATACCCAGAGTATGGACCGTTCCCCGGATCCATGCGTACGACCTAATCCGCCTGCCAACAGATCGGATGTACGACCATGAGATTTAAATGTGGCGCGGTTGACGCCTGGTATTTTGGCTGTTTGGGCTGAACTTGATGTGGATGCATTTGGAGTCCCCGGGGCGTCCGTCTCGGTTTCTGATAATGGATATGGGGAAAAGTACCTGGTTCAAGCAAGTTATAAGACAACAACATACTGACCGCAGGAGGAACACGAGCTCCTACGCACCAGGTTTTGATCTGCCATTGGCCGAAATTGACCTTGTCAAAGTTGCGTTTCGCGGTAATCTGCTTGTGGTGCCGAATGTCGAACTCTTCTTCCGTCAATGGCACTTTCGGTTTAGTTCCGTCAGCCATTCCCGGCGTATCTGTGGAAGGCTGGTGCGGCGTAGGAGATAACGGTGAAAGCGAGTCGCGTTTTCTCTTCCGAGTATTGCTGCCTTCTGCACTGGCATTGTCCGCCTCGCGGTGACGGAGTTCTCCCGCGACGTTCCTGAGGTCCGTGTCAGGGATCCACTCGTCAAGTCTCTTGTCGGTGTCCCCGTAATGCACATACACCTTGTCCTTGCTGCGCTCGAGGACCTGGACCTGTACTTCTCTGTAACCTCAGCATTCCTGGAGTTCTGGCATTCTGTACCCCGCGACGCGTAGACTGCTCACCGTCAACGCCGTCCTTGCTCACGCAATAAATATCGCTATCGCCCATTATTCTTGCCTCACAGCGGCGGTAAGGTACAACGCTGCGCAATGCAGATTATTGTAGACGGAAATCCAGATAAATAGAGAGTATTAATGTGCGGGGAGAAACCAGGCCGCTGAGGCCCAGGACGGCGGGAGTCTCCCCGGAACCGGCCGGGCTCTCTACTTCCCCGCTGCACTGCTCTGAGCTGCGGCCAAGACTTGTGCTTGGCTTCATTTCTCATGTACTTTTGCCTCGAGACTCGAGTGGGACAAAATCGACAAGTCTAGTATCGGTGCACAGCCCTGCACGGTTAGCTAGCTTATATAGCTGACACAACCTAAGTAAGAGTGGGACTGCGGAAACGCACCTCAGCGCTCAGCTATAGTGTCTGCACAGAGTCCCAGCCGTCTACCTACCTATATCTGCAGGCTGCACATATACTTTCTCAAGGGAGCAACAACCGAAAGGCGCGTCGTTTTGTCATGCGCTGAGATAGAGTTCCATATAACGCGCCAATTTCTAGACAATATGAGCGTTAAATATCTCAATAACGTGATACTATCGGTCACGGCCACTGTCATTCTCTTACCATCGGTACGCGCGTGGTGTATAAGGGACGATCGGTGAGCTTCACCTTGTGCTCCGATTACATGCGGAATACTCAAGTAGATGCGAAGAAACGGATTTAACGAAAACACCAGAGGGTGTCTGAGTCGCTCCGCTGCGCTCGCTATATCCATCATCATCCGTTAGCTATTTCTCATATCGTGAGGCATGCACGTATTAACACGGATAACAGCTGTCGGTTTTGTCCTATTGATGGCTTTACTTTGCTTCATGCGCCGTAGACGTATCCAGAGAGCAAACCTGGCCTACGTCCACAATGCGCAGGCTGCCGCTCAGCCGGGCCAGGGCCAGTACTACAATTCCCAGCAGTACAACCCACAGCCATGGAATCCACAGCAGTATAATCCGCCGCAATTTAACGGCGATGGTTACTCTTCCGGCTATCCCCAGGCTATGCAGTACGCGCCGCCCCCTGGACCGCCGCCGGGCGTCGAGGGCTACATGACATACCCACAGGATACGAGACCTCCGCATTCCCCGTACTCTCCTCAGTACCCACCTCCGACGCATGGCTGATGTGCTTGTACCGCGATAGATATATATGATGGACGTTCCCTTGTAAAGTGTCTCTCTGTATTCTCACTGTATGAGTCATTTGTTGAACGTCCGCACATCGACTATTCCTCCGTCTGCTACTAGAACAGCGTTGCACGTTGAAAGTGTACTCGGATGTGATACAGGTCGACAAAAATTCACGATAGTTTGCGGCGCCGGACGCGACCACGTGGCTCAACGCGCTCTATTTCAACTGGAACTGAATGCTTTCGCAGCTTTACCTCTCCCCGTCACCGCGATACCAATCTCTTCTTCTCTTTATTCTTGATTATCCTCCTCATACCATCTATTCATACCATGTAAGTACACTGGGCCTGCGTCTGTGCTCTTTGCTGATGTTCTGCATGCAGCGTGCGCGCTACTTTCAGTCTTCGACGCGTCCGCCCACTATCACAAACCCGCTGCGAAACCTTGATCTGCAATCTATCTCAGGATATACCTATTCAATAGGTGAGCACATATCCTATAACACCACGGCTTTTTACCTTGCTAATGAGTCTCGCTATCTAGAGAAGCCTATAAAGATGTCGCATGAATCAGTTTTCGATGTACATGGGTACACTGGTGTCTATGTCGAGCATCTCAGTCTAACGGTCCTTGTCGGTTTTAGATCTTCTACGGACCATCGTCTGGGTCGTCGACCAAGACGACACCGGTATCTGACACTACAAGCCCGCAGCTTGACATCCATATACTGGACACTGTACCATTCGCAGTACGTCTTCTTTCCGTACAGAAGAATAGCAATGTCTGACGCCTGCTAATCAGGAATCGTTCTCTGGTCTGATCAATATGGACGACTCCGATGATGACCTTGACTACCACAAGGGTAGCCCGGAGGTCACCTACGATATTGAAGTAGGTCGTCTCAATTAATGCTCATTTTTTCCTGCATCTGACCGTGCACGTCATACAGCACTTCAAAAATATCCCCGAACTGATGCCCGAGTGGGAACATGACGACATTGACGTGGGTTCGCTACGTGCTATCGTCTGTTGTTTGTTACTTATCAGAGGGCAGGAAATCATGGTAATCTCGACGAGAACGCGGCTTCGAACCATCACGGAGGAAAACGTCAAGGAAGCGCTCAATCCCCCGGTTAGATTGCCATCATAAAAACCTGGGTGTCTAGCTAATCATATCGTTTAGCAGTCCATCAGTGTCTCTGATTTCGAATTCCTACGCGTCTTGGGAACTGGGAACACAGCGAGGGTCACTCTTGCCCGTACTCGTGACGATCAACGTCTATACGCCGTCAAGAGTATGCGTAAATCATTGATTTATACCGAAGGCTGCGCGGAGCACGCTCGCTCTGAGCAAGCTACCTTGAAGATGGCCACGGAACTGAATGCATCATTCTTGCCGAAGCTGTACTGGAGCTTTCAAGACGATGTGCGGTTGTATCTTGCCATGGTCGGTGTATCGAAAAGATCTGTATATTCTGTGGCTGATGCATGTCTCCCAGGAATTTTATAGCGGAGGTGACTTGCTGACGCATTTGACGCGAGGCGATGCATTCGGTCCAGAACGCGCTCGCTTCTACGCAAGTGAAATTGTCCGTGATACTCCTTCGACGATTATGTGCACTGCTAATTGAGTGGATGCGGGTGCAGGCGCAAGGCATCGCCACTCTGCACGAGGCCGGTATCGTACATCGCGACCTGAAACCCGAAAACGTCATGATCGACCGTGATGGGCATATCGTGCTGACGGATTTTGGATGTGCGAAGATGCTCGGAGGCCCAGGCACATCCCTGCGCAGGACTGTCACTACCTGCGGCACGCGGGAATACCAGGCCCCGGAGATGCTTCTTGGGTGGTCGCACGACTTTGCCGTCGACTGCTGGGGCTTTGGATTGCTGTTGTATGTCATGCTATATGGAAGCGTGCGTCTTTATCTCATCTTATGACTTTCCGAAATGGTGTCTGACACGAAACGTAGCATCCATTCATGGTCTGTAGTGACGCGCAGGATCTGTCGGCGCTGAGAAGTAGAATCGTGCATGGTCCTACACCGTTCAAGTCCACAAGGGAAATCGACGTTGACGGTCAAGACCTCATCGCCAAAGTGAGTGTTTGTGAGATCCCATCGCTCAAGCTTGTACTTGGTACCTTGTTGACTGGCTGACGTGCATGCTTAGTGCCTGGAGCGCAACTCTGCCGTGCGTTTGTCCATCCAGGAAATCAAGGAGCATGGGTATTTTTCTTCTGTGTGAGATCCAACATCTCTGGCGTTGTATGCTACGGATATCTAACGAAAGCCATAATGTATCGCAGGGATTGGATTTCCCTCGTTTCCAAGGCACTGCCAGGTTCGTCCAATTGAAATATCTCCGCGTGTTTGCCGTAGCTAATGCGTTCTTGTAGCCCCGTATATCCCGGCACTGGACGAAAGTGGCGTAGACGTCTCCTACTTCGACAAAGAAGTCACGGAAATGGCCATAGATCTGATGTTACCTGCTCTTGATAGCGAATGGCAGAGCCTGTGCGTGCAACAGTCGCCCGACTCTTTCGACGGATTCTCGTACGCCCGCCAATCCCCAGGAGAAATCAACATAAACTCTGCGTCTTCCTCGTCGACTCTACCTGTGGCCGAATTCTCTCGCTTTCTTTCTCGCACGCAGAAATCGGTAGTCCCGCCTAACAGAAGGGAAGCTCGTAGCAAGATTGTTGTTGGTGGTGAGCAGCAGGGCAACCCCGAGGAAGCTGCTGCCAGTGACGTGGTCGACCCGATCTACGACCCCAACGACTTTAAACCTCTGGCGGCCGATACACTGAAGGACCATCAAGCCTTCTGGGATAGCCTCAGCGATGATTCTAGTCCTTCAAACGCTGTCGAAAATGTTTTCACCTGGCCGTCTCACCCCCGCAAGCTTCGGAAGAAACGAGTCTCGTTCGAACCCTATCGCATGTCTGCGGCGTCGTCTTCTCTCGGTCGTCCTCGTGCGCAAAACAAATTACGGAAGAAGACATCTGGAATCTTTACGATGGCTACTCCAGCGCCACCTGAGGATGTATCTCTGCCCACGGGTGTCAAGCAAATCGGAGACGGCATCGGCTACAGGCACCGTACACTGGCCGTACTACCGCGGTCTCGGTTCTCTATCTCGGGCAAGACACCTAGGCAATTTCTTCATCGGCTTTCGTCCTTTGGAGCTGTCGGTCTGGGATATGGCATCCAGAAAGCAAAGCGCCACATCGGCTTCCGAAGGCGGGTTATTGTCGAACCCGACCCAGCCTGCGATATTTTGCAAATCACAAGCGAATCAAGCACTGCTCTAACGAATGCCGATCTGGACGCGGACCTTGCTACATCGTTACCAGAAGACTTCCCACCTCTTGAGCCGTCGACCAACGTGGCCTGCAAAGGCGACGCGCACGCCACCGCCGGAGGACCTCACACGAGTTTGCGATTGGTCTCTGCGCTAGGCCTCAGCCCGACCCTTCCGGAGCTCAAATACTTCGGTAACACGCAACACTGCGAGCAGCCCTTGGCCTGAGTCTTTTGATGTTTTGTATTTTGTATTGTCGATCTTCGCATTGTCATTCTCCCTCCGTTTTCATACAGCCAACTACACACGCTATCAATTACGCTCGTACATCATCCCGCAAACCCTGTAACACGTTCTCCTGTACTCCATATGCACCTCTACTAGCTGTACTTTTAGCTGTACTTCAAGTTTCCACTCGCTTTGTAGCTGTTTCCCCTTACTTCTTCGTCCATGTCACCGCACTCGATTGAATACTACCTGCCTTTCTTGGTGTGTAGATGTTGACCAGGTTTTTCGGATGGCAGTGAGTCCGAAGTCGCGGCCTGCTGCAGTACAGCAAGTATTAATTCTCTTGTGACTTCAACGTTCAACGTTCAACGTTCAACGTTGTCAACAGTCACCAGCGCTAATCGGGGTGCACTGCAACGTGGACTACTCCTTATGTGCCAGCAATCACGGCTTCAAATTCGGCTGTCCAAACCTCACATTTTGTACCCATGGCCAGGATAAAGTAAGTACCTTGACGCAATCCCCGAGCAATTGAAGATAGTATCGAACTCAAAGTCACTTGCAATTGATGTCCATCCTAGGCACAACTGGACGCAGGACGATGAATCAGTCGTTATTTCGTACCCGATCAAAGGCTTGAACCCTTCCGATGTTGAAGCAGAATTTGCACCCTTCGAGGTCAGTTTCTATGTGACATTCCCGGTTCAATCGGTTTTATATCTAGATACTGAACCCCCCCATTGAAGTGCTCCGTCACGCTTTCCCTACTTATTGGCGCGGAGGCGTACTTCAACTTCGATCCTCTTTCCGGAGAAATCGACCCCGCAAAGTCGTATGTCCAGGTCCTTTCTGACGTGGTCAATGTCAACCTGCACAAGAAAAACACGGGGATACAGTGGAAAACGCTCACCGCTGATGAGGCTGAGGATATTGAATCCAACATTCAAACAACTGACTTGGACGCTCGTGAGTGCAGCATATGGGACTCAAACTGTCGACCTGTGCTTACCAGTCGAGCTTTCCCCAGCTACGGGGGACTCGGCTCCTATCCAGATAATGTCCGACCTTCACTTGGAGTTTCAATTCAACAATCCGAATGGTCCAGGTAGTATACCTGGATACGAATTTTTCCAGTTTCCTCGTGTCGCCCCCAATCTCGCTCTCCTGGGTGATATTGGACTGGCTTGCCATGATGGACTGTTCGGCTTTCTCGAGCGCCAAGTACGGAGATTTGAAAAGGTCTTCTTCGTAATGGGCAACCATGAAGGCTACGAAAGCACCTACGTGCGCAGCCCCTCCATTTTGTTCTGTCTGAACTCCCAGAGACTTACCTGCCGCGCGGTTTAGGACGTCGCAAGATCGAGACTCCAGGAGTTTGCAGAAACGATGCGTGCCCAGAGACTGGACGATGATGTCGGCAACGTTGGCGAATTTATATTTCTGGATCGCACTCGTTATGACCTAACGGCCACGCTTACCATCCTCGGCTGCCCGCTGTGGTCTTCCATACCCCCGTCTACAGCACCCTACGTTTCCCGTGGGCTCAATGACTTCGTTCAAGTGGAGAACTGGACTGTCGATGACTATAATTCAGCGCACGATGGTGATGTTCAATGGCTGAACTCGCAGTGCGCACAGATCAAACGCCATGAACCAGGCAGGCGTGTCGTGATATTCACTCATCATGCCCCCGTCGTTGGTACTACGAGTAGCCCCGTCCACAAAGGAAGTCCAATCGGCGCCGGGTTCGCCACAGAAATGAGCGGCCAGCCATGCTGGGGCATGGACGGACTGGTGCGCGTGTGGGCTTTCGGACATACGCATTGGAATTGCGATTTCAAGAAACAGGACGTGCGCGTCGTATGCAATCAGAGGGGGTACGAGGGTGATCGTACACATGGGTTCAACGCCGACAGAGTCTTCCACTTGTGAGGCCGCTTGTTTAAATTTTCAATGGGCCTCTTGGCCCCCACAAAGCTCTCTTTGCGCTGATACTACAGTGACCACATACAACGTTCGAGGAAGCCTGAGGGTAATTCCATGTCAAAGCTATGCATAGGTGTACAATTATGTAGATCGATGTAACACATACAATATACACATGAAAAATGTCCTTGAGATTTGTCCGTGAAGAGATGCTCGTGTCGACGCACAATTCGACCTCGGTGACTTAAGTCAGACCTCTGTATCGATCCCCGGGGCCCTTTGGTTATGGGGCGAGAATCCCGTTAGCTTGTCCTTCAGGTGTTCGGCCTTGTCCCCAACTTCCCGTTTCGCCCAAGCTAGCTGTCTCATGCCGTGCCACTGCATGAGCCCACGGTGCTTCCGGTGCAACGCTCCTTTGCGTTCCTTGAAGTCCTTGATCTCGCCGATTACACCGGTATGTTGTTGGGATTCGGCGTTCTCGTCCTGATCCTCCCCGTCGCTCGACGATGAGTCCGAGTCGCTCTCTGAGCTGGACGCGTACTGGCCCCCATCGACTTGCTCCTGGGTTATTTCCCGGGACTCCTCTGCGCAGTCTAGCACCTCCATCACATCCCGTGCATTGAGGTCCTTGCTCGCAGCAGCTTTGTGATATCCACTAAGCCCCGGCCAGAAGCGGACGGTCAGCGTTACTTCGCCCACACGCTCGCCAAACTCGTCCGATGCATTGAGGCGTGCGCGATCAAATGCTCCATCCGTGTTCCGACAGACGGGAACAGTGATGGTCACCTCCTCGTCATCTGGGATGTCCTTGAACCATAAGGAGCTGAAAGCAGACGTGCGGTCGCGACCTGGAGAATTCTTCCTGAAAAGGAGCATGAGGTTGGACGCGTAGCGTTTCTGGACTGCTAGGCGAATCGGACGACCATGCTTAGGAGTCCAGCACCCCGTATGCTCTGGTCTGAGCTTGCCCTTCCCATACTCGGTCTGTGTGATGAGCCGACATGTCATCAACTCCGGAGGAAAATGCTCGGAGGGCTTGACATCGGACCGTATCTCCAGTGTACCCACGTCCCATCCAAGGAGTTCACGAGGCAGGGACACCTTGGCAGATCTGAACATGATGGACAACTGTATGCGCCCAAAGCCTATGCCGCCAACAAGCGGGAAGAAATCAGAGACTTGAGACCGCTCTTTGAACAGGTCGCGGAGGGGCAATACAACGATGCCTAGCAAAGGGTCGTTTTCGTGCGTTCGGGCGTCGCGTACGGCAACGAAGACACTTGTTGTACGCCAATCACGAACAAATCGTTCGGTGCCAGCGGAATACTAAATACGGCGTGTAAGTTTTCCCGTCTCAACTCTCAGACAGCACTAAACGCGGTACGCACGTAGGGTCTGTTACTCTTGATTTTCGTCCTAGTCTTGTAGAGACGTTGGTGGTTGATCATGATGGTGCAGTATGCACTCGGCAGGTCGTCAGCGCCCTCGTCTTCGGTCTCCGACACGCCGCTCTCCTTTATCTTGACGGTTTCCAAGCCGTGTATCTGCTCGATCCACACTCGGAGCACGCCACTCGGCCATTCGCTGTTCGGTGGTGTGTTCGCAAATATCTCGTCCGTTTTCTCCTTCAAATCCTGGTCCTTCTGCTGTTCAATCTCGTTCGACTCGTTTCGCACTTTCGCCTCTCGCAGCTTCCTTTCTGCCTGCGCATCGACATCCTTCTTTATCTGGGCGACCTCGTCCGGCCGGTCTGCAAGGTGCTCGTGGAGATCGATCTTCCCAAAGTACCCTACGGACCAAGACAGCGTCCCTGGCCAGGGCGTCCCGTCGACGTCGGTGACTTTGTCTTCACGGTTGGACATCCTATTCTTGGTACTGGGCGAATGCATCAGGTCGTACAGGGACACCTCCACAGTGCCTAACGAGTCGTCGGCGGTCAAGCGGTCTGGGGAAGGAATCTTCATGAGAGGCTTCATGAATCTATCTATAGATGAACGTACCGGAATCCCATATCTGGAGTCGGAGGCGCTCTTGGGCGTTCAGCTCAGGCTGACCGACAATCACGCCGGCCGTCTCCTCCCAAGTTGGTTGAGGCTCTTCATTGATTATCCTGTAACGTAGTCAGCATACATCCGTTGCAACATATACGCTACAACGTACCGTGAGGCCCACAAGGGTTTCCCCCACTTTGCCCAGCTGATGGTGACATACACATCGCCCCGCTTTGAGTCCTTGCTTGCCAATACCTTGCCCTCATCCCCAGATTTCAACCCACTCGCACGCTTGATGACGACGATCAGCAGGCCCACTGCATCTGTGTCCCTCTTCTCGGCTCCGGTCAACATGGTCTTCAAGTCGAGTGTCAGACTCCGTGGCGCAACATATGCCGAGACCGCCGAGTCGATGCTTTCTTGCAGCCACTTCGATAAGCCGGGTATATCCATGACGTTTACAAAGCCTTTGGACAGGGGAGTCGCTGCCATTGTCACCTTTGGTTGCCCTAGGAGAGACATCGTCATCTCCGAGAGGAAGGGCGGGTTTGGAGTCAATTGTAGCCGTAGACGAGCGGTAGCTAGAATTCCGGTAACCTCGACCCATACCTAGAAAAACGAAGGAGAATGTTCAGCGGGTACGCAAGTGCATTGGGGATCCTCGCATACCGGGATGCGGATATTGGCCACCGTCCAGAATTCGATGAGCAAATGGGCATTCTGGGCGCGCTCCCGCATGCCTTTTTTTGTGGGTCGCGACCGATAGGCAAATGCGACCTCCAGATTCACAAAATCGCCCTGTTCCGCAGTCATCCCTGGTTTTTCGACGGTGGCATCTCCCGGGTCAAGCCACCTTAGTCCTAGTATGCGCATTGGTTCGGCGCCTTGTCCAAGATCTACGACGCGCACTCCGTGCACCATCCTGGGCAAGGACGCTTGCATGGCATCTTCAAGCATGTCTGATATTGACGTGAAGAGATCGGGATTGACGATTGGCCATAGCGAGTGAAGCAGTGAATTCAGCCAAGCGGCAGATTCAGGGCGCTCTTTCGTATCCTTTGTGGGTTGAACGTGTTCAGCACGAAGTGATTTCATTGGAACGCATGGACACACCTCGTCTACGGGCTGTTTCTCATGGTTGTATGCGTCTTGTACGGCGCCCACATCCAATGGGCGGTGTAGAAGAGCATATACTCCAGTAGCAAGGACCGAAGCTAGACATGCGGCGGTGGCAAGAAAAGTATACCGTCCACGAGCAAAGCTCGCTGCCAAGACGAGACCTCCAAGCACACCAGCACCGCCACTTGCTAGGGCCGTCAGGAAGCTCTCTATCTTGCGCCGCCTTTCTGTTGACTGTGGGTCGGCCCAATTTTCACGGCCCTCTTTGTCGACAAGCCTCTGTACGGTGTCATGGCGTCTCTCCGAGTCTTCTGCACGCTCCCCCTCGTCCTTGGGCTGGCGCTGTGGTGAGCTGGCGGCTGGAGGAAGTCGGACAGAACCAAGTTCTTCAGAGGTGTTGTCGTGTATCGTGATTGGAAGGTGTGTAATGGGGTCTGTGACCTCCCGGCTAGTGGTCGCATTGGCCTTGGATGTAGACTCGCCTTGCGGCATAGCGCGAAAGAGATGAAATAACGGCGTCTACCTGCGCGATTAATGTCGAGTATAAGTCCAAAGCCTCGCCGTTGAAACGTTGACGTGCTAAAGCTTGAACAATGAATGAGCAGCAAAATGCAGGTATTTTCATAGATGTGGGGTACACCGTATCCTTTGACGTCACCTATGCACTGACCGGGCTCTGATACTACGCCATGGCAACACCGAAACTTATCAAGTACTGCGCACATTTACGCAGGCTATAGAGGGGTAGATAGTAGCCGGAAAACTTTGTGGAGAGCACAAGAACGGTCGTGCAAAGAAATAGAGAGGAACATGCATGACGAGCATGACGCGACGCCGAACTGTTCACCTAAAATGATATGAGAGTCCGACGGCCGATGTGCGATTTTCGTTGCACTCGACGTCCACGCCCAAACACTCTGAAAAATAACTGAAGCTCCGCAGATAAACAGTAGTGGTATTATGGACACGAAACATACCGTGGCATTAACATACAAAGCAAATGAACATTAAAAACTCGCCCCCTCATCGGGTGATCCCCATTTTCAACAGCGCACCGACAACATCTACGTCGTCCCATTTCGAGGGGCCAGCCTGAGCACCGGCGTCCTTCTTCGCCTGAATATACAGAAGCGTATTCCTGAAATGCCGCGTGATCATCTCTGGCGTCTGCACGTCCTCGAGAAGGCCGGGCGGCGCGCGCTGCGACGGGTGCACATTGGGCGAAGAGATGTTGTCGATCGATGATGTGATCAGCTCGACGAGGCTGTTCACGAACTTGGGCGCGATTGCCGGCGCGTCGCGGTCGAGGTAGTACAGATATTGGTCGAGTGTATCAACATACAGCTGCACAGTAACAATTTCTTCTGTAGCGGAGTTGGCGATTCTCAGAGATTTCTGGAGGCATTCCAGGACACGCTTGCTGTCCTGGTAAGGATACTGGGAGCAAGGTCAATACGCATATCGCGACAAGATTTTGCCTGAGGAGCACTTACAGCCTTTGGCGCATCTGACGCCCCATCCTCTTTGACCTTCGGTGCTGAGGGCTTCTCAGCTTCCTTTGCAACCTCGACCCCGCCCTCTTCACGGACGGGTGGCTCCTGCCACCATAGATGGCTGGCAAGATGTACTGCGGTAGCCTGGTGCGGCTTCTTCAGGAGTTTTGCGCCATGCAGTGCTGCCTTTGTAATCAAGGTGTCGTAGTTATCCTCGCTGAAGACTCTCGCGCCCTGCAGGGTCCCGATAATCAACGTTATCGCCTGCAGCTGCGCACGCGATTCCGAGATAGAGTCCTCGTATACGGTGAAGGCTTGGACATAGAGGTCGTATGTCAGGTCCTCAAATCCACACTCATCCGAGATCTGCGCGGCGAGCAAGAACAGTCGGAGTGCGACGACCGGCGAATCAACTTGCGTGCCGAGAATGGACGTGAGCTGGCGAACGAATTTGAGGATGGTCTCGACTTTTGTCTGCCATTCCTCTTCAAGGTGTTCCCGCTCCTTGTAGCGCCGGCATAGCTTGATGGCAGATGTGATGAGTGCGGGGAATGTGTAGCGCATCCGCTCGCCACTCAGGTCGAAGTGTCTTCGGGCGGTTTGTAGGAGCTACATACAATGAGCATAAAGTATAGGCGATGTGGCAGGTTGAAATCACTCACCTCGAACTGAACATCCAAAGACTCGGATCTGAACAGGTGTACCATTCGCGCGACCCATCCCTGTTCCTCAGCCATTTCCTCTTTCTCAATTCCCCATGCCCCTCTCCGCGGATCCCGCGCGACAGCGGGGTTTGCACCGCCACTTCCGTCCTGCTGATCCTTGATCAGGACATGGCATAGACCCAGGATACCGTCAACATCCTCGGGAGTTTCGACGACCGTCTCGTTCTTCAGCACTGAAGATACGATCGAGTGCGCTATGGAGCGTCGCGTGGAGAACAGTTGCTGCGATAGCAGTGGCGTATACGCAGGAATTGCAAGCAATGTTAGGACCGATTGGTAGGAATTGATGGGGGCTACCAGGAGTGCTGCAAGGTTGTTACTGGTTTGTTGAGTGTGTAAGTCGGGACTACGAAATGGAATTAGCTGGATTCAATCCGTAGATAAAAGAATGAGCATGCCTAGTGGAAAACTCCTTGATCTTCTCGCGGGCAAAGGCTAGTACTTGGTCCACATACTCCAATCGGTCAGGATAACAACTCAAGGAAAGATTTGTTAATGAGACCAGGAGGGCGGTGATATCCTGGATGGAGAGGTCGGGCCGGGCCTGTAATATTCATAAGTAGACGCTTCGACGATGTGTAAGTTGTTCGAAATAGCATACCTTGATTAGTTCGACAACCTGCTGCCAGAACACCTCAAATAGTTGGACGTCCTCTGGTACGCCCCGGAACTTGCGGACGGCGGATCCTTCCTTCTCCTTGCCCTTATCGAGGCTAGCCTTTTCCTCATCTGGCTTCCCATCGAGGCTTAACTGTGCGACTTGCTTTTCAGCGTCCGCAACTGGGCTCTGGGGCGCAGGCGCACCCCAGGCGTTGTCGGAAGGCGGGGGACTAGACGGGTACCCGTTCCCGTTCTCTCTGACCCTCGCTTTCTGGATTTTTACCTTCTCCGCTAACCGTCTTGCGGCCGCTTCCTCCTGGCGTTTAGTTTCTTCCGGGTCCTCGCTCTCAGCTTCGCGCGCAGCGTAGGCTGCGAGACGATCGATGAGAGCGATGACGATTTGCTTGATATTGACCTTTGGGTGCAACTGCGCTGTGGCTGAAAGGAACGGGCCGAGGGAGTGTAAATGGAACTCGTCCGTGAATACCTGTACCATAAGGGTTAAATGAAGTAGGGCGGTGAGGATTTCTACGCACCTGAATCACGACTTCCATGAGGTATTCCTGCGCAATCACGTCTTTGCAGTTGACGACCTGCTCCAGAACGCCAGGGAGGATAGTCCGTTGGTACATATCCAAATCCACGCCGTCTAGCTGAGATAGGCGGACTAGGTTGGTGCCCACAAGGATACGAAGCTCGCGTCGCTCCATTTCGCGCTTTTCCCGATCACGCGAGTGCCCTTGGTGTTGCAGACGCACCCAAAGTTTGTTCATCTCGACGAAATTCGTAAGTACGAAAGTGATCGAGTCTTGGAGGTTGCCAGCCGGTCTAGACAGCATGTCAGTGGTTGAGTCACGAATCGAGTGGGGAACAACTCACCCTGCATCATCTCCGACTGGTAAATGGTCCCTGGTCTGTCCACTGAGGTAGTGTCGAAGGAACAGTCCCCTTATTGGATGCAGAACTCCGCGCGACATCTCCATCATGTCCTTCATAATTTCCTTCACAGGTGCCTCGGGAATCGACATGTACACGGCGCCGACCGTAATCATCAGGTAGAGCCGGGGAATGATGTTCCCTGCATATTGGACCAGCTCGTACAAGTCGGCAAGGTGGTGTCGCGACTGCGTATGCGCGTCATACAAGTAATTTGACAAGTGTCGGAGGGCATCGAACACGGCCATGTCTGGAGAGCGCGTTAGTGTGGTCCATGCAGCATTTGAGGACCTCGTACATAGCTCGTAGTATTGCTTTGGAGATAGTGACGATGTGCGTAGTTCGGCCAGCATGAGACTCGCGCTCTTTAGGGCGTCCATAAGCTGGTCCAGCTCCTACAATACAGAGCCCCGACATTAAAGCCCACTCAAACGCGTGTTTTCGCCGTATGAGGACGGAGAACACTGGAGAGTTGGACGTACAAGGTGTCTCTTCATCTGCTGAACCTGTATCTTTACAGTGTTCAGCGCCTCACTGAGCAACTTCCCCTCCTCCAGCGCCGGGACAGCCATCGTCGTTGTCGTCGTCGGGGACGACAGCGTAGATATAGGGTGCTCAAGACCGAGCTAGTAAAAGTAAAGTGGGTAAAGCAGAGCCAAGCAGCGCAACGGTATACGAGCTCCGTCGGTGTCACCGCTCGAAAGTGCTGCGTAAAATGAATGGCCAATTGGTCCCGGGCTCCCGGACTTCCAGCCACTGCTCAGCGGCAGTGCACCTCCTCAGTATTCAGATTTCTTGCCTTGCCCCAACTTTGCATTCTAGTCATGGACCGTCTTTACATTATACCCTATTAATTTATACAACCGACACATATAATCACAAGTCAATCAGTAATGCCTCCTTCCTCTCCGTTGGTGGTGAGTTCGGTAATGATGACCCATACATGGGAAATATCTGAGGTGCCGACGTCGGCGCCACCGGGAACGAAGGCAAAGCAGGCTCTGGCGGAGCTGAAGCATACTGACTGTGGGCAGGTGGTGCCTGCGCAACAGTGTTGGATCGTGATAGGTAGTTCGACGGAGGGGACCGGCCGTAAGCAACCGTATTGTGTCGTGCAAGTGATGATGTCACGGCAGGGGGAAGCGAAGTGGCAGAAATGGGGGCAGAAACGGGGGCTTGTGCTGGAGGTATAGCGAATGCATGAGATGGGGTAGCGGGCGGAGGTGACTGCGGTGTGGGAGTGGGTGCAGAAGGCGCAGCGTGATAGGTCGATGAGGTTGGGGGAGGAGCGGATGGCACGTTATTATATTGCGATATCGGGACAGGTGGTTGACTATGCGACGGGGGGTTATCCAGCACTTGTGCAGGCTGCTGGCCGTATTGTGGCTGGTGGGACGCCTCAGCAAACTGCGATTGTTGAGGGTACCAGGTCTGCCTTTCCTGTTCCGGCTGCGCGTACCGCTGCTGACCCTGGTATTGAGCGTCGGCATTCGTATATTGGATCCCTGGTTGTGTGTATGCTTGAGGAGGTGGGGCGGATGGATACGCGGACTGTGGCGGCTGAGCTTGTCGGGGGTCATGCGCATAATCGCTCGAAGGTGCTATTGGTTGCGATGTCGTAGGACCCCACTGGCTGTATCCATTTGGCACCTCGTAGGGCTGACCATACGGTGACATAGGCTGGTGGTACGCAGTCGGAGTAGGGGTGGCCTGGGGAGATCGCCACACAGGGTGTGAAACTTGTTCAGTTAGCAGATGGTCGTAGAGCTTGACAGCTTGCGACAATTTATCGTGCATGTCAGACAGCATTTCTACAGTATGTTCAATCAGTAACTGTTGGAGAAGAGAAAGAAATGGGACGCACGTTCTTTCCTGCCGGCGTCGTCCAAGCTCATCGCCAATTTCGGGCGCAGACCATTGGCCTTATCGAATAGCTCGTTGACAGCGGGATAACGCGAGATATCTCTGCCACCCTGGGCTTGCACCTGTTCTATCGTTTGGCTAAAAGTTAAGATTGCATCGGACTCGAGGGGTTCCAGGTCGTAGTTGGGTACTTTATTGACGGATGGCGCAGGTATCGAAGCTGGGGGGTATGATTGGGAGTAGCCGGGTCCATCTCCGTTAGCATATGGTGAGTAGTCGGAACGAGGTGCCTCGACTGCAACAGGAGCACTAGGTCTAGGAGCATTCGCTTCGCGCAGGCTCGCCTCGATAGCAGCCTTGAGATCAGGGTCTTCATCTTCTTCTACAGGCGATTTGCGGTCAGACGGATATGAGCTGCGATCCACCAGGGGAGGTTCGGATGGCATAGACTCGTATGGGACATATCCAGGTCGCCGCGACTGCGGGTTCGCAAAACCGGCCTCCTCAAGAGACAATTGAATCGCGCGTTGAAGTTCAGCGTCAGCCAACTCTCGTGCCGTACGATGTCTCGAGGAATGCACGGAGCCGGAGCGACGGTGCACTTTGTCAACTCTGTAGATCACAAAAGAGTCAACTGGAAGGCACTCTTGACCAAGCGACGTGCGGCTTACGGATTCTTGTAGAGCTTAGCATAACATCCATCACAAACCCGTACTTCCTGCGTTATACCAAAGTGTGGAAGTGCCATTGCCTTCGAAGAACACGCCTGATCAAAGACTTGACCACAGTTGCGGCAGTGGTGTTTGCGGTTCGTGAAGCTGAATGCCGTTCTACAACGAAGACAGACGTCTGAGTCAATCCATTCAGGTGCCGTCTGAGTATCGACCATAGCGGCATTTGCCACGGCCATGTCCTGGGGTGGAAATGTATATCCTGGCGTGGCAGTGAGCCGACGTCATACAATGAAGGGAAGGCAGGACATACCTTCGGACTTCAGGGTCTTAAATACCTGTCCAACATAGCTTAGAGTTGCTTTGCCCTCGAATGCGACTGCCCAATTCTGAACAAGGCGAAGGATCTTGGTCTTGACATCGAGGTTGAGAGTCGGCACTTTGAGAATGGAGACGAGATTGTCTATGAATTCACGCGAGGCTACCTCGACCAAGAAATGATCCCCGCCATTCTTGATGCAAACGTCCGTCAACTAGGGGATTTACGCAAGTTAGTGTCGTTCACCGGCAGACGCGAATGACGCCGTACCGCGAGTGCCAAGAGTTGCACGTTCGGATTCTTATGGTTAAGGCGCCGTTTGAGTGCACGCATTGCTTCCTTTGCAGAGACAGATTTCGAGCGAATTTGGTCGCATATTTCGAGATTCAGCGCGATATCTTCTGCACCAGTTGGCAGGAGCTCTGACGTCGCCTTGTCTGGGGACGCAAGTCAGTACTGCGAACAGCAGACGATACGGACAACGCACCAACGGCATCGTCCAGCTGAGACGTTCCCCATAGCCACGTAGTGATCGACATTATAAAAGAAAGCAAAGAAGAGGGAAGAGTCAAGGTGTTGAGCGCGCAGGCTGAGGAACAGTTACAGCAGCGGCTGCGCAGAGTGCGGGCATCGACCTTGCGCCACAATGGCTGACTAAGCATTGAGCTCGGTTCTGCGCAAGCCCAAGTCAGCGCGGGTCAAGGCTTGTCCTCGACCACCACCCCCGTAAAACCCGTACCTTTCGTCAACGCTCTCTATCGCGTTTGACGCGTACCCTGGGTAGCTCGCGTCATCAGCAGTACTTCCGCGCTTTCGCCGCACCGCTGCTGTTCTTTTTGGCCGCTTGCCAACTTCAATTTCTCTGCGGGCGACATTTCATCAACATCGAAAAAAAGCTATCGAAAACTCCTTTCGAACGCTCAAAACTGCTCCGTCGTCGCTTCTATACCTCTAAAGGACACTCTACACCCGTTTTCCCGGCTTTTTTCTCGGTTTCTTTCGGTTTTTGATCGTGTCGTGTCGTCGCCCGTGTCCGACGTCTCGCAGCCATGCTTGGTCACCAGTTCGCTTTTTCTGCGGCTCCTGTCCGCAAGGTCAAGGAGGTGCAGTTCGGTATCCTGTCGCCAGAGGAAATCGTGAGTACCAATTGTTTTAACCCTGGGCGCCTGCTGCCAAGCGGCCAACTAACGAGGCGATGGCGTCGCGGCAATACAGAAAGCATATTCGGTCGCAAAGATTGAACACCCCGAGGTCATGGACGAGTCCACACACAAGCCAAAACTCGGTGGCTTGATGGATCCTCGCATGGGTACAATTGACCGCAACTTCAAGTGCCAGACTTGCGGTGAGGGTATGTCCGAGTGTCCAGGGCACTTTGGACATATCGAACTCGCAAGACCGGTGTTTCATCCTGGTACGGTCTCCGACTCACTGTATTTGTGCTGAGCGCCGACATCTCGCTGCAGGTTTCATCATAAAAGTGAAGAAAATATTGGAGTGTATATGCGTAAATTGTGGAAAACTCAAAGCCGACATCGTGAGTCACGTTCCCTTTCCCTACTCGTTTCGCACCCCACCATCCCAATTTTCTGGGGGCTCTCTCCACATCCCATGGAGAACCCCAAACCCGTACCACGTTCGACCCTTGACAATCGAGGGCGTTCAGCCACCCGTGGCGGGGTCATGCGCGCGTTTTCGGTCGCTTGATCGCCGCGCTGACCACTGCAACCGCTCGGTGCTGGTTGGACACGAGGTTACGTGGTGAAATGGGGGGCTGAACGAGGAGTGCGAAAAAACACCATATCGAAACCGTGTTACCCGCGAGGGCCTCGGTCGAATGGACGGCCACCGCCCTCCCTGTAACGCAGACAGAGGGTGTGTGTATGGCTTGCACTTGTGACTCGATGTCGATTGCCCCCTAATGTTCATGTCGTGTCCCCATGTTTGGATCCTGGCTGTTGTGGTATTTTATAGACGTACACGCTGACTCTTTCATTCCTATATCCTTGATAACCTCCCTGCCTTGGCTTGTGCGATGTAAGTCGGACCCTAATTTTGCGGATAAAATTCGCCATGTCCGCGACCCGAAAGCGCGTATGGCTGTCGTATGGGCCCACTGCAAGACCAAGATGGTTTGCGAGCCGGACGATATCAAGGAGGAGGGCGACGGCGGCGACGAGGATGCGAAGAAGGGACATGGCGGCTGCGGCCACATCCAGCCCCTCATCAGAAAGGAGGGGCTCAAGCTCTTCGTGCAATACAAGAAGCCGAAAGATGATGACGAGGTATGTGAGTTTCAATTGTATCGAAACTAGCCTTACAATTCTTGCAGGAGGTGAAGTCGCTACAGCCTGACAGGAGGCTGTTTACGGCCTCTGAGGTCTACACTGCGTTTAAGAAGATGCTTGACTCTGATCTACACCTCCTCGGTCTTTCGGACGAATACGCGCGGCCGGAGTGGATGATCCTCACAGTAATGCCTGTGCCACCGCCACCTGTTCGGCCCAGTATTGCTGTGGACGGCGGCGCAATGAGAAGTGAGGACGATCTTACATACAAACTCGGCGATATCATCAAGGCATCTGTAAATGTCCGACGATGCGAGCAGGAAGGCGCGCCGGCGCATGTTATCACTGAGTTTGAGCAGCTTCTGCAGGTTGGTCCATTGCTCTCTTCTACTAAAACTTTAACTCAGTGTCGTTTCCAGTTCCACGTTGCTACTTACATGGACAACGATATTGCCGGCATTCCTCAGGCACTTCAGAAGTCTGGTCGCCCAGTCAAAGCGATCCGGGCTCGGCTCAAGGGCAAGGAAGGTCGTCTCCGTGGCAATCTCATGGGCAAACGTGTCGATTTCTCTGCGCGGACGGTCATTACTGGTGATCCAAATTTAGAGCTCGATGAAGTCGGTGTCCCTCGCAGTATTGCTATGAATCTGACATTTCCGGAACGAGGTGTGTAATCTTCTACTCTCAGTCGCAATGTTGGCTTAACCTGTATCAGTCACGCCGTACAATATCGCCTATCTGCAGGAGCTCGTGCGGAATGGGCCCACTGCATACCCTGGAGCTCGGTATGTAGTGCGAGACACCGGCGAGCGTATCGATTTGCGGTACAACAAGCGTGCGGATGCGTTTCTACAGTACGGCTGGGTTGTCGAGCGCCATTTGAAAGACGGAGAGTGGGTATCTTCTATTTCTACTTGCATGTGCGGAGACTAATGCCTGAATCCCTTTCAGTTTTGTCCTGTTCAATCGTCAGCCCAGTCTGCACAAAATGAGTATGATGAGTCATCGTGTCAAACTCATGCCGTATTCCAGTAAGTCTACCCATCACATAGACTCGTTCGATGTGCTCATTATATCTACGAACAGCTTTCCGTCTAAATCTTTCCGTGTAAGCTGGCTGAGTGCACAACGCTGACACCGTTATTGATATATGGTTACAGAACGCCCCCCTACAATGCCGACTTCGACGGCGACGAAATGAACATGCAGTAAGTATATGATCAAAGGGACACATGACACCTACTTACCCTACGGTCAGTATACCTCAGAGCGAAGAGACGCGTGCCGAATTGAGTCAGATTGCATGGGTTCCCCGCCAGGTACGTGGACCGTTATTTCTAAGACTTGCTCTCGTGCTGATCATATCTGCTCCCAGATTATCTCTCCGCAAGCCAATAAACCTGTCATGGGCATCGTGCAGGATACCCTCTGTGGTATTCGAAAGTTCACCCTGCGAGACACGTTCTTGGACTGGAACCAGGTGCAGAACATTTTGCTCTGGGTTCCGGACTGGGACGGTGCTGTCCCTGTTCCTGCTATCGTCAAACCGAAACCGCTCTGGACAGGGAAACAGATCCTCAGCTTATGCATACCTCGAGGTATCAACATCCATCGCTCGCCTGATCCCAAATCGTCCAATCCTGTCTTTGACGATGGTATGATGATTGAGAACGGCGAGGTCATCTTCGGTATTGTCGAGAAGAAGACCGTCGGCGCGTCACAAGGCGGTCTGGTCCATGTCGTCTTCCGAGAGAAGGGACCCGACGCCACACGCCAACTTTTTACTGGTCTCCAAATGGTTGTCAACTACTGGCTGTTCCACAACGGTTTCAGTATCGGCATCGGCGACACTATCGCTGACCATGGCACGATGGAGTACATCACCAACCACATTGCTGAGCGGAAGGCGACCGTTTCCGAAATCATCGAGGACGCAACACACGACAGGTTAAAAGCCGCTCCCGGAATGACTATTCGTGAATCGTTCGAAAGCCGTGTCGAGCGAGAGCTCAATTTGGCTCGTGATACGTCTGGTCAGTACGCCCAGAAGAACTTGAAGGAGGACAACAACGTCAAACAGATGGTGGTGGCCGGCTCGAAGGGTACTTTCATCAACATTTCGCAGATGTCGGTGTGTGTGGGGCAGCAGAGTGTGGAGGGTCGACGTATTCCATTCGGGTTCCGCCATCGGACGCTTCCCCATTTCACGAAGGATGACTTCAGTCCAGAGGCTCGTGGATTCGTCGAGAATTCGTATCTGCGTGGGTTGACGCCTCAGGAATTCTTCTTCCACGCCATGGCCGGACGAGAGGGTCTCATCGACACTGCTATCAAGACTGCCGAGACCGGTTATATCCAGCGTCGGCTGGTCAAGGCGTTGGAAGACGTCATGGTATGCTACGACGGCACCGTTCGAAACTCTCTCGGTGACTTGATCCAATTCGTATACGGTGAAGACGGCATGGACGGCGCATTCATCGAGCGGCAAAACATCGACACCTTCGCTCTCAACAACGCACAGTTCGAGCACAATTATCGCGTTGATGTCACTGACCCCTCTGGTGGCTTCCTCCCTGGTGTACTCCAGGTCGGGCTTGACGACAGCTCTCTTCAACTACAGGCGAAGCTCGACCAAGAGTACGCGCAGCTTGTGGAAGACCGAAGACTTCTACGGACGTTCATATTCCCTCGTACAGACCCCAGCTCTCCTCACTATCTGCCAGTCAACTTGCAGCGTATAGTTCAGAACGCTATGCAAATTTTCCACATTGACCGTCGAAAGCCGAGCGACCTGGAGCCCGCGTATATCGTGGATGCTGTCCGGGACCTTCTGGACCGATTGATCGTAGTTCGTGGCGACGATCCGCTTAGCCGAGAGGCGCAGCAGAATGCGACGTTGACATTCCAGATGCACCTTCGTGCTACGTTCGCGTCGCGTCGCGTTCTCGAGAAGTTCCACCTCAACCGCGAAGCCTTCGAGTGGGTTCTCGGAGAGGTTGAGGCCAAGTTCAACCAATCTGTCGTCAACCCTGGCGAGATGTGCGGCACTCTAGCAGCACAGTCCATTGGAGAACCCGCTACACAGATGACTCTCAACACCTTCCACTACGCCGGAGTGTCCAGTAAAAACGTCACTCTTGGTGTGCCACGATTAAAGGAGATCATCAACGTCGCGACTAACATCAAGACGCCTTCACTCTCGGTCTACTTGGAGCCCGAAATCGCGCGGGATCGATTCTTAGCCAAGAACGTTCAGCAGGAATTGGCGTACACCTCCCTCAGGACTGTGACCGCAGGTGTCGAGATCTGGTATGATCCTGACCCCACTTCGACTATCATCGAGGAGGACGCAGTCTTTGTACACTCATTCTTCGCCATCCCTGACGAAGAGATTGAATCCAAACTCCATCTTCAATCCCCTTGGCTTCTCCGCTTGGAGCTGGACCGCGCGAAAATGATTGACCGCAAACTGACGACCCCGTACGTCGCCGGGCGCATCGCTGAGAGCTTCAAGACGGACCTTTTCGTCATCTGGAGCGAAGACAACTCGGACAAGCTTATCATCCGCTGTCGTGTATTGGGTGGCGCAGACAAAGATGAAGATGGTATGGGCACCATTGAAGAGGATATATTCCTGCGACAGCTGGAGAACACGATGCTCAATTCTGTGAGCTTGCGTGGAGTGAAGGACGTCAACCGTGTCTTCCTCATGGAACATGACAAGGTGGTCATCACGAAAGAGGGCAGCATCGAGGCACGAGAGGAGAAGGAGTGGGTGCTCGAGACCGACGGAGTCAACCTCAAGACCGTAATGTGCATTGACGGAGTGGACTTCAAGCGCACCTACTCGAACAGCTGCGTTGAGATCTTCAACGTGCTTGGGATCGAGGCCGCCAGGAATGCCGTTATGAAGGAGCTTCGAGGTGTCATTGAGTTCGACGGTTCCTACGTCAACTACCGCCATCTGGCATTGCTTTGCGACCTTATGACGCACCGCGGGACGCTCATGGCTATCACGCGGCATGGTATCAACCGCACTGATACGGGAGCGCTCATGAGGTGTTCCTTCGAGGAGACGGTGGAGATTCTCATGGAGGCCGCAGCCGTCGGTGAGAAAGACGATTGCCATGGCGTAGCGGAGAATGTGATGTTTGGGCAGATGGCACCGATGGGGACAGGCTCATTCGACGTCGCGCTGGACATAGACATGCTCAAGGACGCCATCGTTGACCACCGTCTTCCGGTGCAGAACATGCTCGCGGCTCAAGCAGACGGCGGTATGACTCCGGGCCAAGTTGCTATGACACCGTATGATAGCAACTCTCCAGGGTGGAACGAGGCGAGCTTCAAGGGGGAATCAGCGGCATTCTCTCCTCTTGCTATGACCGGTGGCGAAGAATCAGCGAACTTCCCCTACTTAGGTTTCGGCCAGAGTCCAGTCGGTGCAGGAGGCATGTCTCCGGCGGGACCCGGATACAGTCCAAGCTCGCCAAATGCTTACTCTCCGACGTCCCCTGGATATGTACCGCAGTCGCCTTTCAGTGGTGCTACATCGCCGTTCGGTACGTCACCATACGCGACATCGCCCTTCTACGATCGTGGCCGTGGTGGTGCGACGTCGCCGACTTATTCACCAACGTCACCCGCCCTGAACCTCACATCTCCTGGGTATTCTCCTACGAGCCCTCGCTATTCCCCTACTTCCCCGTCGTTCTCACCGACATCCCCCCGGTATAGTCCCCAATCTCCTTCATTCAGTCCGACATCTCCTCGCTATTCACCCACGAGTCCATCGTTCAGCCCCGCGTCTCCACGATGTAAGTGCCCCTCTATACGAGCGTTATCATGTCGCTCATCGTTCTATTCTTCGTGTTAGATTCTCCAAGCAAGTATTTTGCTACTGATTTCCTGTTCCGTTTACTGACCTTTTTTGTTTCCTAATTCGCCATTACAGCTTGTGAGTTTGGTCTCCTCCCTTGTCCGCTGTTGAATTCTCGGTCTAATATGTGAAACAGCTCCTGCACAGATGTCACCCTCATCACCCAAATATTCTCCTACATCACCTACCTCGCCGTCGTCCCCAAAATATTGTAATTCCATCTCCATTGTCATGCTGCTCATAAGTAATTGGCTAACGCGCGCATTTAGCCCCTACCTCGCCCACGTACTCACCGGCTTGTGCGTGTTTGCATAATCTCTATCTTCTCAGCCTACTGACATTTGCACGCTTACTCGAACAGCTCCTGCATACTGTGAGTTTCATCACCCACTGATGCAATTCTTAGCTAACGTTATCGTCTTTCAGCTCCCGCGTCTCCTGCATACAGCCCAACGTCTCCGCAGTGGTCTCCCTCGAGTCCGGCGCAACAGCCAAACGGTACTAACAAGGGACATTCTTATTCGACATCACCCTCCTGGGAATGAGTGTTTTGCACTTTGTCTTTCTATCTCATCGGCCACAGTTGCCAGTATCTAGCTCTAGCCTTAGCTTCCATACACATCATGTAGAATAATGCATTTCTTACTATTCAGGCTGGTTGCACTGTGTATTGAATCGTGCGTGTCGACGTGAGTTGTGCCGTACTGACTGTTGTGGGCAAGGGGTGATCCACGTCCCGCTATTGAGGCAGCCTCTGGCAGGTGGATTACTTGCAGAGCCAACACATAGATAGCCTCTGATTAAACAAGACGGCGCGTAGAACGCAGAACAGTAGAGTTATCCTGGGTAGTCCACATAAATATCCAACAAAAATCCCAGATACTAGCTAGATCGATTTCTCAGATGCCATGGCGTATAGCTTCTCCTTATCACCGCTCTCGTCGACAAGCGCTCGGAGGAAGCCCTTTTCGTTTTTCAACAGTTCGGCAGGGCTATTGTACTCGACCTGCAACAATGATTGTCAGGTCGACAGTGGTGAGACCGAAGACGATGCGACTTACCACACGTCCCGCATCAAGGACCATCTGGAGTCAAAACGCGGGGGATTATCAGTCCACACTCTATTCATTGTGACAGTGCCAGGATGCTTACAATCTTGTCCGCGTCCATAATCGTCTGCAGACGATGTGCGACGGTGAGCAGCGTGACATCGCCCTTCAGCTCGTTTCGAAGCGAAGACTGAATGACGGCGTCCGTTTCATAATCTGTTGTCAAGATGTTAGCCAGCTAACGTAGATCCTCAATGGAGAAAGATACCTATGGCAGAAGTCGCTACAACCACGACATGTCAGCATCACCGTCGAGGATACATGCCAGGGGGACATACCTTCATCTAATATAAGCAATTTACTTCCTCGCACGATGGCTCTCGCCAGCGCAAGGATTTGCCGCTGGCCGACCGAAAGGTTTCCGCCCCCGCTCGCAATGGTGCTGTCCAGCGTTATTTTGTGCTCGCCATCATCATTCTGCAGCGAGTAGAGACCGGCGGCACGCAGCGCATCGTTCAGCGTGGCATCGTCATATTGCGAGAACGGATCGAGGTTCTGACGGAGGCTGCCGCTGGAGGAGTTCAGGCTGGCGGAGGAAGTGAGCTACATGGTGGGACCTACGGCACGGAGTCATACACTTACC